>QVRM01003109.1:0-27165 GCA_003439945.1 Dermanyssus gallinae
ACCTTCGGGCCTATTCAGCCATTTCTCGAGGTTCGGTATCAGATCGCGGACCTTGGCCCCCGCCTCGTCCTTCCTGAGGCTCTCCCATTCCGCCTGCCATCGCAGAAGTGTTACTTTCGTTTCCTATTCCTTTGTTTCCTTTGTCGTCCTATCTGGACCACGCTCCCACAGTCTTCGCCTTTCATCTGCTTTGAGACCCAGGGCGGGGTCTGCCAGAACCAAAATTGCCGCCCGTGCTCACACGGTCCTGTAGGCTTGTGTGATGCGAAGAGCCGGTACCCGTTGGGCTCTTCTGAGTAGGCCTTTGCGATGTATTTCTCCGCTCTTCTTTTTGAACCGTACCGGTGCACCGTACAGGGACGATGGATTCCGCCATTGACATGACCAGCCTTCTCCTTGAGGCTCTGCAAACTCACAGGGACGGTAACTACAACACAAGAGGCTTTAGAGCGACGATGAACGACAACGAACACGACGTACGTCTGACGCGTAGCGCAGCCGAACAGCGAATGATCCTAGGCCAAGCGTCCTTGGTCTATGTATTCACTCAAGGGACGCCGCAGCGTTCGTATAGTAATAATGATGGTAAAGACGATGAATCTTCTCCAACATACAACATCTCAAATATCCCACCTGTCCTCTGCGCTGATTGGCGGTTTGAAATGCGCACTATCATAGGGTGCGTTGGCTTCGGCGGTGACGCCGCCGTAGGTCAGGTACGTAAGTCTAATGATGATGATGATTCTGCCGATGTTATGGATGTGGCGCAACGTGCATTATTGTCGTTAGCATGTAGCTAGCTGCGCGATCTCATGTGAGGGTTGTTTATGCCGGTCTCGATGTTGTGGCTGTATGACGGTTCTATGGTCGTCGCGGTGCACGCAGGATGATGTGATTAGTTCCGTAGTGTTTTATCTACTGATTAGTTACAGTTATCGACGGCGTAGTAGTTGGCTGTTCTGTTGTTGTGTCGAACTTCGTCAATATATACAGGTAGTTCAACAAGTTCTTAGAATGAGCTTTTCAGAATTCGTGCTTTCACCGCTATTGGAAACGGCAACTTTTCGATGCTAGCAGTCAAAATATTATGGTGATTGGCCGTTGCAATTTCGTTAGATCGCTTTTTTCGTGCAACGCATCGGCGTGATTTTGAAAAATTTAGAAAAACGAGTTTCGAGTGGTTATCAAGCGTTTTTATTTTAAAAGTTGGAATGCGACCCAAGTGAAAACTGAGTTAGACGAGGTGTACGGTGACTCTGCGCCATATTTTGCCACTGTTTCCAACTGGATTAATGAGTTAAAAAGAGGTCGCAGGAGCACCGAGGATGAACTACGTTCAGGACGCCCAAAAACGGCAACTGATGAGGAAAACGTGGAAAAAGTGCGGAAAATCGTTCCGCAGATAAGCGAGTGAACATTAAGAAGATATCGGAGGCCTTGGGATCAGTTTGGGTAGTGTGCATTTCATCCTGCACGAGAACTTGAAGATGAAAAAACTCAGATCAAAATGAGTGCCGCATTTGCTCAACCAAGGCCAAAAGACGCGCGTGGTTTCCGCTTCACAGCGAAATTTGGCCAAGATGTCGAAAAATCCGTTCGGATTTTTGGTCGCAGATTCGTGCCACCGTCGATGAACGCTGGGTCCAATCACTACACTCCCCGAGACCCAAGAAGCATCTCGCCAATGGTGTGCACCTGGTGAAGGACCTCCGAAGAGGGTGCGGACAACGCATCGGCCGGAAAGATGATGGCTACGGTTTTTTGGGACCAACGTGAAATAATTCTGGTCGACTACCTTGAGAACGGTAAAACGATCTCAGGAGAATATTATGAAGGACTGTTGGACTGCCTGAAGCAAAAACTCACCGTGAAACGGTCCGCTTTGCAGAATAAAGTTGTCCTGTTTCACCAGGGCAATGCTCCTGCACACAAGTCGCGGCAAGCATCGGCAAAACTGGCCCAACTGAGGTTCGAACTTATTGAACAACCTTCCTATTCTCCAGACCTGGCCCCCTCTGATTATTTCCTCTTCAGACATTTGAAGAATCGTCTCGGTGGAAAGCGTTTTTCCAGCAATGAAGAGGTTACACTGCTGTCAATGCCTATTTTCAGTCTAAAGACGCAGAATTTTACTCAAGAGGTCTAAATGCTCTGAAATATCGAGAACAGTGTATTGAGCTTCTCGGGGAGTATATCGAATAAGAAAAAATTAAAAACAAGATTTGGAAATTCTTGGTTTCATTTTAAGAACTTGTTGAACTACCTGTATATATATATGAGTTTTACTTATCTTTTGTTGTGGAATAACTTTTGAATCAGATACGCTTGCTGTGCAGCCAGCATGCTGCGGGTTTACAAGTTACCTCTATTAAAAAAATACAGGAATGGGTCAATATAATTAAAGAAATATACTATAAGAGTTACATCTTTGCAAGGATCGTCTCAAGAAAGGACTTTGGCAAGGATGCCCTTCCTCGGTGTCACTGTGTATGAATAGTATCTGGGTTTTAAAATAGTATACAGTAGAGATCATGGAATTCTATCTATCCGACCTTGTGTCATGTTGTTTGCAAACGACATGGTGATTTTAGCGGAAAGTGTTGACCAAATGCAAAAAATGTTAACCATATGCGGAGAAACGCCAGAAAAGATTGGACATGAGTTCAACGTAATATGTTCCGGAGATATCAGAAAGATGCCGCTAAAGTTACGGGGAAAGGAAATTGAATATAGAGACGTCTACAGATACTTAGAAGATATAATAGAAAACACGCCAGATATTTTTAATGCTTGGCGTGCAATAAAAAACGACCTAGAAGTATTGTAACTAAAAAGATTGTAAAAGAGAAGGATTTGTCGAGCTGCAATATACTCATGGTGACTAAAGAACTCTGAAAAAGCATGTTTGTGCCAACAGTGACATCTTTTAACGCTATTGTGGGTTTAGACGCTAGCATGGTAAACAGTCTTGATACAATACAGCGGGCAGTCGACTGGCATGCAATATAATGTAGTCGCTTTAGCGCAGCACAGTTTTTCAAAGGTGAGTGCGAGATTTCCAGCTTCTGGGCAAGGTAAGCTCAAGCAATATATCGTATTTAAGTCGTCTGAAAAATATAGCTGCAGATATCGAAGATTAAACCTGGGCAGCCAAATTGCTCACAGCAAAACTGACTGAGATAAGTATAACCAAATGAAAAATACGATTAACGTTTCTTGAACGCGAATTTGAGTGCAATACGATAGCCGTTAAAGAACACGAAGTGATGGCAACTAAGCAAAAAACCAAGGATGTGAACAAGAAAGTTGACGAAATAGCCAAGGAAAGATGGAGTGCGGCTATGAAAGGAAAGACATCTTAGCAATTAGGCAATAGGCAACAAAACTGAAATACGCCTGAAAATATATTGTCTGCCGTTTTCGGCGCGATACCAATTGTTTAACTGTTTTTCACATACACCAGGTTTAATTACATTAAAACCTGTTGCAGTGCTGGTCCTTAGTTTTCTGATAGGCGTGGGATTATTGGCGCACACATTACTCTTCAAAAC
This sequence comes from Dermanyssus gallinae, assembly GCA_003439945.1. NCBI lineage: Eukaryota > Metazoa > Arthropoda > Arachnida > Mesostigmata > Dermanyssidae > Dermanyssus > Dermanyssus gallinae. The sequence continues at coordinate 3,552 of QVRM01003109.1, forward strand.
CCACTGGAAACACTTTTTTATACAGGAAGGAAAAATGCTTGTAGGTAGGCTGTGCATTAAAATTGTTAAATAATTACTTATATATTGGCGGTAGCTCGATGACCACAAAGGCCTTGGTATTTCCGTTGTACCTCCTGTCACCCCTCCCATCACCAGGTCATATAAATGCAACTAATATTCTTCACAATTATTGAGGAGGGGGTCTCTAGTTTTAGCGTAGTCTTTCTTACAACTATCAACTCAGAACTTAGCTCGAATGCGTCAGAAATGTCGTTTGCTTGAACTAACCTTAGCATTATATATATAAATATATATTGTATAAAGAAAAAAGTCTGTAGTTTTATAATAACAGACATCGTTTATTAAAGGGTAATATAGATATACATGTATGCACGATTTTGCTGAGCATGAATTTTAAAGTTTGGCAACTTCGTTTATTTTATTGGCAGTATACAAACAGTGATTTATATTTATAGCAAAGCTTTAGAACGCTTGAACTTGATTGGCAAGATAAGCGTTTGAACTTAACTGGCAAGACAAGCGTTTGAACTTGATTGGCAAGACGAACGCTTGAACTTGATTGGCAAGACAAGCGTTTGAACTTGATTGGCAAGACAAACGCTTGAACTTGATCGGCAAGGCGAATCCTTCTTCTTGATTATTTCGAGCAGCAGCGCACTATTACACGCTCTGGCAGGCTGGAGTTAACTTCCATATTGGAGAGACGCTGAGTGACTGTTTCCGGCGAAATTTGCTGGAATAAGACGACAAAACATCTGCTGTCATACGTGACCTATTATGTTACGATTAACGAAAACGATAGTAGGGGTATTATTGTGTGTACTTAGGTTAGCTAACTGTATCAGGTACCTATACTTGCCTTTGTATACGGCATAAACGATCTTAATAGAATGCCTAACGCATAATTGCAATTCTAATAGAACGTACCCTTTCCTCCAAAGCGTCGGGTTCATTGCATTCACGTGCGTACAAAGCTTCATTCCATATTTATGACGTCCCTGACATTAAAACAACAACAGGCGAACACAAACCATTGCTTAGTAAACAATGAACAGACCATGCTATGTCCAGTGGGCAAATTAAAAGTAGGCTAAAGGCAGGTATACACACAGAAGTAGCGGACAGCACTTATGTAGAGAGCTAATTTAAAGGAAGTTTACAGGAATATGCAATCGTGAAGAGGTGGAGTAGGATGATTATACGATAATACAAGAGGCAGCGAACTGTTAACGGATGCGAGAGCAGGTATGTTGCAGTAAAACTGCTGCGAGGAATTAGAAACAACGGTTTATCCGATATGCGGCAAGAGAGAGGAAATGGTATCATTAGGGAGTGAAAACGATTGGGAGAGACTAGGCATCTAGAATTAGGGGAGGCGCTAGGATTACGCAAGGATGCACAGATAGAGACTACGAAGCAGCGGCTATCCCGTAACACATAAGGGAAAAACCGGGGGAGTGTATTATAGATAATTAATTGCTGCAGCGTTATTGCGGCCCTGGTATAAAACGGTGATATGTTTACACACTTATCAAGTAAATAAGCCAATCAATATATTGGAAACATATCAAATCAATATATATATATATATATATATACCCGGATAATATAGATCTGGCCAGCATATATATAATTATTGACTCTACCAGACATTTCCTGTCTGTTCAGGATGACACAGCAACTCTAGATGGTGCCTAGTCTCTACGACAGTGGCGCAGTCAGAGAGCGTGTAGATATCAGTCGAATCACCAAGAGTTATATACACATATATATATATATATATATATATATATATATATATATATATATATATCGTCAACGGAAGCTAGCAGTGACTAATGTGGGGCTCGGTAACCCTACTAAAATATATCTTCCCCCCCCAGAATTGTTTGGCAGTACTTCGAAAAAAAAAACTCCCCACCTCACTATCCCTCATTATAAATCACGCGAACAACTATGCTTTTCTTTAAGTCATGAAAACCCCAATTTACTTCGTTGAGTTAGTTGAGAAACAATAGAAGCTTCTTTTGATAAGCTGCCTTATAAGAGGATAGCCCAGAACATCCTAAGAATCCTACATGCAATTACCTGAAAACAGCGCCAATAGTCTTTTGTGAGATACAGGTCGTTTGGCCTTACCTAACTCAGAATAATATCAGACCCACTAAGTGCATTAAAGTTAACTTTTTAAAGAAAGTGTTGGATTTGCGTCGTATAAGCTGCAATCGGCTAAAGTAATTGTGAGCTTCTACGCCCCTTCTTCTAGCGGACCTTTGGTGAACACACAACACACCCTCGAAGATAGATACGCCCAATGAATATCTCGTTAAATGGGATATAAAAACTGGCTGAAATAGACGTGCGACACGACACTACGAGGCACAGGCAATAAGGCCAAACGCCCACACTATAGACACCATACCTGATAACCGCCGCAGTTCATGGCTTTCATACGAAGCTATACAGGCGTGAGAAGTGTGCGAAGTGTCCCCCTGAGTGCAAGTGTGAGCGCCGTGGAGCAGAGTTAACCTGTAACCAATGTATGAACCAATCAATGATATGTGCATCTAACAACTAGTTATGTTAAATTCAGATATGTTTGTTTATCAATGATGTATATTACCAGACTGTCCTTATAAGAATCAGTTGTTATATAAAGGCAAATATGAGTCCACAGCATGGACGATCAGGAGTAGCGCGCACCACTAAAATACGTTAAGTATTTTAGGGGTGCACGTTATTTAGAAAGAAAATAAAAACAAAGTAGCAAACACTAACGAGTAAGCTTACATATCTCATAACAATATTCAATTCCAGAAAATCCAAATAAAGGGTCGACTAAATGATGTTACAAAAATGTATTTATGCAATAGCCCGAGGTGTCCCGATGCGTCAGCATGATCTAGCATAAATGAGAGGCATTTTTTTTAGATAAAGGTTAATGTTTTGAGTTGTTTTCAATACAGAATCCATTTTTTTTTCTTTTTGACGTTCATAGAAGAAACGTAAATTGGGCAAAAGCACCGAATACATACGTGAACGAACTAAAATCCGTAAGAAATGTACTACACTCAGATATTAGACCATTCCAATTATTTACAAGTGTACGTTTTAGCTCTCGTTTTAGATGTCCATTAGAATGACTACGTGAACACGTACTGAAGCTACATCGCTTACAGAAATCTGAAACATTTTAAATTGACTTAAAAACAACTGAAATGCTACTAGTAAGTAATAATATGTAACGTAGAGTTGTTAGTTAAAAAATGTTAAGGTGGCCTGTTACGCTAAGTGAACTGGCAAATGTAAACTTACCAGGACGGTAACTACAACACAAGAGGCTTAAGAGCGACGATGAACGACAACGAACACGACGTACGTCTGGCGCGTAGCGCAGCCGAGCAGCGAATGATCCTAGGCCAAGCGTCCTTGGTCTATGTATTCACTCAAGGGACGCCGCAGCGTTCGTATAGTAATAATGATGGTAAAGACGATGAATCTTCTCCAACATACAACATCTCAAATATCCCACCTGTCCTCTGCGCTGATTGGCGGTTTGAAATGCGCACTATCATAGGGTGCGTTGGCTTCGGCGGTGACGCCGCCGTAGGTCAGGTACGTAAGTCTAATGATGATGATGATTCTGCCGATGTTATGGATGTGGCGCAACGTGCATTATTGTCGTTAGTATGTAGCTAGCTGCGCGATCTCATGTGAGGGGTTGTTTATATGCCGGTCTCGATGTTGTGGCTGTATGACGGTTCTATGGTCGTCGCGGTGCACGCAGGATGATGTGATTAGTTCCGTAGTGTTTTATCTACTGATTAGTTACAGTTATCGACGGCGTAGTAGTTGGCTGATTCTGTTGTTGTGTCGAACTTCGTCAATATATATATGAGTTTTATTTATCTTTTGTTGTGGAATAACTTTGAATCAGATACGCTTGCTGTGCAGCCAGCATGCTGCGGGCTTACAAGTTACCCCTATTACAAAAAAATACAGGAATGGGTCAATAGAATTGAAGAAATGTACGATAAGAGTTACATCTTTGCAAAAATCGAATCAAGAAGGACTTTGGCAAAGATGCCCTTCCTCGGTGTCACTGTGTATGAATAGTAACTGGGTTTTAAAATAGTATACAGTAGAGATCATGGAATTCTATCTATCCGACCTTGTGTCATGTTGTTTGCAAACGACATGGTGATTTTAGCGGAAAGTGTTGACCAAATGCAAAAAATGTTAACCATATGCGGAAAAACGCCAGAAAAGATTGGACATGAGTTCAACGTAATATGTTCCGGAGATATCAGAAAGATGCCGCTAAAGTTACGGGGAAAGGAAATTGAATATAGAGACGTCTACAGATACTTAGAAGATATAATAGAAAACACGCCAATATTTTTAATGCTTGGCATGCAATAAAAAAACGACCTAGAAGTATTGTAACTAAAAAGATTGTAAGAGAGAAGGATTTGTTGAACTGCAATATACTCATGGTGACTAAAGAACTCTGAAAAAGCATGTTTGTACCAACAGTGACATCTTTTAACGCTATTGTGGGTTTAGACGCTAGCATGGTAGACAGTCTTGATACAATACAGCGGGCAGTCGACTGGCATGCAATATAATGTAGTCGCTTTAGCGCAGCACAGTTTTTCAAAGGTGAGTGCGAGATTTCCAGCTTCTGGGCAAGGTAAGCTCAAGCAATATATCGTATTTAAGTCGTCTGAAAAATATAGCTGCAGATATCGAAGATTAAACCTGGGCAGCCAAATTGCTCACAGCAAAACTGACTGAGATAAGTATAACCAAATGAAAAATACGATTAACGTTTCTTGAACGCGAATTTGAGTGCAATACGATGGCCGTTAAAGAACACGAAGTGATGACAACTAAGCAGAAAACCAAGGATGTGAACAAGAAAGTTGACGAAATAGCCAAGGAAAGATGGAGTGCGGCTATGAAAGGAAAGACATCTTCGCAATTAGGCAATAGGCAACAAAACTGAAATACGCCTGAAAATATATTGTCTGCCGTTTTCGACGGGATACCAATTGTTTAACTGTTTTTCACATACACCAGGTTCAATTACATTAAAACCTGTTGCAGTGCTGGTCCTTAGTTTTCTGATAGGCGTGAGATTATTGGCGCACACATTATTCTTCAAAACCCACAGGAAACACTTTTTTACACAGGAAGGAAAAATGCTTGTAGGTAGGCTGTGCATTAAAATTGTTAAATAATTACTTATATATCGGCGGTAGCTCGATGACCACAAAGGCTTTGGTATTTCCGTTGTACCTCCTGTCACCCCTCCCATCACCAGGTCATATAAATGCAACTAATATTCTTCACAATTATTGAGGAGGGGGTCTCTAGTTTTAGCGTAGTCTTTCTTACAACTATCAACTCAGAACTTAGCTCGAATGCGTCAGAAATTGTCGTTTGCTGGAACTAACCTTAGCATTATATATAAATATATATAGTATTAAAGAAAAAGTCTGTAGTTTTATAACAACAGACATCGTTATTAAAGGGTAATATAAATATACATGTATGCACGATTTTGCTGAGCATGAATTTTAACGTTGGCAACTTCGTTTATTTGTTGGCAGTATACAAACAGTGATTATATTTATAGCAAAGCTTTAGAACGCTTGAACTTGATTGGCAAGACAAGCGTTTGAACTTGATGGCAAGACAAAACGCTTGAACTTGATCGGCAAGGCGAATCCTTCTTCTTGATCTATTTCGAGCAGCAGCGCACTATTACACGCTCTGGCAGGCTGGAGTTAACTTCCATATTGGAGAGGACGCTGAGTGACTGTTTCCGGCGAAATTTGCTGGAAATAAGACGACCAAAACATCTGCTGTCATACGTGACCTATTATGTTACGATTAACGAAACGATAGTAGGGGTATTATTGTGTGTACTTAGGTTAGCTAACTGCATCAGGTACCTATACTTGCCTTTGTATACGGCATAAACGATATTAATAGAATGCCTAACGCATAATTGCAATTCTAATAGAACGTACCCTTTCCTCCAAAGCGTCGGGTTCATTGCATTCACGTGCGTACAAAGCTTCATTCCATATTTATGACGTCCCTGACATTAAAACAACAACAGGCGAACACAAACCATTGCTTAGTAAACAATGAACAGACCATGCTATGTCCAGTGGGCAAATTAAAAGTAGGCTAAAGGCAGGTGTACACACAGAAGTAGCGGACAGCACTTATGTAGAGAGCTAATTTAAAGGAAGTTTACAGGAATATGCAATCGTGAAGAGGTGGAGTAGGATGATTATACGATAATACAAGAGGCAGCGAACTGTTAACGGATGCGAGAGCAGGTATGTTGCAGTAAAACTGCTGCGAGGAGTTAGAAACAACGGTTTATCCGATATGCGGCAAGAGAGAGGAAATGGTATCATTAGGGAGTGAAAACGATTGGGAGAGACTAGGCATCTAGAATTAGGGGAGGCGCTAGGATTACGCAAGGATGCACAGATAGAGACTACGAAGCAGCGGCTATCCCGTAACACATAAGGGAAAAACCGGGGGAGTGTATTATAGATAATTAATTGCTGCAGCGTTATTGCGGCCCTGGTATAAAACGGTGATATGTTTACACACTTATCAAGTAAATAAGCCAATCAATATATTGGAAACATATCAAATTCAATATATATATATATATATATATATATATACCCGGATAATATAGATCTGGCCAGCATATATATAATTATTGACTCTACCAGACATTTCCTGTCTGTTCAGGATGACACAGCAACTCTAGATGGTGCCTAGTCTCTACGACAGTGGCGCAGTCAGAGAGCGTGTAGATATCAGTCGAATCACCAAGAGTTATATATATATATATATATATATATATATCGTCAACGGAAGCTAGCAGTGACTAATGTGGGGCTCGGTAACCCTACTAAAATATATCTTCCCCCCCCAGAATTGTTTGGCAGTACTTCGAAAAAAAAAAACTCCCCACCTCACTATCCCTCATTATAAATCACGCGAACAACTATGCTTTTCTTTAAGTCATGAAAACCCCAATTTACTTCGTTGAGTTAGTTGAGAAACAATAGAAGCTTCTTTTGATAAGCTGCCTTATAAGAGGATAGCCCTGAACATCCTAGAATCCTACATGCAATTACCTGAAAACAGCGCCAATAGTCTTTTGTGAGATACAGGTCGTTTGGCCTTACCTAACTCAGAATAATATCAGACCCACTAAGTGCATTAAAGTTAACTTTTTAAAGAAAGTGTTGGATTTGCGTCGTATAAGCTGCAATCGGCTAAAGTAATTGTGAGCTTCTACGCCCCTTCTTCTAGCGGACCTTTGGTGAACACACAACACACCCTCGAAGATAGATACGCCCAATGAATATCTCGTTAAATGGGATATAAAAACTGGCTGAAATAGACGTGCGACACGACACTACGAGGCACAGACAATAAGGCCAAACGCCCACACTATAGACACCATACCTGATAACCGCCGCAGTTCATGGCTTTCATACGAAGCTATACAGGCGTGAGAAGTGTGCGAAGTGTCCCCCTGAGTGCAAGTGTGAGCGCCGTGGAGCAGAGTTAACCTGTAACCAATGTATGAACCAATCAATGATATGTGCATCTAACAACTAGTTATGTTAAATTCAGATATGTTTGTTTATCAATGATGTATATTACCAGACTGTCCTTATAAGAATCAGTTGTTATATAAAGGCAAATATGAGTCCACAGCATGGACGATCAGGAGTAGCGCGCACCACTAAAATACGTTAAGTATTTTAGGGGTGCACGTTATTTAGAAAGAAAATAAAAACAAAGTAGCAAGCACTAACGAGTAAGCTTACATATCTCATAACAATATTCAATTCCAGAAAATCCAAATAAAGGGTCGACTAAATGATGTTACAAAAATGTATTTATGCGAGAGTCTGAGGTGTCCCGATGCGTCAGCATGATCTAGCATAAATAAGAGGCATTTTTTTAGATAAAGGTCAATGGTTTTAGCTGCGTTCAATACAAAACCCAATTTTTTGTTCTTTTTGACGTTCATAGAAGAAACGCAAATTGGGCAAAAGCACCGAATACATACGAACTAAAATCCGTAAGAAATGTATTACACTCAGATATTACACCATTCCAATTATTTACATGTGTACGTTTTAGCTCTCTTTTTAGATGTCCTTGAGAATAACTACGTGAACACGTACTGAAGCTACATCGCTTTCAGAAATCTGAAACATTTTAAATTGACTTAAAAACAACTGTAATGCTACTAGTAAGTAATAATATGTAACGTAGAGTTGTTAGTTAAAAAATGTAAAGGTGGCCTGTTACGCTAAGTGAACTGGCAAATGTAAACTCACCAGGACGGTAACTACAACACAAGAGGCTTAAGAGCGACGATGAACGACAACGAACACGACGTACGTCTGGCGCGTAGCGCAGCCGAGCAGCGAATGAGCCTAGGCCAAGCGTCCTTGGTCTATGTATTCACTCAAGGGACGCCGCAGCGTTCGTATAGTAATAATGATGGTAAAGACGATGAATCTTCTCCAACATACAACATCTCAAATATCCACCTGTCCTCTGCGCTGATTGGCGGTTTGAAATGCGCACTATCATAGGGTGCGTTGGCTTCGGCGGTGACGCCGCCGTAGGTCAGGTACGTAAGTCTAATGATGATGATGATTCTGCCGATGTTATGGATGTGGCGCAACGTGCATTATTGTCGTTAGCATGTAGCTAGCTGCGCGATCTCATGTGAGGGGTTGTTTACATATGCCGGTCTCGATGTTGTGGCTGTATGACGGTTCTATGGTCGTCGCGGTGCACGCAGGATGATGTGATTAGTTCCGTAGTGTTTTATCTACTGATTAGTTACAGTTATCGACGGCGTAGTAGTTGGCTGTTCTGTTGTTGTGTCGAACTTCGTCAATATATATATGAGTTTTATTTATCTTTTGTTGTGGAATAACTTTTGAATCAGATACGCTTGCTGTGCAGCCAGCATGCTGCGGGCTTACAAGTTACCTCTATTACAAAAAAATACAGGAATGGGTCAATAGAATTGAAGAAATGTACGATAAGAGTTACATCTTTGCAAGGATCGAATCAAGAAAGGACTTTGGCAAAGATGCCCTTCCTCGGTGTCACTGTGTATGAATAGTAACTGGGTTTTAAAATAGTATACAGTAGAGATCATGGAATTCTATCTATCCGACCTTGTGTCATGTTGTTTGCAAACGACATGGTGATTTTAGCGGAAAGTGTTGACCAAATGCAAAAAATGTTAACCATATGCGGAAAAACGCCAGAAAAGATTGGACATGAGTTCAACGTAATATGTTCCGGAGATATTAGAAAGATAAAGTTACGGGGAAAGGAAATTGCATATAGAGACGTCTACAGATACTTAGAAGATATAATAGAAAAGTCCTAAGGGACTCCCGGATCTCGTTGACCCCCTGGCGCCTGGTTGTAGGACGAAGCGTTGTGGGCGGTCCCTCGCGGGAGATGGTCACGTGTAACACAAGTATATGATGGTCACTTAGAGATTCCTCGTCTAGTAAAACCTTCCAGTTTAAAATCCTATGTGCTTCCGTTCTTCTTGTTATTGTAAGATCGATGCACGAGGTGTGCCCAGCTCTGTGGAAGGTGGGCGTACCCGTGTTAAGAACAACTAGGTCCTCCGCCGCCAGCCACTCGAGGACGGCGCGTCCTCTTCGGTTGGTGGCCGTAGAGCCCCATGTAGTGGAAGCTGCGCTAAAATATCCGGTTAAGACTAGAAGTGGCACGTCGTTTTGGTTAAAAGACTATGTCAAATTGTCTAAGAACCTCTGAAAGTCTTCGAGAGGGGCGTTGGGACTGCAGTAGCAGGAATAAAACCGCCCAACGCCCGTTAGATCCACCCAAGTAAAACCGTACCCGCTGCCGTGTCCGGAAACCCGGAGGCGACAGCAGTTGTCTAGTAAAATGCTTGTCAAATTGTTTGCTTCTGTAAAAAGGTCCGGGGTGCCGTTTTTCGCCCACCGGACGTTGGGCTCACTGAGAAGTAGCAGATCTGTCCCAGACCTGCTACTAATTTCCTGGAGCATGTTGTGGGCACCCATGCTCCGGTTGCAGTTCAGCTGTAATGCTTTAAGAGTAGTTGTCATATACGTTGTTTAAGATTCGATTTGTGAGCTTCTACGCCCCTTCTTCTAGCGGACCTTTGGTGAACATACAACATACCCTCGAAGATAGATACGCCCAATGAATATCTCTTTAAATGGTATATAAAACCTGGCTGAAATAGACGTGCGACACGACACTACGAGGCACAGGCAATAAGGCCAAACGCCCACACTAGAGAAAGCATACCTGATAACCGCCGCAGTTAATGGCTTTCATACGAAATTAAGCAGGCGTGAGAAGTGTGCGAAGTGTCCCCCTGAGTGCAAGTGTGAACGCCGTGGAACAGTATTCACCTGTAACCAATGTATGAACCAATCAATGATATGTGCATCTGACAACTAGTTATGTTAAATTCAGATATTTTTGTTTATCAGTCATGTATATTACCAGACTGTCCTTATAAATATTAGTTTTACGCATTCAGTTAATATCAGTTGTTATGTAAAGGCAAACACACAGCATGGACAATTAGAAGTAGCGCGCACCACTAAAATACGTTAAGTATTTTAGGGGTGCACGTTATTTATAAAGTTAATAAAAACAAAGTAGCAAACACTAACGAGTAAGCTTACATATCTTATAACAATATTCAATTCCAGAAAATCCAAATAAAGGGTCGACCAGATGATGTTGGTTGTTCTGTTGTTGTGTCGAACTTCGTCACAATATATATATATATATATATATATATATATATATATATACATTTGGTACAGGTGATGTAAATATTCTAATTAAGAAGTGAGCTCGATATCGAGCGGATGATATTTTTGGTCTTGGCTGCCTTCGTTTATGTCGAATAGAAGACAAGTCCTTCAGGTGGGCAATACACTCTCTGACGAAAGGATTATATCGGCTGGAGTAGCTCAGGGCAATATAGGTAGTCCACTCTTTTTTAACATATTTGTTAACGACATATGTAGCGTAACAAAGCGTGCAAAGGTGACATTGTTTGCGCACGATATCATCGCCCGATTCGTTAGGAATTCCCCAACAGAGGTACTCTGAACCTCTGGATGCGAGACTCGATGCAGTCGTACTAAAACAACATAAGCATTCTGCCTTTCCCAGAGCTTATAGAATACCCTCTTGTAGTTGAAAATAAGCGTATACTCCTTGAAGAGCATCCAAACTTACATGGTTTGGCAACATCAGCAACACCTATATCTACAAGAAGTAACACATACAATTTGTATAAAGTCAATTCTAATTAGTCAAAACTATCATTCTTTCTGATTGGAGTCTTCTACTGGAACAAAGTATTGGCCTTCGTCAGGCAAACAAAGTTTCTGCTCACATTCAAATACGATCTCGAAGCGCATTATCTCAAAACTCCAGTATCTGGTTTAAAGTAATTTAAAAATATAAACCATGTTGCACCGTATTGTAAATAGGTGATGGAGCTTGAAATTAACGTGTGCATTTATCTTATAAGAAATGTCAATAAAAATTCAAAATAAAAAAATAACCCGATGCACCCTTGCCAGGAGAGAAACTCTTTGGACGCGTGCCTATGGCTGCCTACCGACGAGTGAGAAATAATTAACACTGTTAGATCACCCAAATGATAGCGCACGACCTGAAAAGACCGAACTGCATAATTGCTTGTCACTTACAAGGGCCTATACACAAGAACAAAACGATATCGCCGACCGTATTGTTAAGAACCTAGTAACAATAAAATGACAGAACGAGTTAAGTTAGACGTCAAGAGAGTAGAAAAACCCTTCATATAATCACTTATTATATTAAATATAAGCTTCTGTCAGACTACGTGGCACCGAATATTGCTGCCCGTCATTTAAGTGCTTAAACGAAAATGATCAAATTAATTTGATATTGAATTTTCTAAGCGGCGCAAGCAGTTAAAGACATCAGACCAGCACACCCTGCTGCCATAAACAGCAAAGCTCGGAGTCATCATATGGCTGCTCTCGCACAGTGGTGTAAATTAACGGTACTGTATTTGCTTGAACTGCATTGAGCTATTACTTCTTCTATTACAGTAGAAAACATCAACGTTAAAATGAGCCCTGTTTGAGCTCCAATGAATAATGATTATTTCTGGAATAAGTGTAACCAAAGCGCCTGTGTTGCGAAATAAACCGATTTCTTTAAATGCGATATATTTACCCGTTGTGCAGGCGGTAGAGGTCTAAAGACCTCTTTGGATCCTCGGCACCCAAATAGGCTTTTGGCAGAAGTTACAATGAAGGCGAATTGTACTGCCACCCCACGGCCCTTGAGATGCGCGATCGCACAGTCGTACAACGGCCTGCCAAATTCATATCCGGGTTTTCATCGTAAGAACACGACCAGCCAGACTACCACGCACATAGATTGTAACGCTGCTGCGTTACGCTAAGTCAGCTTGGGAATGTAGACTCAGGCGGACGGGTACTGCAGCGCGAGGGACTCAGGAACGATGAATGACGACACGTAGCATAAAGTCTAATGCAAAGCACAGCCGAGCAACGGATGGGTTTTTAAGCCATGCTGCTTGGCCTATTTATTGGTTCACAAGCCACCGCGGCGTGCTGACGCCCCAAAGGGTGTCAGAACCCGCTCTCAAATCAGTCAAAATGTACAGCAGTTTGTGTCTGAGTTAGAGAACCCAAGACAACACGTTCGTGCAGAGACAATTCAGTTCACTCTAAGGCGCTATATATATATATATATATATATATATATATATATATATATATATATATATATATATATATATATATATATACAATTACAATTATGTTTAATTCACTCAAATTAAGTATAATATACATTTCAAAATTTTTTCTTCATGAAGCTCTATCTTCTTCACGCTTCCGACGAGAGAAGTATTTTTTTTGGGGCGATTTTCGGTCCAGCGCTGTGCATTCCACTGCATGGTACTTAGCACACTTCTGCAGGCAGAACCGGCAGGTGCTCAACTCGTACTCCTCGTGAAAGGTTGCGTTTGAACATACCAGGTAGTGATAACCATGCACTTTGTACCTGGTGTATACGTGGCGATTGTCACATGCAGGACTAGATCAAAGGTGCATGGCATTGAAAACGTCTAAACCACCGACATCCCGTCTAGCCTGTTCGACTTTAGCTTCCCACTTCGAAATACAACGTTCGTAAGGTACTGTACGCGGCATCTTCAGCCTTAGTCGGATTGTTTCAGCAGCCGGTGGGCAGCCTGACATGAAATACACAAAGCGGCTCCTCGCTCGGATAGGCAAGCAATGCACTCGCTTCATATATAATGAAAAACACTTTTCAAGCTGGTTAAAATTCGCCAGCGTGCGGTGGTTCCACACCCTGTCAAGACCGTGCATCAGCCCCGGAACAATCTTAAGCATGAAGAGCCTCACTGTTGAGAGAACGGACAGTCTTCGGACATTGCCTACTTCCCCGTAAAGAGAGATAAGTGCCTTCCGTACTGTTTCGTTTACATGCACTGTGAACGTCGTTCCTGTATAATGAACCCGAAGGCCAAGATACTGGTAAGAGTTAACAAACTCCAATGGTTGGCCACAGCAACGTATAACCTCTCTGGCAGCCAATCGACCTCCACGCCTGAACTTCATGGCTTTGGTCTTCCTGGTGTTTATCTCAAGTCCCTTCGAGACAAGGAACGCCTCTATCATAGAGGTAATGCGCTTGATGGCACCTAAATCGCGACGAGCGACCACGATATCATCTGCATACATTACCACTACGGCTTTTTGGTACTCCTGTCGGACGTAACCGACGAGGTCAATAAGGAGAAGTGTAAACAAGACGCAGCTTAGCGGGTCTCCTTGCTGAGTTCCCACATTTTGCTTAATCTCTAATACACCCTGTTCACCGTCTTCCAACAAGGTGTCTTCCTCAAAGAAACTTGCTATTACACTCAGGAGAGAGCCACCCACTTCTGCTCGTTGGAATGCTTCAACCAGCAGATGGCGAGGGGCTTTGTCAAAGGCCTTGACGCAGTCAATAAAGACTGCATACAGATGACCTTTGGGTTGTGCCACAACTCGCTCGATTTCTGACTGGAGAACATGGATTGCATCACGAGTGCCTCGGCCTCTCCTAAAACCGAATTGCTCCGATGGAAGTGCCTCTTCAGCTACCCGCTTAATCCGTCGAATAACCAACTTACCGAAAATCGTCTTCAATGTGCGTTCTGACGCCACTCCACGATAGAGATATGGACCCTGCTTGTCATCACCATGTCTACCCTTGAACAGAAGAAAAAGCCAGGCGACATGCCAGACTTAAGGCATCCGCCCCCTCTTTATAATTTCGTTAAAGAAATCACAAAGAGTTTCTGCCAAGAGAGGAAGTGACTGGATGCAATGCTCATAGCGGACCTGATCGGAACCTGAGCTCTTTCTCTTCGGGAATGACCGTAGGACCTGACACACCTCCTCCACCTCGAATGGCAGATTCATGTTGTGCTGCTCCAGTGTAAGTGGATGCTGTACGATTGGAGATACGGCCGCAACGTCACGATTGAATAAGAGATTAGTTAGGTGGCTCTTTACCTGTCAGTCGCTAAGCGGGTTCACCGCCCTACGAGGTCGCACGATGTAAGCTGAAGGCTCTCGTTCTGCCCTTTCGAGCAGCCGTCGCTCCTCCCGCCTTGCGTGTTTCCTTTTATGATCATAGCAACGTCTTATATAAGCCTTTCTACGCTCAAAGTAGTCCATTCTGGCTTGCGGTGATGATGGTGCTCTGGCTCTTGCTTGGCGCAGGAGTCCGAGCACTTCACCGTGGGCGAGGTAGCAGGCTCGAGAGTACCACGGGCGTGATCTCTTTTGCCATAACCTTTTCCGCTTCACTGCACTTCTCATCGTTCTCTCCAACTGATCACAACTGGAATCGATGTCAGGGCTTACCTCAAGACCGCCCACCGCTCTGCCCAAAAGAGATAGATTAATCCGTCTCATTGCAGACCAGCGCGGCGGGTTATGTCGGTCTCGCCAAATACCGGGAACATCGACAACGGCCAACACTGGTTGATGCTTTCGGGCCGCTTCATCAAGAACATCGAAGCTTTCAATTTCACGGCTGACAAGGTTGTGAAACAACAGGTTCTGGCATTGAAATCACCGCCGACGATAGTTGGCATGGTCAGGTTTAACTCTGAAAGTCCAAAGCTCATCGCCTCAGCAACCTCCGCGGAATCGAATGTGGGTGGGAAATAGAATACAGCGACGTTTACCCTCCCAGAGGAGAGCACTACGCAATATTCATCTTTCCTGACGCATCGCATCGGTGGTAAGCGTTTATGTTATATATATAATCATCATTATATATATATATATATATATATATATATATTAATGATGATTTATTAATCACTTACAATTTGTTTGCACACTCGGAGTGCTCGCCCTAATAAAAATGGTGGTAAAAGGTGTCACGTGAGGTTAAGAATCAGCTGTACGTGTCTTTGCTTGATGATAGCCCCCGCTCTTATGTACCCGGTGCGAGCGGTATATCCTCAAGGTTCCTTGCAACTTTAAGACGATAAGATCCATAAGATTCCTTTTTGTGACGCCGAGCCCCAAAAGCGTACTCGCAGATTCGGAGTCCCATACAGCACTCATAGAGATAGTGATGGATCCGAATCTGCGAGGTCTTTGCGGGCCGGGGAGCGCCACTCTTAGAAACTTGACGTCATAGTTGGTGATCTTGCCCTGCCGCGCTTTTGCCAGATCCCTGTTCGGGCCGCAAACCTCAGCATCTAAAACCCAGACCTCGGTAGGTGTTGTTATTACGAGGTCGGGCTTTAGATCCGGTGCGCCCGGTCGACGGAGTACTCGCTCACGAACCACTTAATGACCCATCTCGCGGAGAGGACCACGCGATCACAGACGTCGTGATGTCTCTTTATAGTTTGCTTGTGTGTTGTATCGCACATCTGAGCGACATGAGCCATTGTCTCAAGCGCATGACACCCGTGCCTACAACATGTGTTGTAGCCCGGGCGTTCTCTGGCTACTGGCACGCGTTGGTAGTGCGTTGATCCTAAGCTTTAGTAGGTTTAAATACTCCTTTTCAGATAGGTAGGGCATACCTTTAATCCAGTAATGTACAAAGGGCGTTTCGTGTGTTTTTTTAAAATGTGCCCCATTGAACGTGTTGTGTAGTTGTTGAGACCAGTAGTCGATCCCTTGTGTGGCGGACTTAATGGAGGTTCCCAAGCGCTCGCAAAGAAGTCTTGTTTTTGCAAAGTCTTTTTTAAAGTGCTTGGTAGTTAGCATCCATTAGACCCTAGGGTGCGTGGAGTGTTGTAGTGCTGTCAGACGTGAGAGGCGGAGTCTGGGGTAAAATGTTTGGCAGGGGGGAGGCAGGGGGTGTCCAGACCGCCGTGTGCTGTGTGCGTAGACAGGTAGGCGTACGGCACCGAGTTTTCGGTCAATGGTCAATGATTTTAGTTGCTTTCAATACAGAACACAAAATAATGTTTTATTTTTGACGTCCATAGAAGAAACGCAAATTGGGCAAAAGCACCGAATACATACGTGAACCAATTAAAACCCGTAAGAAATGTACTACACTCAGATATTACACCATTTTAATTATTTATGTGCACGTTTTAGCTCTCTTTTTAGATATCCATTAGAATGACTACGTGAACACGTGCTGAAGCTACATCGCTTACAGACACATGAAACATTTTAAATGGACTTAAAAACAACTGTAATGCTACTCGTAAGTAATAATATGTAACGTAAAGTTGTTAGTAAAAAAATAAAGGTGGCCTGTTACGCTAAGTGAACTGAAGCAAATGTAAACTCACCAGGACGGTAACTACAACACAAGAGGCTTAAGAGCGACGATGAACGACAACGAACACGACGTACGTCTGGCGCGTAGCGCAGCCGAGCAGCGAATGATCCTAGGCCAAGCGTCCTTGGTCTATGTATTCACTCAAGGGACGCCGCAGCGTTCGTATAGTAATAATGATGGTAAAGACGATGAATCTTCTCCAACATACAACATCTCAAATATTCCACCTGTCCTCTGCGCTGATTGGCGGTTTGAAATGCGCACTATCATAGGGTGCGTTGGCTTCGGCGGTGACGCCGCCGTAGGTCAGGTACGTAAGTCTAATGATGATGATGATTCTGCCGATGTTATGGATGTGTGCAACGTGCATTATTGTCGTTAGTATGTAGCTAGCTGCGCGATCTCATGTGAGGGGTTGTTTATGCCGGTCTCGATGTTGTGGCTGTATGACGGTTCTATGGTCGTCGCGGTGCACGCAGGATGATGTGATTAGTTCCGTAGTGTTTTATCTACTGATTAGTTACAGTTATCGACGGCGTAGTAGTTGGCTGTTCTGTTGTTGTGTCGAACTTCGTCAATATATATATGAGTTTTATTTATCTTTTGTTGTGGAATAACTTTTGAATCAGATACGCTTGCTGTGCAGCCAGCATGCTGCGGGCTTACAAGTTACCTCTATTAAAAAAAATACAGGAATGGGTCAATATAATTAAAGAAATATACTATAAGAGTTACATCTTTGCAAGGATCGTCTCAAGAAAGGACTTTGGCAAGGATGCCCTTCCTCGGTGTCACTGTGTATGAATAGTATCTGGGTTTTAAAATAGTATACAGTAGAGATCATGGAATTCTATCTATCCGACCTTGTGTCATGTTGTTTGCAAACGACATGGTGATTTTAGCGGAAAGTGTTGACCAAATGCAAAAAATGTTCACCATATGCGGAGAAACGCCAGAAAAGATTGGACATGAGTTCAACGTAATATGTTCCGGAGATATCAGAAAGATGCCGCTAAAGTTACGGGGAAAGGAAATTGAATATAGAGACGTCTACAGATACTTAGAAGATATAATAGAAAACACGCCAGATATTTTTAATGCTTGGCATGCAATAAAAAAACGACCTAGAAGTATTGTAACTAAAAAGATTGTAAGAGAGAAGGATTTGTTGAACTGCAATATACTCATGGTGACTAAAGAACTCTGAAAAAGCATGTTTGTGCCAACAGTGACATCTTTTAACGCTATTGTGGGTTTAGACGCTAGCATGGTAAACAGTCTTGATACAATACAGCGGGCAGTCGACTGGCATGCAATATAATGTAGTCGCTTTAGCGCAGCACAGTTTTTCAAAGGTGAGTGCGAGATTTCCAGCTTCTGGGCAAGGTAAGCTCAAGCAATATATCGTATTTAAGTCGTCTGAAAAATATAGCTGCAGATATCGAAGATTAAACCTGGGCAGCCAAATTGCTCACAGCAAAACTGACTGAGATAAGTATAACCAAATGAAAAATACGATTAAAGTTTCTTGAACGCGAATTTGAGTGCAATACGATGGCCGTTAAAGAACACGAAGTGATGACAACTAAGCAGAAAACCAAGGATGTGAACAAGAAAGTTGACGAAATAGCCAAGGAAAGATGGAGTGCGGCTATGAAAGGAAAGACATCTTCGCAATTAGGCAATAGGCAACAAAACTGAAATACGCCTGAAAATATATTGTCTGCCGTTTTCGACGGGATACCAATTGTTTAACTGTTTTTCACATACACCAGGTTCAATTACATTAAAACCTGTTGCAGTGCTGGTCCTTAGTTTTCTGATAGGCGTGGGATTATTGGCGCACACATTATTCTTCAAAACCCACAGGAAACACTTTTTTTACACAGGAAGGAAAAATGCTTGTAGGTAGACTGTGCATTAAAATTGTTAAATAATTACTTATACATCGGCGGTAGTTCGATGACCACAAAGGCCTTGGTATTTCCGTTGTACCTCCTGTCACCCCTCCCATCACCAGGTCATATAAATGCAACTAATATTCTTCACAATTATTGAGAAGGGGGTCTCTAGTTTTAGCGTAGTCTTTCTTACAACTATCAACTCAGAACTTAGCTCGAATGCGTCAGAAATGTCGTTTGCTTGAACTAACCTTAGCATTATATATATAAATATATATAGTATTAAAGAAAAAAGTCTGTAGTTTTATAATAACAGACATCGTTTATTAAAGGGTAATATAGATATACATGTATGCACGATTTTGCTGAGCATGAATTTTAAAGTTTGGCAACTTCGTTTATTTTATTGGCAGTATACAAACAGTGATTTATATTTATAGCAAAGCTTTAGAACGCTTGAACTTGATTGGCAAGATAAGCGTTTGAACTTGACTGGCAAGACAAGCGTTTGAACTTGATTGGCAAGACGAACGCTTGAACTTGATTGGCAAGACAAGCGTTTGAACTTGATTGGCAAGACAAACGCTTGAACTTGATCGGCAAGGCGAATCCTTCTTCTTGATTATTTCGAGCAGCAGCGCACTATTACACGCTCTGGCAGGCTGGAGTTAACTTCCATATTGGAGAGACGCTGGGTGACTGTTTCCGGCGAAATTTGCTGGAATAAGACGACAAAACATCTGCTGTCATACGTGACCTATTATGTTACGATTAACGAAAACGATAGTAAGGGTATTATTGTGTCTACTTAGGTTAGCTAACTGCATCAGGTACCTATACTTGCCTTTGTATACGGCATAAACGATCTTAATAGAATGCCTAACGCATAATTGCAATTCTAATAGAACGTACCCTTTCCTCCAAAGCGTCGGGTTCATTGCATTCACGTGCGTACAAAGCTTCATTCCATATTTATGACGTCCCTGACATTAAAACAACAACAGGCGAACACAAACCATTGCTTAGTAAACAATGAACAGACCATGCTATGTCCAGTGGGCAAATTAAAAGTAAGCTAAAGGCAGGTATACACACAGAAGTAGCGGACAGCACTTATGTAGAGAGCTAATTTAAAGGAAGTTTACAGGAATATGCAATCGTGAAGAGGTGGAGTTGGATGATTATACGATAATACAAGAGGCAGCGAACTGTTAACGGATGCGAGAGCAGGTATGTTGCAGTAAAACTGCTGCGAGGAATTAGAAACAACGGTTTATCCGATATGCGGCAAGAGAGAGGAAATGGTATCATCTGGTTAGGGAGTGAAAACGATTGGGAGAGACTAGGCATCTAGAATTAGGGGAGGCGCTAGGATTACGCAAGGATGCAGAGAATGCACAGATAGAGACTACGAAGCAGCGGCTATCCCGTAACACATAAGGGAAAAACCGGGGGAGTATATTATAGATAATTAATTGCTGCAGCGTTATTGCGGCCCTGGTATCAAACGGTGATATGTCTACACACTTATCAAGTAAATAAGCCAATCAATATATTGGAAACATATCAAATCAATATATATATACCCGGATAATATAGATCTTGCCAGCATATATATAATTATTGACTCTACCAGACATTTCCTGTCTGTTCAGGATGACACAGCAACTCTAGATGGTGCCTAGTCCCTACGACAGTGGCGCAGTCAGAGAGCGTGTATATGTCAGTCGAATCACCAAGAGTTATATATATATATATATATCGTCAACGGAAGCTAGCAGTGACTAATGTGGGGCTCGGTAACCCTACTAAAATATATCTTCCCCCCCCCAGAATTGTTTGGCAGTACTTCGAAAAAAAAACTCCCTACCTGACTATGCCCTCATTATAAATCACGCGAACAACTATGCTTTTTTTTAAGTCATGAAACCCCCAATTTACTTCGTTGAGTTAGTTGAGAACAATAGAAGCTTCTTTTGATAAGCTGCCTTATAAGAGGATAGCCCAGAACATCCTAAGAATCCTACATGCAATTACCTGAAAACCGCGCCAACAGCCTTGTGTGGGATACAGGTCGTTTGGCCTTACCTAACTCAGAATAATATCAGACCCACTAAGTGCATTAAAGTTATCTTTTTAAAGAAAGTGTTGGTGTTGCGTCGTATTAGCTGCAATCGGCTAAAGTATTTGTGAGCTTCTACGCCCCTTCTTCTAGCGGACCTTTGGTGAACACACAACACACCCTCGAAGATAGATACGCCCAATGAATATCTCGTTAAATGGGATATAAAAACTGGCTGAAATAGACGTGCGACACGACACTACGAGGCACAGGCAATAAGGCCAAACGCCCACACTATAGACACCATACCTGATAACCGCCGCAGTTCATGGCTTTCATACGAAGCTATACAGGCGTGAGAAGTGTGCGAAGTGTCCCCCTGAGTGCAAGTGTGAGCGCCGTGGAGCAGAGTTAACCTGTAACTAATGTATGAACCAATCAATGATATGTGCATCTAACAACTAGTTATGTTAAATTCAGATATGTTTGTTTATCAATGATGTATATTACCAGACTGTCCTTATAAGAATCAGTTGTTATATAAAGGCAAATATGAGTCCACAGCATGGACGATCAGGAGTAGCGCGCACCACTGAAATACGTTAAGTATTTTAGGGGTGCACGTTATTTAGAAAGAAAATAAAAACAAAGTAGCAAACACTAACGAGTAAGCTTACATATCTCATAACAATATCAATTCCAGAAAATCCAAATAAAGTGTCGACTAAATGATGTTACAAAAATGTATTTATGCAATAGCCCGAGGTGTCCCGATGCGTCAGCATGATCTAGCATAAATGAGAGGCATTTTTTTAGATAAAGGTCAATGGTTTTAGTTGTTTTCAATACAGAATCAATTTTTTTTCTTTTGACGTTCATAGAAGAAACGTAAATAGGGCAAAAGCACCGAATACATACGTGAACGAACTAAAATCCGTAAGAAATGTACTACACTCAGATATTAGACCATTCCAATTATTACAAGTGTACGTTTTAGCTCTCGTTTTAGATGTCCATTAGAATGACTACGTGAACACGTACTGAAGCTACATCGCTTACAGAAAATCTGAAACATTTTAAATTGACTTAAAAACAACTGTAATGCTACTAGTAAGTAATAATATGTAACGTAGAGTTGTTAGTTAAAAAATGTAAAGGTGGCCTGTTACGCTAAGTGAACTGGCAAATGTAAACTCACCAGGACGGTAACTACAACACAAGAGGCTTAAGAGAGCGACGATGAACGACAACGACACCGACGGACGTCTGGCGCGTAGCGCAGCCGAGCAGCGAATGATCCTAGGCCAAGCGTCCTTGGTCTATGTATTCACTCAAGGGACGCCGCAGCGTTCGTATAGTAATAATGATGGTAAAGACGATGATCTTCTCCAACATACAACATCTCAAAATATCCCACCTGTCCTCTGCGCTGATTGGCGGTTGAAATGCGCACTATCATAGGGTGCGTTGGCTTCGGGCGGTGACGCCGCCGTAGGTCAGGTACGTAGTCTAATGGATGATGATGATTCTGTCGCCGATGTTATGGATGTGGCGCAACGTGCATTATTGTCGTTAGTATGTAGCTAGCTGCGCGATCTCATGTGAGGGGTTGTTTATGCCGGTCTCGATGTTGTGGCTGTATGACGGTTCTATGGTCGTCGCGGTGCACGCAGGATGATGTGATTAGTTCCGTAGTGTTTTATCTACTGATTAGTTACAGTTATCGACGGCGTGGTAGTTGGCTGATCTGTTGTTGTGTCGAACTTCGTCAATATATGTATATATATATATATATATTATTATGATTTTTTATTTCGTTGTGGAATATATTTTGAATCAGATTGCTCGCTGTGCAGCCATAAGTATATGAGTATATAATTTATCTTTTTGTTGTGGATATATTTTGAATCAGATGTGCTCGCTGTGCAGCCAGCATGCTGCGGGCTTACAAGTTACCTCTATATACAAAAAATACAGGAATGGGTCTTATATATTAGTATATTATTTATTCATTATAATTTAGAAGAATATATAAAATGCTTCAAGGCGTTGCTGCTCGTCGACCCTAGTTGCCCTTCTGCGCGCCGTAGTCGCTCTATCGCTCATGCCGCCCGTGAGGAAGTCCTGCCCGCCCCCTGGCACGAAGGTCCGGGTCCATCCAGTCTCTCATAGTTCCGAGCACTGAGTCGCGTTACACCTCTTTGGATCTCCAGTGACAGTCGCTGGGAGAAAAGGCGTGCGCCCTCTTGTCCATTGTCGCCTGCCGTAATGCGTCGCCAACCCGAGAGATCAATGTTACCGTGAGGGCCCAGGGCCACCCATCGTCTCGAACGCGAATGGCGAAAGTGGTGCGCCCGACTTAAATCCGCATACTTTCTCATCTTTGAGGTCTCAGCTCGCGTAACGGCAGTCCCCGGGCGGGACGCGCCGGGACCGACAAGGGAAGGGGTCAGAGAGTCGGTCACCGTCGCATCCCACACCAGGGAACGACCCTTATAGAAGGGTATCAAAGTCATACCGTCGGGGCGCTTACCGTCGTCTCTTGAAAGCCCAGGTGGCTCCAGGACGCACGGAATCCCCGCCCTCCGCAGCGATCTTGCAAGCATTTCATTGAGGGCAGTGTGTCTTGGGCGCCGGCCCGCTGCGTGAGCCG
>QVRM01003110.1:0-2500 GCA_003439945.1 Dermanyssus gallinae
ATGTAAGCAAAATCGTAAATATCACATAATGATTATATTATAATTGTGATGCATGCATTGCACACATATGAATAATATACTGTTGATATATTACAATTTATGATCAGTGTTTAAAAAATATTATTATTATTATTAAAAAATAATGTGTTTTGAATTAAATTGAAATGTGTATGACACGAGCCCATCCCCTGCGAGCAGAAGAGCTGTGAGTGCACGGCAACATGTTGACGCCGCTCTGCTGTACTTACGGGCCAAAGCAACCGTGGCGATTCTACTCTGCACCTTGCCGATACTGCTCCACGCATGGCAGACGCACTGCATGACGTGGCCGGCCTCTTTGAGCAGCCGATGCGGATGCACCTCGGCCACGACTTCGATGTTTCTCACGCCCGTCATTGGGTCAACGAAATCGACCGTCTTCGTTGTCAGACTATGCCCGTTGCAGCGGAAGTGCACAGACAGTGCATGCGTCGCCTGACACTGCAGACGACCCGGGCGCCCTTCGACACGGCCAGATCTTGGGGCTCCTCGACCAGCACGGGGCCCTTGATCACCTCGTGCGTGAGGAGTGGTTGTTGATGTTGTTGTTGCCGCCGCCCCCGCTGCTGCTGCCACCTCCTCCGCCGGCCGCTCCGGTAGCGCCCGAAGGTCCGAGGGCGCCTCCGCCCCCGACACCCCCTCCGACGACGACCCCTCCGTCCTCGTCTCCATCCACTTCTCCGTCGGGCTCTTCGTCCTCTTCCAACTCATCTGAAATGGAGATTGCAACAGCCCCACAGCAACAGCAATAACGTTAACAACAACAGCAGCAACAACGGCACTAACAACAACTACAACAACAACGACACCAACGGCAACAAGACATCAGGTTAGCGTGCTTGCGACGGGACCACTCTACCTACGGCGTCTCTCCCGCCCTAGTCTCTGTACAGCCGCGGTACAGCTGTGTGTTCAATAACGGCTCATGGACCCCAACCTTCACGCACTGTTCCAACTCCTCCGTCAAACCCCGTCCCGCAGAGCAGGCAAAGACCGCTAGGCCGCCTGCTGCTTCTGCTGCTGGTGCTGCTGCTGCTTCGACCGACCAACACCAACCTGTATCCAGAAGCGGCAGGGAAATCACCACTACCACCGCCACCACCGCCACGACCAAGTACGACGCCACGACGCGCCAGCTGTTCGGAGAGAGAACCCAAACGAAGTCATGGCCGGGATGCTTGATGGGATGTTCGATCGAATACTCGGTGTCGGCCAGCTACTAACCCTAGCCAGTTTACCCTCTTACAGTCAGCGAACACATCAGCGGAGCTGAGATATTCGGTACGATCGGTCCTCACTAACGCCAACTTAACTTAGTTATATATATATATATATATATATATATATATATATATATATATATATATATAAAGGTAACAATTGTCAACAATATACATATACAGAGGTTCTGCACAGCATGAAAATCTTAGTTCCCGAATTGAGTACATATCGTATATGGCGAAGCACACTTGCACTGTTCGAGAAGCTGACCTGGTGTCAGCCCTTTCTACACCGAGACCACACTAAGCTAATTATTTGTTTTAATTTAGAACCAAATCTGCAGTACAGTTATTGGGCGCCGAATGTAAATACGGCCATTCTATACCATAAAACAATCAAACGAGCTTTATTGGCGACTTGCACTTTGAAGTTACTGGTTAATGTCGATGCTAACCGAATACATTTGTGCGTTTGCTAGAAAGCAAGCCCACGCTTCAGACGTCGCGAGTGACTAACCTGCATTTCGATAGTTGGAATATTACTCTCTGCAGTGCAGAAAAACAATACCCAATTGAAAATTAGAGGCTATCTGTATTATCCGTTTAATGAGGAGATTATTTCAAATTGATTTGCGCCCGATAAGGGCATGTGTGCAAGGGTGATCTCCTTACCTAAAAATTGGCATATATATTTGTTTTTGTGGGTCCGTTTTTTCAGACAGCATTTTTTTTTAAATTCAAGCGTCTATTATCGAGCTTACAATTTTCAAAATTACTAAATTTTCAACAATTATAACAACTGCGGGTATTTTTAAGAAAATGCTGTCGCTCCTGACTGCAAAAAAATTATATTTTACTTTATGAGCGCTCTCAACTCAAGGTGCTGTGTCAATTATGGTGATGATGCTAGGGTCAATAGGCAGAAGGAAGTTATGTGACAACTCTAATATAAGCCACCGCCAGAATCCGGCATGAGATTAACGGAGGAAAACATATACATGTGTACGTACGTATGTATGTATTCGTATACATATATAGAGAGCGAGCATATTGAGCCAATCAAGTGGCGACGGCGCAAGCTAGGTGCTGAGGTGGGGGTGGCATGAACAATAACGGTTCAACGACGCACTGCCTACCCTTAATATAAGCCCGCCGGCTTGCGCTAGAGTATATACCCCTGGCCCCCTCCATTACCCCAACTAAAAAGCGACAGGGAGGGTATTCTGCTGCTGCTGCCGGAG
>QVRM01003110.1:7500-55086 GCA_003439945.1 Dermanyssus gallinae
ATTTTCATCAATCGCTTACTCAGTGGCGCTCTGTCGACGCGAGTGTATCGCGTTGTACGCCCGGTGCCGCTGCCAACACGGCAAGACGGGAATCCTCCCGCCTGAACTTGAGTACTCACACCAAACACCGCCAAACTGCCGCCTGGCTCCTCTGCCGTAAACGATACGTAGGGGACGAACCTACTCTACACGTGAGTCTCTCTTCAGCACGATTAGGACGACCCAGGCGCTAATAAGCCAAATGAACACAGCGTCTGGTGAAGGAAGCTAAGTATGCTATCATACTTGTTTGCCACCGGGTTATGGCACCGTGTGTATCGGCACCTGCGCGTTGTAGGTGCCACAACGCCCGATGCTGCCGACGTCCACGTCACGTTTACGGGCTTCGTAAGTAAGCGAGAGCCGACTGCGCGCGACAGAGGCTCCACGCTTCCGTTGATACCATGCTAGCTAGACGCTTGGTGATTGCCGTTACTGCCAGGTAATATGCAGATATCCAGGTAACCTGTCGCTTGCAGGTTTACTACCGGCTCGAACTACAGCAAGTCTAGAAATCACGCTCCTACAAAACGGTTTCCGTGGTCTACAAGACACACAGTCTGTGGTTAGAAACAAGACTCGATTTAAACATAAAAATAGGGAGGTTGTTTTAAATTTTAGACAATTTTCCGTCCCCTACGTGTTGAACTTGCCATGGGGCGGATCTTTAATGCACCAAGGGCCGGACATGTTGATATACGTCTAGGGCATGCCCAATTGTCCGTGTGGCAGCACGGCCGGTGACTAGAATTTAGACTAATGGAGTCAAATATTCAATTCACAATAATCGAAAACGAATTGTCTAGCATTAGTCTTACGAGAAATAAGTTTTCCGCACGTAATAATAATAGTAATACAAAAATAGCAACATAAGGGCTTATTCAGCGCAGATAATAATGTACCACCTAAGTCAGAGTAACCAAGGCTTAAACATAAAATAGACGGAGGCCGGTACTTTGCACCAGAAGGAGACCCCAATAGTCAGCATCAATAGGGA
This sequence comes from Dermanyssus gallinae, assembly GCA_003439945.1. Taxonomy (NCBI): domain Eukaryota; kingdom Metazoa; phylum Arthropoda; class Arachnida; order Mesostigmata; family Dermanyssidae; genus Dermanyssus; species Dermanyssus gallinae. Next base: position 8,537 of record QVRM01003110.1, read on the forward strand.
AATTTCACCACAATCAGTTTTCAAATACTGCAAAATTAAGCAAAGTAATTATTTGCAAAAATTAAAACAAAATAATTCTGCCCTGTCTGTCACTGTACTTGAGCGGCGCCCAACGTTAGACGCACGTACCCCTGGTTATTTCCAGGGGTTCTCAACCCCGTAGTACAAATCGCATAGAAGCCGCGGGAGTGTGCCAAATCGCCAACACATACAGTGAGACACAGGAAATGCAGGATGCCCAGGACGCGGCTATGACCGAATGCAGTGGTCAGATTATGTCACTTAGTGTGCTCAGCCGATGCTTATGAACAAACAGCTAAACATATATATGCGTGAAAGTGTTGAACAACGTCAAGATCTTTGCGCAAGCCTCTCTAACTGGAGATTTTTTACGAGGACTAGTGGTTAGAACACGAAAAATCAAAAATCCGTCTAAAGTCCGCTGCCATACGAGCATGAAAAGCTACCGCAAAGACGCCTGGCTTGTGTCAGCCAATCGTGCTCATTTTCTACGTAGAAAATAAAAAAGAACATTTTTGCTTCTAATCTCGTGCAGAGCTTTTATTATGAAGCCTACCGGTATATATATATATATATATATATATATATATATATATATATACATTTACGATATTTCTTCGACGTTACAGGTGCAAACTACCACGTTTAAGTAGGAAAGACATTGATCGATCATTGGCAAGGATTTGCAGAACTGCTACTTCAATGGTTAAAGCAGCATTCGCGATCTTGTGGTAACGGTAACATCTGAGCTAGATTTACTATTAACATCACGCAAACTTTTTAATCTGCTAGTCTTATATTTAATACGATATTTCGTTATTTTATTATCGAATGCCCAATGTTCTATATCCGCCTTTATAATAACCTTGTAGTTCCCAAATGAATATACAACAATGAAGTCTAGCGGCCGTGTTTGAAGAAATATAATGATGCAATTGAAAAAGTTCAGTCTAAATTCCTTCGACGTGTTGCATTGAGATATAAGGTAGAACGTAGCAGTCCCGACATAATACCTATATCAGAACGACACTCAAGAGCAGATTTTAAAATGTATGCACGAATCTCTTAGTCGAATAGACCTCCCAGCTTTTTAAATATTCGCAACTACAATCGGCGCAGTATTCAAACAATGTCCTCAAATAGTTGCACGATCTCACCAAATCAACAATTTGTTTTTGTGGCGCATGGCGAGAATGCTGGGAACCATGAACTAGTGATATAATATTATAAACTGTACCATAACATATATAACGCAATGGTACTATTGCGCCCTATAGTACCATTACCAGCGCTATGGTAAATTGTTCTATTTGCCTCTTATATTGCGCATTGTATATATTGAATACAGGATTTTTGTAAATAAACATTTATATATTTACCCATCCTTTGGAAACAATAAAGAAGCACTGAAAATACAAGCTTAATACTCAGGAATTCTCGTAAATGCTTGTTTTTTGCCAGACATGAAAATAAGCTGTTGGAACAACCAATTGAGACAGCGGTTGGGACACGACGATTAGTATCGCTACAAAGATCACTGGAGGGAATTACGCGCCAAGTTCACTATTTTTGTTAAACTGTTTTTCATAGTTATAACCATAACTGCGCGTTCGATATAATGCTGCCCAGCTTAGGTTTCTAAGAGATGAGAACATTTGGTTTGTCAAGTTACAAATGTTTATATGCACATAGTCAACGGGGCAGTGTAGTAGAGATGGTTTGTAATTTTGATGCTATGAGATGCGGGTTCAAGCATTTTACGGCACAAAGTCAGTAGATGCTAAGTGTTTGTTGTCGTTGTGCAACCTAATAATTGACAATAAACATACGCTTATATATATATATATATATATATATATATATATATATATATATATATATATATATATATATATCGTTAACGGCCAGTTGCCAGGCCGTCACTCGTAGCAACAGTGCGTAATTGCATACGCCCTCCTCCACAACAAAAAAAAAGTTGCCAGGCTGGCCGTTCTTCTCACGTGAAGGGAAACAAGGGCTCTAAGAGGTCCAGACTCCTTGACCGAGTATCTGTCTTTAAAAAGTGGAAGAAGTCTTGACAGGAGACTTGTCTCCTGGGACGTTTGCGGGCTGAGGTGCGGGGGGGGGGACGGGGTGAAGGGAGGATGGCAGGTCGGGGCCATCGGCACTGTAAAGTCGATGGACGACTTCGAGGGGGACGAACTCGACTACGAAGATCGTGCTCGCTCTCACCGCTCTTCTCTTCCCGCTGACACGTCGGACGCTTAGAGACACGTCTCTCTAGACTGAAAAAGCGCTGTCAGCGGATCCGATATTCGACGACTAAGAGCCGGGTTGAAGGTGTGGTGTATTGAACTAGCCCAGGTACGGCTCCGCAAAGAACGTTACGACGAGACCTCTGAGAACAAGCAGTCCAAACACAGAGCATGACAAACTGTGAAGGGGAGGGGGCAAACGCATGAGGCTACGAGTGCCACGGCAAATGAAAACACTCTAGGTGAAATATGTTGCTGACGTCTGCATGCTCACAGATATGGTTAACGTAAAAAATCCTTATTTAGAACTCCTTTTAACACACAACATGTGGGGTCAACGCTGTTGTATAATTGTTTTTTTGCGCTTTTGTTTTTGTTAAACAAATTTAATTGCGGCATCTCGATGCTGTTCTCAAGATTGCTTTCGTTCGCGTGCCGCTTACCACGCATACAAGAAATCATGTATTAAATTTGATCTTATGTTCTCCCCAGATAGCAAACTCTATTTTCTAACAAGTTGAAAACTCGATTGTTTGCATTTCATTAGGTTTAAGCGCATCGGCTTTCTGGGTTGGTGTTGATCTTAATTTTATTTTGTTTCCTAAACATAATGGCTCGCGGCCGGAGGAGACACATAGGTGCCGCACGGGTCCGAGCCCCACCGTTGCCCATTCGTATTTATGGGGTCCGTCTTACCAAGCAATGCAAAAGCAGTCCCGTGGACGTTAAATGTTGAGCCGGTTGATACTGCTATGCTTGCTTGAGCAGACTTGCTGACAAAATAGAGGCAGGTAAGAAGTACCTAACGCCCAACCTCGTAGTCCAGTAAGTCCGTACTTAAAAAAAGAAATAAAGTAGCTTACATATGTGTATTATATATCTAAAAAATAGAAATACAGTGGGCAGGAACCCAGGTTTAGTGCGTTTCTAAGTACCAAATAAGTCGCGCGGGCTGTGTGCTCGGGAAGGGCTGCTAGTGAAGATGTAGATGCATCCTGCGTCGCCAAAATCTTCACGAACACACCCCAAACAAGACGCAGAGCCCAATCTATGGCCTAGACTTTCGCAAGAGATTGTTCCCAATATGCCAGCCGAGCAACAGGAGCCCAGTTTTCCTTCTCGCCGAGTCGCCGACAAGTGTCATCGGCTTCTGTTTCATTCGCAAGTATTATACGCTCGCGACGCTAGCCTCATTATCGCCATCAACGTCTTTGATTGACATCGAGGCCCACTGGCGAACGCGGCAGCAGTGGTGGTACACTATGGCTTGTGCGTCGTGTACACTCGAGAGATGGAATTTTTAGTCATCAGAGCTGTTAGTCTCCTCATCAGGCTGGCTCCAAAAGAAAACAATATACTTTAACACAGACCAGTGATAATGGTATGTGTATGTGTCTGTGTATGCCTGGCATGTTAGTTAATGACCATCATAAAAGAAGATGAACACATGTGATGCACTCGTTTACCACCATCCCATCCTTACTTGCATTCCTACGTTCTCTCGGAATGAAATCTATCCGCATCATCCTTTACGCGGTTTGTTTCTCTTGTCTCTGCTGCTATTTCGGGAGACACTCTGATATTGCTCAACGCAGTAGAGAAACGAATCAGATACACGCCCACACTTGCAGCAATTGCTCGCGCGAACCTACGCAATCGAAGGCACGGATAACATTTACATCGATGTATCATCATACAAATACACTTGCCTGCAATTGAGAGGTTCAAATATATTGCAATAATAATAATAATAATAATAGGAGAAGACAAAAAGTACACGTTCACACCTCACAATTAGAAAGCCTAAACAATGATAATAAATTAATAATAAAAAATAATAATAAGATTATTAATAATATTAGTGATGATAATAGCATGTCCATGTAATATATATGGTTCGATCTTAGACTATAATCAAATGCTTACATAGCTATACATTGAAGAAATAGGCTGAGTAAGACGCATTTAGGTGGGTGTCTGTCGGATCGCTGCGAGATCCGACTCAACTCTGTTGTATGGTCGGACTACGAGGGCGGCCTATAAGACCCGAACCCAACAACAGCAACAACAGCAACAACAACAACAACAGCAACAACAATAACAGCTCGGCATTCGGGGGCCGCGGAGGCCGACAGGCGGACGCCGCGGCCCAATCCGCTCGCCGGCCTCCGCGGCCTGCCGGCGGATTGAGACCAGAGCTACTCGGGCTGCTCCTACCTAATTGAGAGAGTGTTATCTGATTACGTTGATTAACTTAACGATTAGCCGCCACCGCCAGGCAGAGACCACAAGGCGGCGGTCGGTGTAGCGGCCAACATTCACATGCGACTGACTAAACATACACACCGGCCAGCTGGCTGTCCGGCTGTCCGCTTGCCTACCCAGCCAGCCAGCCTGCCTTAAACTCGACCACAATACAGGACGAGAGTGGAGCCCCGGGGAGCGAGAAATGAGACGAAGAGGCGGCCGACAAATAGAGAATAGAATAGAGCGCAAACGAGGTCAAGGAAGAGAGGTAAAGTGATATATATATATATATATATATATAGAGAGAGAGAGAGAGGGAGAGAGAGAGAGAGAGGGAGAGAGAGGAGGGGAGAGAAACAGAGAGATATATGAGAGAAATAGGAATAGGGATAAACGGGAGAGAGACTATGGTAGTCGCCGTTCTTGTCATCATTCGGCAGTCATGCTCAGCTCTGTTCTCGTCGCGGACACCCGAAGTCGAAAGCCCCCCGAAACCCGATGCCCGACCTCCTTCCTTCACTCAGGGCCCGGGTCCAGACAGACGGGCATAGACAGACAGACACCATATGTTGCTGCTTGCTGGTTGGTATGTGCTGCTGTAGCTGTGCACAGATCCGTTATTGTGTGCGTCAGAGGTAAATGTCGTCTGACAAAACGCCGCAAATGTATATATATATTTATGCTGCTGGATAGTTTTAGCTTTATATTGTCTATTTGTGCATGCTCTGTGTAACTTAAAGTTCTACAACGACAACACATTACGACTACGCGGCAATATTCGACCTGCCCGGAGAAAGAATATTCACCACCAGTCAATCAAAACAATGCTCAAAGTACAAACAGTTTTGAGTGTACTTTTTCAATATAATGTGAAAATAAATATAGTGAATCGCTATGCGTGTTTCTGCGATTATGTTGCTGCACTTAGGTTCTGGTGCTTTTGCCCCCCCCCCCTTCTGTGACCCAGGCCGTGCAGCATTAACGCGTCTGGCTTAATCTTAAATATGTCACGCGGATTGGATCACCAAGTTACATACTTAGCAGCCTCTAGCTGGCTGAGCTGCGATGGAAGCTGCAGATCAATATTCGACTACTTCTCTGCTATAGCTTTCTCGCTGACGAAATTGGTCACGCGAACAGAGTTGCAACATATCGGCCTGACCCATAGCCGACTCCCAACGTGTTTCAGCTTCTCCCCGTTGTAGAGATGCACTCTGCAAGTTTGTCTGACTGAACAGAGACAACATGAAATACTAACCATGAAGCTAATAGTAATCGTAAAGATAACAGTGCAACTCATGCAAGAACAAAAACAACAATAACAGCTACAATGTTGGTGTTGCTGTAGTAGACTTTGCTGACAGCACAGATGCTCTAATTTAATTTCGCTTTTTTGCACAACGAGCACACACCATAGACAACGCATTATGAAGGTTTCTCCTCCCCATCGCCTCTTGGACGATGCGCTCCATGGATTTGCGTTTTGTCCCCCCCAGTCCACAAAACCCCGGAGAGAGAGGCGAGAGTCAATCTTGAGCCCAGTGGACTTGCGATGCTGATGTGCCGACTTCATTCAGACAACACGATGGTGGCGGCCGCGGCGGCGGCATTGTGCTCGGGACGACGATGCTGCACCCGAGCCCCATCTCCCCCGTTCGCACTGCCAGCTTTACATTCAGCGTGGCCGTAATTGTCCTTATACCCCCCCCCCCCGCGCCTCACCCTCCAACCGACGCAGCCTGTTTTGCCATTGTAATTCTCGGTTCATGCTCGTGTCTCGCTAGAGGCAAACATTGTTCATAACTATTTCTTCTTCATGCAGTTTTCTTGCGAGCGTTCGTTGTCTTGCGACCAACCGACCGACCCGCATCAGAGACCGCAGAGACCAAGGGTAGAGGATAAGAAGCGACCGGGCGGTGGCGATAATGGGCAACAATTTTTTATGCTATCTATTTACAGAAGACAGGCAAAAAGGCCGACGGGCCGAGGGACGAACGGGCAGACCCATCGACCGACAAATATACAGACAGAAAGGCAGGAACATTGAGAGGCACATGTCTTAGGGTCGTCGCGTCCCACGTGTAAACTCAACGATAGAAGAATACAATATGCACATGCACATGTGTAGCACACCCTTAGCTTCATTGACGTGTGGTGCATCATGTGCAGGCGGACGGCGCCGACGGGTCTACAGGCAAAGTAGGAACAAATACGTCTGCCTTCCCCTGTTGAGAGCCAGCAGCCAACGTGCATTATTCGCGCGGCAACTGGAGGTGGCACCTCTGCAGTCCATAATGGGTAACAGAATGCGGCTGGCTGCCGTTGTTGCAAGGGTGCGTCAAAAGCGAGCAAGCAAACGGGCGAGCAGGCGAGCAATGAGTTCGCACAAGCACTTCATTCAAGCGAGGCAACTCTGAATACGTATTGGGCTTAGCCTTGCCTACCACGCTATTGTGTGCGGGTGCCTGCGGTGTTGTTGTTGTTGTTGCTGGTGGAGATGTCGTTTTTATACACGTTTTTACATCAAAAGGAAGTCGACGGCAAAAATGCCTGCTTTTCTTTTCACGTGTCTTTATGTCGTCCGCGTCCCCACCTCCTCATCTCGCACTTTCTTTTCTCTAAGAGTCGGGAATTCAGCCATAAAGTCGAAAATATGAATCTGCTTCGGCCGACTTTGTCTAACAGGACGTTGTCTAAACGCTAGCAATACCATCAACAACAACAGAAGAGGAAATAAAGGCAACAATAAAAATGGCCACAACAACAGCAGCAACGTCGAAGCTAAGTCTCCTTTTAGTGACGGTGATGGCGTTGCAAAGGTATTGCACCTACGCTGGAAGCATAAAAATCGAAACGTATACCAGATCGCCACAGTTAATGACAACGTCATGCCTTACGCAGCTACTGCTGTCGACAAAAACAACAATATTAACGAGAAGCTGTTAGAAGCGTCTAAGGGCGTCATTCAAAGCTTAAACTGCTGCTTAGGCCTAACAGCAGTAGACATAGTCGATATAGAAGTAACGATGACGCTCGTGGGCATGCTTAACAATCATAATCATTAGCACTGTCATCACCACCACCACTACCGCCATAATGGTGGGCTGTTGGTGACAACACCTAACGTCATCTGCTGCTGCTGTGGTGCCTAAAGTATCACGTAGAGTGAGGCGAGCGCGCGCACGATTGAGCATTGGCACTAAAATGGCACTGCCCGGGTGGTCGGTCCTCTAGGCGTCTGTTGTGGCTCCTGCTGTTAGCGCCAGCCAGTGACACGAGACAAGGAAGGCTGTGTGCAATGAACAGGCGACTATGCAATGCCGTAGCAAAGGAACACTCCATACTGCAGAAGCCTATATCCCCAGCCACTTTGCAGCCCCTCCTACTCCTCCACCTCTACTCTGCTCTGCTCTAGGGAGTAAGCTCGTGTTTCCTCTCACTTCCTCTAAGCTTTTCATCGGGTTCTCTTTGCTGCTAGTCTGCCCTGCACTTACTGTGTTTATCTTTTGTCTGCTTTCAAAGCGATTCTTTTCATTGTTTCGTCATGGATACGACGACGGCAGCAACAACAACAACAACAACAACGACGCCAACAGAAGAAGAAGAAGAAATCCCATCCATTGCCGCCACCGGCACTGCTGCCCTTTTAAGCTACTATGCGGTTTGTAGAAGCGCAGCATAGAAAAAGCCCAAGGAATAGCCGCTTACGACAACAACTGAACTAGGTCGCGCAAAGGAGCAGATCGTATGATGAAAAGGAAGGACTTTAATGTGCTACTAGGCTGTGATACGTACGCATTCGTACTGCATTCACGCAAACGCTCGCTCCCACGACGAGCAGGAAGGATTGACTTGTTAGTCTGAAAGGGCAGAACAAACCGGCAAGAAAAATGCAAAGAAATGCCGCATCTGCGATACTTTTTTTGCGCCCAACGGGTGGTCGACTCAACTACGATGCGGTCGTGGCCGGGTGACCAAAAAAGACGGACTTATGAGACAAGCAGGTATAAAAGGTCTAGACGGAATTTAATAAAATTGTAAATGCTGAATGAGACCTGCAGAACGAAGGGCAGACGACGTCAGCCATAAATATGATGAATATAATTCCTCGCTGCCCTCTTTTTTCCTGTTATTTAGTAGACAGATCCTAAACCCATGAGATAGCCTTTTTGCCCGCCTGATTCCTGAGGTAGTCTTTACGGTGCGATGCAACTAAAATGTTAAACCGGCTAAGATATGCAGAGTGTTTGTAAATAAATTAATTCGTAGAACTGCATTGCTTAGGAGTGACAGTTAACTTACTAATGTTTGTTATATTGATGTGGCTAGCCGGACATGACTTCACAGAATGTGCGATTGCAAAATAATAGGTTGTTCCACTAAGAAATTGAACATATTAGCGTGTCTAAAATAATTACAACGTTAGCTAGCAAAAGAAAAATGGTTGTGTTCTATAGCTTACGAGTCGAGATCTTGCCTCATGTTTATATTCAACGTATTTAATGAAAATGTTTATTTTTCGTATATTACAATATGCATGTGGGGCACATATTATGGAAGGTTAGCTATGCCAATGGGCCTAGCGGATGTGCATTGTGACAATCACGTGTCCGCTTCGTCTAGGCTAGGCCGAGACCACTTCAGAAGAGTGCCACGAACGGATGCCGCGTTTCCACGTTGTACGTCAAGATCCAGACGTTGTTTAAAGAAGGACGACGATCTGCTATCACCGGTTGACGTATTTAACATAGTGCCGACTTTGTGAATTAGCTGTCTGGTCCGAACACCAGGAGCACCCAAGGTCTCAAACGCGAGAGGCCAGAATTCGTGGGGATACCCAATTGATGAGTATTTTCTTAGCTTGTTGGTCTTTGCAAGATGGGCTGCATAACCAGCTTCGGATGCGCCGCCACCGACCATAGAAGGTGCTAGGGAGTCGGTAACGGTTGCATCCCAAACCAGCATTTTGCCTCGCTCGAAGGGTGTAAGTGTCATCCCATCTGGACGCCTGCCGTCCTCCGCACAGAGGCCCGTGGGTTCAAGGATGCACGGACGACCGCATGACAACGTATTTTATCGGGAAGATCTATTCATTAGTGGTTTATTATTTGTGCTGTAATTGTCGTGAACCGTTCTCTTCGCCCGCCGGCAATGTCGGAGTCCTATAGAGTCTCACAGTAACAGAATGGATACGTCAGCGGCCGTTAGATACAAACCCGACACCAGCCGTTAACGTTTGCGTGTTGCGTCTGCGAATATAGAGTCATAGGCATTGTAAGACCAAGCGCCTTTGCCGTACGTCATTTGCCTGCTGAAATCTCACACTTTTGCGCACGTATAATTTTATGACTCTAGAGTATGTATACTAGTACTGATAAACGGTAGCGGTGCGGTCGTTAGCTGTTAGGTGGCTCTGCGCGCGCCCAAGTGTTGCGTGTGGCGCTTTATAGGCTGACCTAGCGCCTTGTTGATGTTTGCGTATCTACACAGTCACATGCACAGCTGTATCAAACGCTGCGCTCTATCTATGCACGCTGAATTAAAGCTAAACAGCCAAATGATGCCGTCTCGTTTAGCTGTTGAGATACAGACATCCTACTCTAGTGCTCTACGGAGTCCTTGGTTTCTATGTATATGTATGCGTGTATACATACATGCATGTAGGTATTAGTGTCTCTCTACCTATCTGGTTCTTTTCTTCTCCACTGTCGACAGCCGCCAATAGGCTTGACATATAATATGCATGCATTAAAAGGATGCCCGTCCGTCCTCCGTCTCCGAGAGGCCGAGCACAAGCTCTCGTTGCTTTCTCGTCACGCGAGTACCGCTGTATGATAAGCATACGTGTACAGGCGGCGGGGGACGGGGGGGGAGGGGGGGGGGCTCACTTTCAGCCTCAGTCAAGCCCTACCGTCCCGATGTCCTCGGGCAATCCTCGAAACAATATCAGCAGGAGCTAATAATACGACCAGCCTTTGAGAGAAATTATTTTGCCGATCGCAAATTGGTGCCTTCACAACCAGGCCACCAGCCCGCGAGCCATCTGCTTGCTGTGCTTGTGCCGCCCCTGTCGCCGCCGCCGCCGCTGCCGAAGGGCGCCTTTCATCTGCCTGTGATGCGTTCTGTATATACGGATGGCGCTGTCGCTGTCGTCGTTGTCGTGTGCCTAGAGGGGGGGGGGGGTTCCGTCCGTCAAATCCTTCAGCTTCGCTCGCTCGCTCTCTCACTCACTCACTTACTCGTTCGTATCCGTGTTCCGTTTAGCCTCGGGCTGAGCGATGGCAACGCCAGCTCGCCCGGCCACCATGGAGAGACGATATCTAAAACCATGCGAAGAACATCGAGCCCGGAGGGGGTAGTTGAGGGTCGCCAGGACTGAGAATGGCAGGGAATGTGCGGAACGAAGGGCTGGCGAAGTTATATTCCAGGTATCGCTGTCGTTGTTGTTGTTGTTGTTGTTGTCGTCGTCGTCGTCGTCGTCGCAGCCACCACCGCTTATTTCTGTCCGTCCGTTTGTCAGTCCAACCATCCGTTGTCTGTTTGGCAATTGGTGCATACTTGCAACGCATGCTTGAGCACGGCCCGGCCACCAGCCAGTTCAGCAGGACACCCACTGGCAACCGACCGCGCGACGGTGGTTGCCTCAGAAGCAACGCCGGCAGGAACCACCACACCGGTGGCAGCGGCGGCAGGCGTGGTTAGCCTGTTCCTGTCTCCAGCTACCACACACCGGCGTAGCTAGCTCAATCTGCTTGTCCTGCGCCGCTGTGTGCGTACACGTGCACGTTCATACGAACGACGTGCACGCGCGTACGCACGCTTTGCCCCGCGACGTCGCCGGCCAAGAACCAGCAATCAGCAGTGGACGGCGGGGGGCGCAGGAGGAGGGTTCGTACCGTTCGTCGCCTGGAGCTGATCCCTTGCCCCACCAGGCGTTCCGCGGCGGCCGCGTCTTTACGGTTTGTCGTACCTCCGCAAGAAGGCTCTGGCGGGCATCGTTGCGCTGGCCACCGCACTGTTTCTCCTTTCCTCCTCCGCAGCCGCCGCCGCCGATTGCCTCCAGCCCGTGGGTGTACGGATTGCCGGCGTTTCACTTTGCCGGCACAAGCACAAACTAGTGGCGGAGAAGGTTCTTGCAGAAAAAGAAGGAGAACGCAGAAACAGAAAATTAACGAAAGGCGAGACCGATAGAAAAGGCAGGAAAACTAAGAGCAGTAAGATGAGCAGCGGAAGGAGAAGAAGAGCATGTCTGAATGTGTGTCCAGCCAGCCAGCCAAATCGACAGACAGACAGACGCAAGACGAAGTTATGGATTACAGATAGTGTGCTAGTCGTCCGGGTGTGTGCCGCCGAGAAGGTGGACGAACAGGGTGGGGTGCTCATTTACATCCAAATTGAACCAATTACTTCCCGGCCGTCTCCTCCGGCCGTCGCTTACGGCTATGCTCTCACGCCTTAGTTCGCATACGTACAGCAACCCCGGAGGATGGGGAACCGCGCAAAGTATAGCGCGCCGCTTGGACCTAGCGCTCTGGCCGCACTCACGCGGTCTCCACGTTCAGGGCTATGCTCTGCACGAGCGACCGCAAGTTTTGCCTGCCGACGCCATTGTGGGCTCCGTCGAAGCGGGAATATAAGCGAACCGAGTTGGACTGTCATCTGCGCATAGCCGCCACTCTCTTTTGCACGTCACCCCTTTGGCGGGTTCGCTTGGCCGTGTGAACGAGTTGTTGGGTGGACGGTAACGGCCTTCTTGCAGCACAATTGTTACGCTTCGTTGACAAGTTGAAATTGTTACGTGCCGTTGGATGCGCGGTTGCGCTTTGGTGACAGATCTCATTGAAAAAAAAATATATATATATATATGTATATATATACATATGTATATGTCTATACATGTACAAAAGCAGTCCAACCAAATTACTGGTATGGTTAACGCCCATCTACCAGCCGCAATTTGAGTTATCGTTAGCTTGCTTACCAAGCCCTCACTGTAACTGCATTTGCATAGGTAACCGCTGGTACCGTCACCGCCTTTTAGAGGACGTTTGAAATTTCGAATCTATTAGAACGTGAGAGGCTCTGTGCGTGCAGTTAATGTTCAAGTGCGTCAGCTCTTTGCCTCCAAACAGCCTCCTGCTTATCTAGCTAGTTATTTGAGGCTGGCAACTCAAGACCGAGACATTTATCCGTCCCCTCTACCGGTAAAAGCCCCACCTGTGCTTCCTTGAGTGGAACCGCTTTTCCTAAATCTTTGTTTGAGAACACAACTATTGCACCGCAGCGACTATAGATATACGTACTTGGCACATCAGCAATATGTTGAAGGAGTGTGGGAAAGTCGTTGGTGGTAATCTACTCCAGGCGACTGTTACAAAACACATCGTAACTAGACATAGCTTTAATTGACCTTATTATTCGTTAACAACGTTGACTGATGGGCATGTATATATATATACATATATAGTATTCTGGCCCAATGCAAATAACACCAACGACGATTAACTCGGCAAGGTGAAAATGGACGAAACAGAAACAAAACTACTTGGTCGTATGAGTTAGACCTGAGACCTGTCTACGAGACGAGTACGGTCTATGTACCGCTACCGGCCGCGAAGCTTTAGCGGTGGCAAGCGTTGTCGATAGTTCGACTTCGTTTGTTATATTAGCGATAAGAATAGACGCTCCTAATCATGATGAGCAGGCAGGTAGGTAAAGGCAGGCGGGTATTGCTCGCGCTCTTACACAATTCGATTATCTTGCTGTGTCTGTTGGCTGTACACACTGCTTTCTAGCGGGCAGCTAGCAGAAGCTAGGACCGTCTATTGGTTAAATAATGCAGACCGCATCGCAAATAATGCAGGCGTAGTTAGCTTGGCAGGACGTTAGGCAGAGCTGCAGCAGCAGCCGCCGTAGTAACAGAAGAAGAACAATAATAATAGCAACAGAAGCTGTAGTAGCAGCAACAGCAATAGCAACAACCCGTCCAGACCCCACAGTTGCACCGCTGGATTAAACAGTAGCGGTAGTATTAACAACAGTGGCGTGTGATTGGCTATTGTGATGTCCGCGCACGCCTACAGTGGAAGGCTTACGGCACCACCATTTGCATGGGCGTAGTAGATTTAACAACTGATGTCAAACCTCCGGGCTCAGTTGACAACTGAGAAGCAAATGGTTGTTGTTGTTGCCGTCGTTTGTTGATGTTGTTGTTGTTATTGTTGTTGTTGCTGTTCCTGCTGCTACTGTTGTTGTCATTGCTGCCTTTTATGATTAGGCTGCAGATGTTGGGAGCTACACCCTAGAAAGAATTGCCAGGCGAGTACGAATAATAGTCTGTAAAAATATGTGAAAGTTTTTAATAAATGTTTAATTATTCGATTGGGGGCTAACCGGTGTGCCAGTTACTCCAGTTAGTGGAGGCCGCTAAATATCATCGATTCATAAGGACAAACAGAGAGTGTGTATAATCAACTGAACGAAAAAGTAGCTAAAATAAGACATGTCTTACGTACTCTCACTAATGAACGCATTGTAAAAGTCTGACAGTTTTTTTTTAGAGTAATTGAGGCAGACCCTACAGTACGAGTTTGGTACGAGCTGACACTTAGCTTAAGCATCGGCCTGAAAACAAATGAATATAATGACATTTAATTCGTCAATAGGATGGTCAATAAACCAATCGTAAAAGTTGTAATCAGCGTGGATGTGTCTGTGTCGCCGATCAGCTGTCAGACGTCAGAGCAGTACGTCAATCGAATTCATGCGCAAACGCATTTCATCGTTGTATGTCGTCACTTTCCCAGACCAGCCTTCTTGCTTGGTTACCCACCAGCATACGTATTTTTCTGCCTGTTTCGAAACTGCCCTTTTGTGTCGACGTGTCGTCGCCTTGGATTCGCCGCTGCGTCAATTCGTGACCGGGTTGTCATATTCAAGACGAAGAAGGTTTTAGCTCTCTCTCTCTCTCCCTCTATCTATCTCTCTCATAAATGTCCCTCTCATAAGCCCCCCATCATCTCAGAATCCGCGTACACCAATCCACCGCAAATCGTCCATACATACATACATCCATACGGCAAAGCCGGTCGCATAGGTCGTCAAGATTGTATGCTCGGTCACCCTCAGCTCGCCGTCAGCCTCTGCTGCCGTTGCAGTTCGGCGCTGCGTGTCGGCGTGACCGGTCGTTGTTCTTGCGGCGTCATCGCCGCAGAGTAATAAGAGGAGGCGTCGTTGCGAACGCACACACGCATATTGTATGTGTCTAGATGTACGCGTGTGTGCCTGAGCGTGATCATGACCACCCCATTCCCCCTTGGGGGGCCTTCCCATATGGACCTCACTGGGACGCTGGGCCCCCCAGATGTAGAGAAAGAAGAACAAGGCAAGCTGGTTGTGGCGGGGCACGTCTACCATAATCTCTAAGTAGATTGCCCACTACGTTCCCCTCTTGGATCCTTAGCAACGCTGCCATCACTCCCGCTGCTACTGCTGCTGCTGCTGTGGGGTCGGCGCCAGTAAAGCTGGCCCACCACTGTTTCGCGCATTGGCCCGGTTCATAGTAGCTATGGTGATGATGGTGGTGGTAGTGATGGTGGTGGTGGCGGTGGCGGCGAAGCGGTTACTGAAAGCACAAGGAGAGACGAAGAAACGTGGGTGGGTGACTGGTGGCGAAAACGAGTGAAACCGAAGAAAAAATGTCGCCCATCAGAAGTGAAGTCACGTTTTGAAAATAAATCTTTGTTTTCCTCCAGACCTTTTTTGCTGCCATGCCGCCCGCCATCCGCAAACGCGCTGCCAACGCTAGGGAAACAGCCAAACCCACCGGGCAACCGGAGTCGGGTAGAGGCGAGTGGGGTTGGGCACGGCTTGTAGGCGATAGCAGCCTGTCTTCACCGTCTGACCGGCCACCTTTTCGGCGCTTCTAGGCAGGCGCTTCTCGGAGTCGTCTGCAGCTCTGTGCCGAATCCAGGCGGTGGAACGTTGACGTCGTGTTCGTCCCGGTTGTCGGCGTCGGGCTAGACTTAGGGACGCAGGAATGAAAAGAGCAGTCTGCCAAGTTCCTGGCACTGCAGCAGCAGTAGCAGAAGCAGCAGCAGAAGCTACTGACCATTTTACTGCAACTACCCTGCTACTATTATTTCCACTGCGGCTTCTAAGACTGCTGCCGGCAGCGCTACGGTTGACGCTTGCTGGCTGCGGGAAAAGGTTGCTTCTCCTCTGCCAAGCTTATCCCGTATTGTGCACTCTACTCCTTCCCTCCATTGAACACCAAGACTAGCTCGGTTTCACTGCATTGCTGCTGTTGCTTTTGCTGAACGGTTTTTTTTTCGACTTTGGACGCCCCCTCTACCAGCTCTACCCCTAAGGCCCCCCCTCAATGCCTCCCAATTCCTCTCCCAGCCTCGTTCTACTCGTCCTCACTAACGTCCTTCTTGAGGCTGACTTCGTGGCGCTCACTGCTTGTTGGTTCTGAAAAACACAGAGACCCAGTCACTCACTTGTGCCCACTCACCCACCGAACAACTGTCGTGGTCGTCCGAGTGTGCGTTCGTCTGCCTGCCCGCCTCATCCTGTACCACCATTTCAGCACAGCCCCCTTCCCCCCCCCCTCCCACTCCCATTGAACCACAGCTAGGGTAAGACAAGAAGACAAGCAGAAAGAGAGAGAGAGACAGAGAACTTGAGGGAGAACGGCTTCCACAGTTCCAATGGAAGAAGGTCCCGGCAAGGAGATCTGGGTCAAGCAACGAATAACGGAGCTAACGGGATCGAAGCAGCAGCAACACTAGAAGGTGAAGATAGAAATGAGCGGAAACAGGAAACCGAAGAAAAACGCCACCTTTAGGCTTGCACAAAGCAGCTTAACTTTGGCGCAGCAAGAGGCGGGATAGGCGAAGACCCTGAAGAGAAGGCAAGCAAGGCAGTAAGTAGACAGGGAGGTCGACGACACCGATAGCGCCGTTATTCTGCCAACCGAAACGGGACAGCGAATCCGGCCATAGCCTATCGGCTGGACAAAGAAAGAGGAGCGATCACGGCAGCGACACTTTTCGAATTGCTGATCAGATGGATCGCGTCTCGTCGGGTCGCTTCGTCCCAACGAATGGCAAATATTTTTCTCTATTTGCCTTGCGTTCTCCTCGTCTCTTGCCGGTGGGTCGACGCGCACCCTGTTTGGTCTCTTTTTTTTTGGTCAGGTTTTGCTTTTCGTCGTCGACCGTACGCGTTCGCTAATCCGTTTATGTGGATTTGGTCCGTCGGTGTTAGTTCTCATTTGTTAGTAAATTGCCGTAACACGACATCTATCACGTTGCTGTTTTTGCATCTGCACCAATATATATATATATATATATAAATATCTTTTTGCAAAGGTAGTTCTGTACACTCACAGGGACTATTTACCGCTTGCAGGCCAACATGTTTAAATTACACTATATATATATATATATATATATATATATATATATATAGTGTAATACATCGAGTGCAATTTATACATATTGGCCTGCAAGCGGCAAATAGTCACTGTAAGTGTACCGAACTAACTTTGCAAACATACAATATTCTGTCAACAGCCACACGGAATGCCTTCACTAGAGTCCGCTAGATGAACGAGTTGTCATAGCACATATCCCGATGGTGGCGGTGGTGGTGGCGGCCATGTCAAAGGCTGATGGTGATAATATTATTATCATAACGATGTTCTACATTAGGTACCATTTACTAAGTGCAGTTATCCATCAGATGCAACGCGTGTAAGTTGTCGCATCTATTTGTCTATAAGTTGATACGAGGCAAGTGGGATGGCGGGTGTTGCCTATCTTCGTACAGCCCGTACAGCTTTGACGTCTGTATGGATGTCGATGTTGCAATGGCGGCGACAAGCAGACCCTATTGCTCATATTAAGCGCTATATTATTGCGGCACTGGCCCCGCTAGCTATCGGCGTATGTCTACATGGGCGTGCGTATGATTTACCTCACTACAGTAGACAATACAAATATTCTCTCCTTCTCTCGCGTGTTCCCCAAACTGAAAACGAGACTTCACCAGAAACACCAGCAACGATAAAAGTAACTGCAAACAATAAGGCAACAGTAAAGATGTGGCAGGCTGAGTGCACTGGGAGTTTGCCGACAGGCAATGGAACTAACTTATTCCTTGACCTAAACAATAACAAGGCACGCAAGGTTTCCCGTGCCTACTTAGTTAGGGTAAGTGAGGCAGCACTCGTAATATATTAATAATGCGAATGCAATGTCAACGATACGCCAGAGCATGCAGTACTGCACTGTAGTGCCTAAACAAAAGTATGCTCAGAACCGCAGAACAGCTGCATATTCTTAAAAGATCTTGCCGCGGGCATAAAGAATTTGAGCTTTAGTTTTTTTTAACATTGACGCCTGGTTTACACACGAGGGCATTTTAATGCACGCAATTCTCATTGATAGGCCAACGGAAACCAGCATATTGCTCGCGCGCATGCACGCTAGGTTTTCACTTTTCCGTGAATGTTTGGGCTGGCATGATGAAAAACTACCTTATAGATTTTTCCGAACTCTCGTTAAGCTTCAAAAGACTAAAAGGCAAAACGTACCACATATTTCCGAGCAGGATCCCTACCAGAACTGCTGGTAGACGTTTCAGAAGTATGTACGCTACAATACGAGCTCATTTTCATCACTCAGACGCTACTTTTGGCGAGCGATGGATTGGCCTATGCTATATCATGTAAAAATGTACACGGCGTACATATGGCTATCTAGTTCGGATCACCATTTTACATTCACCACATGGAGCACCGTCAGATACGGACAGTATACCAGAGCTAAACGTACATGGGACGTGAAACGGCTTACGTGCTACCCCTGTCACAAATTGAACCACTAATAATTTGTTACTAGAATTATACTAAATAACTACTACTTTTTTTGGAATCATTGTGTTTTTTGCACCGAAATGAAAAAGTTGTGAGGCATTTCATTTGAAAACCCGAACGTGAAACTTCTTTGCAGCTCGATTGATTTTTGCGAACTAATTGAATGCATATTGAATGTATTTTAGACCATGCAGCAGTTTTTTTCCGACCACGCCGTCGTTTTCTTGCAACTACACATTTTGTAAATGATGTCCGGCCAGCCACATAGAGATGTGGATGAACGAACAAACTACAACACAACGATTAGCCACCCGCTCATGTTTGTGTTTTAGCACCATAGGAAAGCGAGGCTTTTCTGCGGCACGCTCAGCCAGTTAGTGACGCTCACAAACTGGAGAGAACATGAAAACCAATGGGAACGGAGCGAATCACGTCCCAGTGAATGTCAGAGTAGATGCAGGACGTCGTATTGCGAGATCCTTGAAACAACACAGACTATATAATTTGAATAGAAAATCAATTGGCTTAGACACGATGGCCGAATTCGCCGCCGAAAACCCTCCGAGTCACAACCGAAATAAACCTACAGTTTGGTGAGACTGTGTGGAGTGTATTATGTCCGGGCCATTGCACATATCACTGACCTTTAAATTCTGTGCGATATCTAAACACAGTTGATAAGTTCGTCATTGCGTACATGGCTGTGCACACTGAGCAGGACATGTGGTGCCGGCAGAGCTCAAGATAACCTCGCCTTCGGCAAAGCAGAAAGTGAGAGAGAGAGCAGTGCTAGCGATCTAGCTCTGCTTACCCAACAATATAAGCTGCGCTGAGCACGAGACCAGACGATAAGCGTCGAAGTCCTCCAAGACCCCTATGCAGGACCACCACGACCAGACCTAACCGGCTCAGGACCATTGGACAACGGCAGACGACACCGGCTAGTTGGCCGGTCAGGTCCTCAAACAGGACCTCCGGGCGAATCCATTGGAAGCGGTGGTCAGAAATAGCCAGAATTGCCCCACTGACCGTCGACTCGGCAGTCCCAGCGACTGACTTCTATGGTAGGTATGCGTGGTTCATACGCAGAAACATGGAAATCAATAGGGCGACTCTTTAGTGTCAAGTTCTTTTCGAACAAAATGTGAGAGTACAGACTTTAGTCTAATAGCAGGGGACATAAGCGGTAAAATGTCAGACAGAGCCTGATGGCAGGTCCGACTTCCAAAGACCTTGGCATTCTAAGGCGTCAATCATTTTTCACGAGCTAGTTTCCTCGAAAATTTAATGAGATGTACGGTGGAGAGCCGTAACCAATTGCGTTCTGTGTAACGCTTAAGCGCATAAGAAACAGAACAAACGCTGCATCGAGATAAATTGCTGTATTACTAGACTTGATGCAGGCTACAATCTACAATGTTGTATTGTTAGGCTAGATGCAGGCTACAACTCTTATTACCAGAGCGGTAAAAGTAGTGTAAAAAAGTTACACAACGCTTGATTTCTGCAAGACAGCACTGTTAGCATAACACGGTCCGCAAAGGACGATAGCGACAAACCATTCATTCCACGACGCCTGCAGGTAATACATGCGTTGATCAGCAGCGAGTGGATACGTGGAGGCGTTCGACGGAGATCGAACGAATATTCAGCTTAAAGGAACGCTGACGCACTAATGAAATGTTGGAATCGGTGCAAATTGTGAGGGCTTAAATCGGACTCCACAAAAACGCCACTCGACAAGTGGTGCATATGCTTAAATATGACGTGTAGAGGCAAACTCGCCCCGACTATACGAAATACGCATCTTACCACTACTCCAGTAATGTTCAGTGGAGCTCTTGCAATTAATGTTAACACGACTCGATACTTGTAGCCTACTTGTAGTCCGATGGGGTATTAAGCGTGTCTAACAACATGTTTGCCTCCGAATTAATTGAAAGCGAGATGGGCTAGGATAGCTTTAGCCTTAGGAAGCCTCGAAGTCAAATATGTTAGTTCGCCAAAGCAGGTCCATGGACGAGCATTAGTGGTTTTGTTTGAATAAAATAATAATAATAATAACAACATTAATGTATTTGTTCCAATCTTAATGAAGATTGTTTACAAATTCTCGTTCGGCTTTGAATATAAAGTAACCTAATACGACCTATATGATTGCTTTAAGATCAATGCGACCATTGCGGACCAATTTTCGGATTGCCTTCAAGCTACTAAATTTAGATATAGTAGCATCGTACTCGCTGTTTGCTTGTCCGTCTGTATGTGCCTATTATGAAGAATCGATCTATTATTTATCTAAAATGATCCGGTGTGTTGAATGCCAAACGTTGTCCTATGCATGTCCTTGACGAGCTCCCCTCTACCGTGTATTGTTTGCTACATCGCTAGCAATCGATAATGATGTTATCGGGGCCAAGCAGACAAGCAGACAGACAAACAGACATACATACAACGAGATCGGTACTTGCCTGTTTGTCTTGGCTGTGTGGTCTGTTTGTATCTGGACATTGATCAGCTTCTGCAGTGTGTTGCACGCTCTTGCATTGCAGGAAACCGCGTAAAATGTGGCAGAGCTCTGTCGCTGGGTGGGCTGCGTCTTCGCATTGCTACCTTTTCTTTGCGTTGATCTTACCCAGACAGAGGCAAGGCGAGAAATGTGGAAGCAGATGTACGGGGCTAAGGCGACCAGTGCCAATGGCGTATACCTCTAGCGTCTTTCACACAACAGACCGGCCTGTTTGGACTGTTGTTATCGACCACAACCGCTGACCGTGAGGGGACGACGACGACAACAACAACAACAGCAGCCACAGCAAGCCGTGCTGCAAGGGCCAGACAGAAAACAGTGTGGCTACTAGCGCGGTATACCAGGCCAAAATTGGAACTATCAAGCAGTACCATGACGATAGACATCTTGCCTGCATATGGACGGAAAGTGCTCTTTCGGCCTTGCCCGAGCAGAGTGTCGGATCTATGGAAGGAAGATTAGAACTGGTTCACAGAGGAGAACAGACACTAGACGGATGGGCGGATAGGATTGAGGGAGTGGGACAGGAAAATACGAGATACAGTAGGCAGCAGCTAAGGAAAAGGAGAAACGTAAACACCAGACCAGACGTGGCAGGAAGAATAGTCCATCGTAAGTACGACTTGAAGTATTAGGTCTAACAGAAAGAGAAATAGGCGTCTATGTCGATTAACAGGACCTGTAGATCACGAGTTTCGTGTTTATGGTCTTTTTACTACTATTAACACTACAAAACAAAACTTTTCGGCTGACCCTCAGCTAAGATTTAACGTCCACGGTACTGCTTTTTGCCTTGCTTCATCGATGGACCGCATAAACTCTAATGTGCAACGGTAGGAGTTCGAACCCGCGCACCTATGTTTCTCCTCCGGTCGCGAGGGCGCAGGCGAATGCACCTCGGCACCGTGTTCGACACTATTAGCACTTCTAAGAAAGTAAAGTTTGCGGGCTGAGCCTCAGTCGAAATTTAACGTCCACGGGACTGCTTTTCGCATTGCCTCATAGACGGACCGCACAAACACTAATGTGCAACGGTGGAGTTCGAACCCGCGCACCTATGTTTCTCCTCCGGTCGCGAGGCGCAGGCAAATGCACCACGCCACCGGATTCGACACCATTCGCACTACTACTATCACTATTACTACTACCGCTACTGTTCCTTCTAACGTAGATAATAAACTTTAGTTCTTGCTGCACCCATATCCCTTCATGCGATGCGTATGGTATGCGTCAGCTCTCCTAGTAAAGCCAAAGGGTGATGTGCTTTCCGTGTGTAGCCTTATCATCATGATCGCCATGATCATCATCATCATTGTTGTCTTTTTCTTCATTCTTCTTCTTTTGTATCTTCTTGGCCATTGACTATCTGATTCGCTGGCAGCCGGCCAACAGCTTAAAGCCAGCTTACTTGCTGCTGCCGCCGCCTGACCAGTGGCGGGCGTTGCTTGCGCTATGAGTACGCGCGCCCATGTATCCACCTATGCAATCAAGTCGACACACACACACACACAAACACGACTCGAACAAGACGAACTTAATGGCTCGAAAAGAGTCGAGGCAAGCGCCGGCGAGCAAAGAAGTCTGATGTGGCCCGGATGAACCTTGGCCCGTCCTGCACCGTCTCGTCGTTTTGGCCGCCACAATCCCTACGGGAGACGTATCGCTGGACAGCCAGCGTATCCGGCCTGGGCAGCTACCAGCATCGCTCCAAGAGCCGCCGGATCAGCCGCGTCATGCGCCGAAGGGCAAATAGACCCTCGTCACCTTCGACACAGCATTTCCTAAGGCTACCTCTCAGCCATAGTAACCGAATAGTAGAAGCAATAATGGCGATTGGTGGGGCTCTCTATCTTAACCCATCGTAACAGTAGTAGGAGTAGTAGTAGTGGTATTAGTTTGTCATAATAGTCAAGCCCGGTGGCGTGGTGCATTTCCGCCTGCGCCTCGCGACCGGAGGAGATGCATAGGTGCGCGGGTTCGAAGCCCCACCGTTGCACCGATTCGTATTTATGGGGGTCCGTCTATGACGCAATGTGAATAATAGTTCCGTGGACGTTAAATCTTGGCTGAGGGTCAGCCCGAAAACTTTACTTCACATTGCCATGGTACAGAGTACAACAAAAGGGAAGTGCGGGCCCACACTGCCGAGTTTTCCATTCAACAGCCAACAGATAGCCGCGCTTCCGTGCATGTGGTCGTCTGTGTCGTATGGACGCAAGAACTTGTGCATGAACGAAGGAGGAAGGGCGGAGGAGAAAGTGTATATGGAGACATTACTGTTTTGCATGACGTTTTACACGCGTTTGTCTGAAAGGGCTTCTCTCACTTATTACTACCGCGCGTTCGTTGACTTTAAGGGGTTTGAATGTGAGCTACGCCGACAGCTCAGAACCAACGCGAGACAAGGCGCTCAAGGAGCTCTCGCGGTCCAAGTTGCCCACAGTCAGGATCCATATACGTACAATAATGTATTCGACCACCTCTACCAACCACTCCTACATCTCTATTCTCGCCGCCAAGCATTCAAACGTCGGAATACTGTACGCGACCAATCAATACGTGCCTTTGTGCCTTACCGCGCTCTCTACAGCCCCGGCGCACTACTCACGACGTGGACATTGATAAGCGTGTCAATATAAATAAGCGCTATATATATATATAGAACTGTATGTAGTTATATGTATCTATGGCTACATAGAGACAAATACGGGCGATGGCTTATTTAAGACCAATTAGACACGGTTTACAGATCTAATTCTTGATATTTCATATTGGCATGCTAGTTGCAGCTTGCGAATGTAGTTGCACTCACATAGTCCTAGGCTGTAGAGCTAATGCAAAAGGTTCCAATGAGCTACTTTTCTAGTACGTTTATTTATTAGAAGTTATAAGAAGTTAGGAACCCTGTGAGTTGATTTTGACAGACTTTGGCCCTATTTGAAGCCTTCCTATAGGACCATCACTTGAGGCTTAACAAAGACATTTGTACGGTTTCGATTAGTGCAATATTTTAGTCTTGTAAACGAGAAGAGAGATTATGCTTTAAGTCTTGTAAACGGAAAAGAAATATGCATGCAAAATATTTACTCTCTATAAAAGGCAAACATGTGTTAGTATACTAGCCTCCGCGATTGTGAAGCGCGTACGGAAGAAACACAGAGTGGCCAGGGTGATTTCTACAAGCAGTACCCGTAATTAGGTTCTGCTATACTTCTACAGAGTAATAATATTACAAACTAGATTCACTGAGCCACCAGTGATAGAGCCTACATGCGGCAGTATATATATGCGGCAAGTATGATAATGCGGTTGTGGTAGCTGTGAACGATGTAGTAATTGAATGATATTAGTGCTGGCGATAACACCACAATTCACCAAGTAACGAAGGCAGTAGCATTCCGGTACTTTATACTATAACAAACTATGTTCTTAAAATAGTCACACCTCCCAGGATTGGAAACGGAAAACCTCTACAGCCGTAGGCTGCTATAAAACGTGGTTCTGGTCTTAAACTCTAAATTCGCACCCGTCTAGATTTTATATCTAAATGTTTGTGCATGTATTAAATATAATGCAAAGCTTTCACTTATCCGGACTTGTTTTTACAAATGGAATAACTAACTGCTGTTCAGTGTGTGTTTCACGTTGAGCTTCCTCAGTTCACACCTTGTGACTCTGCACCTGTCCGTGAAACTCGTTTGACTTTGCTGCTCCACCCTGTTTAATTAATCATAACGTATGTTGTTAATGACAAACTTTCTTCTTGAGTCATTTAATGAAGCATTTATGCAATGCCAAATCTTCAGACCAGCGAACCCGCAACTACTGTATTTGAAGATTTAGGGTGCATGCAGGGTAATTGACGATCATTGCAGAAGCCGTTTTCAAACTGCCTGCCTGCCGCTCACAACGAGACCGCCGCATTGCCTCTCTCGGATGACAGGTCGAAAACAGCCTGATACCCGGTATATAAGTATCAATGTTGCGTGCATTGTCGATTTTACCAATGGTTATTTTTCTCAATCTGAGTAAATTAATTGTGATTATAATACTGGCCTGCCTGCTTGCTTTGCATCTAGCACTTTTAATGGCGGCGGTACGGCGGCAAGCCTTGATCAATTCATCGATCATTGTGCGCCTATTGCGGGATTCATCACGCTATTAGAGAACCGTGTTGGGTCAGATTAATATCCGCAAACGTCTTAACGAACGGATCTGCGAACCGACGGACAGTGTCGCGCAGCTGTCCCGTCCGGCCTTCAGGGCTCGACAAGAGTCGATTAAGGCTCACTTGTCTCGTACGTGCATACGTACGTAACAATGCAACATTATATAATATATATATATATATATATATTATAGAGAGAGAGGCGAACAAATGTGTGCTGTCAACGCCAGTGTGTTTACGGCGCCGCAGACGGCATCGATGGTATGAATCAGGTGGTATGAATCCGTGGTATCAGATGGTATGAATCCGATGGTATCAGATGGTGGTATCCGTGAATCCGAAGAATCCGTGGTATCAGATGGCATGAATCAGATGGTATGAATCCGAATATTAGGTCGCGTTTCGACCAAATGCTTGCTAGTGGCGGCGTGGTCGAAGGGGCTAGAGCGTTAGTCACGGTTGTTAGTCATCTACCAGGTTGTTACCGGCTCGATCCCTGTTGTTGGTTCGAATTTTCTTTGAGCGATGCTCATCGAGCATAGATGATAAACCGCACCGCTGAGAGTCAGCGCCTACGCTGCCATGTGAACTGTTGGGAAAGCCCTAGATACCTCAACATGTCCTGGGCCCTCGGTGCATTGTCACGATGGTGCCTGCTTTATGGCGATTCCAACCCGCAGACAGAAGGAGGATGGTCTAGAATTAACAGCTATCCCCTTAAAAAATCCTTTTTAATTCTAGGATGCTTTTGCTCGACCCCCTGCAGCAGGAAGCAGCGGCCAACGACATTGGGCGGCAAAGTGACAGGTTTACGATTGCGGCTGAAGCTCAGGTATCAGTAAGGACTGCTGGCCTTATTGACGCTGTCAACCTTGGCAGTTCGTTGTCGCTGATTGACTGCGTGGTGATAACGGCTACTACAACGACAAGAACATTGGTTACGCTTGGTCGGTCGATAACCCGCCTCACTGGCGTCATCGGGGGCGGCGGAAGCGGAGGCGGGTTCCAACCTGTCAAGCGGTTGCCTGGCAACGCGTGAACCCAGCCACGCGGCTTTTAATACAGGGACAGAGACCTTGACGCGCCGAGGAGAACGGGCGTTTGTGCATCCGTCTGTCTATCAGAGCTATCGAGTCGACGAGTTCACGAAAGGGGGCTGGCTCCTACGTGGAACGCCCTATGAGCGCCGCCTTCCACATCTGCCGCCACTCCTGACGCTGTTTTATCTCCTAGATTGGATTTCCGCCAACATTCCAGCCATGTGTACCGAGAGCTGGGGGAGAGGGCTCAGGGGGTTCGTCTGACCGGGCCTGTCTTATTCAACGCAGACGCGAGCACCCCTGAGGGGCGCCAACGATAGAAGACGATTTGAAGGAGGAGCGCCGCGAAGAAAATCGTCGTACACGTCGTGAGGACAGCCGTTACGTCGATGTGTTATTTCGCGCGAATCTTCAGCAGGACTTCACCGTCGTTGTTGACGGTGAGAAATCGATCTAAACTTTGAGCAAGATGAGTTGGCGGGCGCAGCTAGCTCTAGATTCAAATTGATTAGGAATGTCTGTTGATTTTCGAAGCCAGTTTACATTGTCGTGTCCAACAAAAACAATGCGCCTCAACAGCATGCTCGTGTGATCGGCTATGCATAGCTGTACGTTTGCTTAACGCTTGACCCAAGATATTTCCTGTGCTCTAGATATATATATATATATATATATATATATATATTTTTTTTTTTTTATATATATACATATATGTTTTGCTCAAGGCCTAAGTTGCCTAGACATTTTAATAATGGTTTATTCGGTATAGTAGCAGAAGCAATACTGGCCCCGTGTCCTAGGGAGTTGCGTGCGTTGCTCGACTGAAGGCTATTGGCGCAGGCTTTAGTGGGTATTACACGTCGCAGTAACACCGCCCATGTCTATATCCCAGGCTATTTGCAGACAACCGCCGATGTACATAAACGCAATTGTTCCCCAGAAGGAGTAACCTTCGCAGGAGGAGTACTGGTCGCCAAGTACTACTCGTATCTTAAAGAAGCGCGTTCATTTTCAATGATGTGTATATATACGTATAATATATATATATATATATATATATATATATATATATATATATAAATCGAATTTTTTGTTTAGCATCCTAGAATTAAGGCTCAGCAAACGCTCAGAAGATTGATTCACACGGAAAAATAAGCAATACTTTCTAGAGTGTGGTCAGTAATCTATGGGTGTGCGCATTTTGAGCTATAAGTAACCTGCACGGCATTTAATGTCTGCTCTTCTGACACACATACGGGCGGAAGAACAAATCAGATACACTCCTCTTCTATATGTTATCCGTTGACTGTACGGCAAGGCGAAAATAAAAAAAAACACATCAACGAACAAAAGACCACTCATTCTGCGGATGACTATTTATTTGGATTTTCAGGAGAGGGAGGCAGGAGGTTTACAGACGACCGGAGTGCCGTGCTGTGATTTTATGAGTCAGCCAACGGCGATGACGACCATGCAGCACCATGCCGGGACTGATGGGAGACGACGCTGCTTAAACGCCCAGATAGACACAGTGACGGACGGACGGACGGATGAGCGAGGCAGGCAGGCAGGGTGAGCACCCGTATATGTGGACAAGTCGCTTGTCGTCTCAAAGGCAAACCTTAAATCCTGCACCATCTCTCAGCCGTTCCTGGGCCTGAGCTCGAAGACAATTGCCTCCTGGCCTGGGGCGTGCCGGAACGCCCAGAGCGTGATCGTTTCGTGTGGGCGGATCGGAAGATGAAACGCGCTGGACCGAGGACTCTGGACACCGATCGCCCCCGTCGATCGAGCTGCTGCTGCTGTTGCTGCTGCCGCTGCCGTTCGGCGGAACTTTGCTGTGACGCTTTGACGCAGATCGTCGCGTCGTCATTCGCGGTGGTGAGGGTAATAGCAGAGCAACGCCAACAACAACAACAATAATAAACACAACAAAGAGGACAACAGCAATATCGACTACAACAACATCGGCATCAGCAACAACAACATCGGCATCAGCAACAACAACAACGGCATCAACTACAACAGCAGCAACAGCATCAAAAGCGACAACGACAGCAAAAACTACTTTAATGGCAACAACGGAAACCGCAGCATCCGTGACAACAGGAACAGCAACATGGCTAGCAGCTGTCACAGCGACGACAACGAGAGCAACACCAATAAGAACAACACTAACAACAACAACAATAGCAATAAGAACAACAACATTCGAATTAGCAGCAACAACAGCAACAGCACCGATAAGAAGCACGACGACGACGATACTCCAAACGTTCACACAACCAAATGGCTAGTTTGCGAACAAGAATCAAGTGGTGGGTGCACAGTAGCGCGTGCCAGATAGAAGATGCCTACTTGTGTCTCTATTGCCTCTAGCGAGCGAACGGCACTGTCGCAACAGCGGGAGTTCGAGGAACGTTCACACTTCGTCGATCTCGCGCGGTTTGTTCCCGTTTTTCATCTCAGTTTTCCTTCTCTCTCTCTCTCTCTTTCCGCTCGCTCTCTCTCTTCCCGCTCTCTCTTCCTTATTTTCTCTCCCTCTATTCTTTGTCCTTCTCGACTCGATTACGTGCCTATATGGACGCCGTCTAAGACGCCATTTACGCACGCACAGGACCTGCAAGAGTGGGCCGGCAGCAGCACAACTGAGCGTCCAGGAGCGAGTGTACAAAGTTCCATGCCAGTACCAGCCAGAACTCCGAAGCAGAGCCGAAGAAACCCAGCAAGATCAAGCCAAGAAGGCAGCACTAAGGAAAGCATCGGAACGTGCACGCCGTGCTTGCGAGAGGGAAAAGATAGCCGGCATAAAACCGGCGGTGGCGGCGGCAGCGGTAGCAGCGTCCAATGCAATTCTGCCCTTAGTGGAGCGAACCGCCACCCAGCCTATACCAAGTCACACTCGCCCACACGGATATTCACACGTATATATATATATATATATATATGTGACCGCACTCACAGGCAAGGAAGACGCCGAGGAGCCGAGTAACTGGGATTTGCATAAAGCTTCGTTCGCACTCGCGTCTCCCTTTATACGGAAGAGCCACAACCAATACAGCTGCGGGCTGCCGCTGGGAGACTTGCTGGTCGAGGCCTGGCTGACAAAGATCGGCAATCGTGGGACCGGCTGCCGGGGCCGACGTAACACGCGCTTAGAGCCCGTGGAGTCGAGCCCGACTAGCCAGCAAAGAAAGAGCGAACGAACGAATTCAAGAAAAAGGACTCGAAATCTAGGAACTAAGTGCCGTGGCAACAAGGCCTCGAAAAGCATCAGCTGCCTACGGGTTTTGTTTGATAAGTCCACCGCATCTTAGCTATCCAATCAAAAGCTTGACACACAATAGAAGCGGAACTCCACGTACATGTTGCCATCAACAATTGCTGTAACGTCAAGCAGCCTTCTTTTCTATTGGTCGATTCCTTATCGTTCGTTTGGAGTCTGTCGGCCAATTAAAGAAGATGTCTTGTTGTAATTAGTTGTTGCTGTTGTTGTTGGTTAGAGAACTCGTGACCAACTCGTGACTCGTTTGCGCGGAGAAAACTGTTCACTCCGAAGTGCTAACCTAAAAAAAGTTTTATAAATAAATATAAGTAATCTGATTTCATCATTAGTTCTACTGTGAAACGTTTACATAGCACTCTGTGTGCTTCCATGTGTCCTTCAACTGACTCCTGTGGCCCACTCAACTGTAGTAACAGTTCGATTCAGGTACACTGTCGCTAGACCTGCTGGATATAGGCTTTTTTTATATATTCAAACTAGCTTTGCGTTGTTTGGTTCGCTTGTTGTTGTTCATTTTGTAGTTTGTGCTGTTGCTCTACTAGTTGTATTTCTGTTTGTTTTATTTTTATTGTTTTTGCAACAGTAAACAAACTAATATAGACTAATTAGTGTAATGGTATGTTCAAATTCACAAAAATTCGCCTTATGGCATTACTTGAATTGCTTTCTCATCATCATCTTAGTATCGCTAAGAATATTTTACAGGTCATGATTATACTTGTAGGCAGTTAGAACTTAGCTGCGCGCAGCCGCCAAAGAGCTGCAAGTAACTATAAGGCACTGCGGCGTGAAATCCAACAAGCTACTTCGTGTTCCATTTTTGTAATGTCTGATCCTTGGTTTTGTCAACTATGGGTTTGTAGATAGTGTGTCACTTCTAGTGTAGAGCGTTGGTTGCCCATGTTAGGAAAGCAGATAGTAGAAGTCGTCTAAAAACAAGAACGCGAACCAATTAGGTTGGGGTCACAACAAATGTCGTTGAGGTTACAAGCAAGAGAGATTTGGCAAAAAACAACGCCAAAATGTGTTGATTGTGTTCAAACCGAAATAGCGACACGCATATAGGCACGCAAATACGTCAACACATTCCAGCGCAGCAACATGTGCCAACGATGCAATGCTGTACCAACAACAACAAAAACAACAATAATAACAACAACAAGAACAATAACAACAACAACAAAACAAAGGGCTAGCGTATACAAGAGAACTGCCACGCTACTAGCACATAGAGGGTTCGCTGCTGTGGACTTTCCGCCCTCGGTGTAGCCCTCGGTGCAGAAAATGCAATGCAGACGTCAGCACAACTTTCGTTAGAGATGCGAAATCTGTTGTTGCAGTCTGTCATTTTGCTATGACGGACGGACGGACTGACGGGCGGAAGGAAAGGACGGATGAAATGACGGCTAAACGGAAACCGATGGGCGGCCAAGCCGCGTACTCCATACCTTTCTTTGGAGGAGACGACTTCCTCGGATCGGCGGCGACCCCCTGCATCACAACCGCCGCACAGCACACAAGCGTTAATCCGAATGCGAGCCTCATATCATTGGAGCACTGGTTGGTTTGTTTCACTCTCTACTGTCACGGCATATTCGCACGTTTCGGCGTTTTACCACCACCGTGCTACGTTGTCGTTAACAACAGCGACAACAACAACAACAGCACTGTCGGCACAGCATTGTCCAGGTATATCCATTCACAGGTTGGTTGCTTTTGGGTGGGTGATGGCGGAGGCGGTAGCGGCAGCAGCAGCGTACAATCTACCTATCCGGCTACTGTTAGGTAGGTAGCTGATCCGCTCCGCACACGTGTTCCTTCTGCCCTTCAGAAGGCTGAAACTTAAGCTTCTGCTATTGCTGTTGTTGCTGCCGCTGCTGTGTGGGCTACGAGCCGTGAGATAGCGTGAGTATCCTCGTCGTTCATAGCGACTTCTTTACGGAACAACAACACTGATCCACTCACTCGTTCACGCACACGTTCTACCACAACAAAACGCACACCACTGGTCGCACAACACACTACATTCCTGCTCGTCGTTTCGGATTAGGCACGATGGTTATTACTTGTATTATTATTACAATTAAATACCGCGAGTAGTTATGGTCGAGCGAAATATGTGATTATGCAAGAGAATTATGTGATTATGCGAGAATGATGACGAAGATGGGTGTTCTTGTGAACCTCTTTGTTTGCTAACAACTGCGCGTCGTAGGCACATTGCAGACCAATCGACAACTATCCGTCTACCGAGCAAGCTTCTGCTGCTGCTGCTGTATGGTTGAAAACAAGCACGAAAGACAGATAGACACTGCTTTGTGGCCTCTTCGGCCTTGACTTCGGCCCCAGCTCCAAATTGTCGCGATCTGGCGTCCAGCAGACAAGCGGCGCGTACACATAGATACACTCCTGTTACGCGTGCCGTCCCGGTTCGCACGGCCGGACGGGGCCTGGCGCTCTCTTGGGGGCTCTCGGGCCTTTCTGAAAGGCCCTCCGGGGGAGAATCCGGAGGATTCACTCCGGAGCACATGGTCCTCGGATATTCCCTCGCCCTCGCTCGATGGGCTTGTTCCCTTGCCCATCTCGCCGAGTGTGGCGCCATCTGGGTGTTCGAACCAACCGGGCGTTTGACCGGACACCACCACACACAAGCGGAGGCGGGTGACGGGTGACGCTTGCGTCGGGAGCTCGGGTCGGAGCGGTGTGTGATTTTCCTGCCAGCCCGCAGCCTGATGGAGCGACTCGACGTCACCCCTTGCTTACAGGTGACCAAGCGTTACACTATTAATATTATTATTATTATTTGTATTATTACTATTATTACTCAAATGACGGCTAAAGAATGCGGCAGGATCGTTTAGAAGAGAATTCGCAAAATGCAGCTATTCTATTAGCATTCACACCAAATACCTCAAAATCATAACCCTACGACCATTCACAGTGATCAAAACTAACATCTTCAAATGGGCATTTCATGGCAATCATCTTGGTGCCCTGATAAGTAGTCCCTAGGACGTTAAATATTGGCTGAGGGTCAAACGGGTCCTTTTTTTATGCTGCTAAGGAACGTGTTCGAACTTGGAAGAAGGGTTATAGTGGCGCAGTATTGGCGGTTGCGCATGGAACCTGTTTTATAGAGAGAGAGCGAGAGAGCTTCGTTAGAAGGGCTACTGGGGTATAAGCCTGGCGAATCCGGTCAATTGCCTACACAGGTGGCAAATTGCGTTGTTTAGCCATCGCTCCGCCGAAAAGTACCACTGGGTGAAAGGCTGAAAGAGAAGGCAAAGAAGTGGAAGCAGAAGCACCGCGCTACGCAGGTGTCAAGTGCAGATATGACAAATACAGTCTCGCACGTCGTCTCCACACAAAGAGTTGTGCTTGTGCGAGTGAGCGGGGACTAAAAGGGACGCGGAAGTATTTCCGAGCGAAACTATCCCTTTAGCAGTGGCCAAGGAAACTCTAGCTCTACATGAGTCCTATATTGCATGCATATATGTTTAGGAGTATATACGAGTTATTGGCGCGTTTTTCGGGTCTCTTCTTACCGGGCACGTTCATAGATCTCGTTTTTATTTTTGCTACTTTAGCTGTCGTGCCTTTCGGCCCTTTTGCTAACATATGTCGACATAGATCTTGTATGTAATATTATGCCTAAAAATCGACAAACTTGTCGAGGCTTATGTGGCATGGATGATAATCAAGTGGCTTGGTTTAACATTAAGCGTCCTCACAGCGCACAAGAAGTTCTGCAAATGCTTCAGAAATATGACGCAAAGTATCGGGAAAAGTGCGGCTATAGATATGGCATGTGATGGGAAGATACCACGAGCTAAGGAAAAGTAGAAAAGGGCGCCGGCAAACATGTTCCTGAAGTTTAAATTCTTTGAGGCGTGCGCTCTATTTCGACTCGATACACAGTCGGTGGATTCCAGAGGCAATGGGGTCAAGGGTCTGTTTATAAAAAATATCTACGAGTATCTGCAAAGTAATCATCTGCAAAGCACAAAACATACGTCCATTATTATTATTATTATTATTATTATTAAAAGCTTGACCGAGAAGCCCTCTTTGGGCAGAAAGTTAATCTACAATCGAGAGGCTTAGTGCCATTGAGGGTCAATATTGTGATAGACGCCCTATATACAAGGAAAAGCCTAGGAGCACTAGAATGGTCTTAGCTTTGACCAGTGACGGCAAGTTCTGCCGTTTCTATAAATCTTGTCATCCACTTCTGGAAAAAGCTATATAAACGTAAACGTAGAGTCTATGGCATGTGTTGTTTTTAGCAATTTCCTTGTTGTCCATAAGCACAATCTGTGCACAACAACGGCGATAGACGGAGTCAAAAGGAAACAGAGCCGGTAACGCCGCTGAAACACAGCTAGCCCGTTTCACTAAGTCCTTCGTTTGAGGGCAGGGTATTGAGTGTGCCCACCACCATAAGTACCACAGCCGTTCGTCTAGCTTCAAAGGGAGAACACAGGACGATAACAAGCGAACGCGGTAGGGTACTACCCGCAAATGGGAAATGCGCGCCGTTTTGTCCATATCAAGGCAATCCTTCTCGAGCATACAAAGCCCTTGCAGATCGATCAAACGTCTTTATGCTTCGATAGAAGCCCCTCCTCTACTATGCGTGATAAGTTAAGAAACGAGATAATACAAATGCCGTGCCGATAAGACGCGGTTGCAGGTTCGAATACTTGGGTATTGAAGAAAGAGTTTGCCGTAGTGCAACTGTACAAATAAACTAAATTTCCTTAACACGTAGTATAATTATGGAGTATCGGTGACATGCATAGAACAAGTAAAGCGCATTAAGGCTATCACTGAGGTTGGCCTGAGTGATTGCGAAATATCTAGCCACCGTTGGGTGTCCATTGCGACGAATAGTGTTAGTGCTACCAAATAAAATTCGGGATGAAATGGGGGTCATACATACATTGTGGCGGTGTTGTCATATATTGGAATATCGCCGGTTCTATTAGGGAAAACGCTAGATTTCTCAGCATGTTCGCTTGTCAACATACTTCTGCTGTAAGTGCACCTAATATAAACGAACGTATATATACAGTGTAAGTAGATATGAAAGGTTGACATATGAATTCAGGCTTTCATGCCAATTGCATGGTAAATCCATCCAGTGCGTTATGCGACTATGATAAAGAAACAAATTTAGCAGTCGGCTTATACCCATATACAAAACTTAGAGTTTACTTGTCTACTTGCTGAAGTGAACATTGTCTATAAGCTGTCTTGAAATATTTGAGATTAGGAGTCTAAATTCATACATGTACAGCGAGCGTCAACAAGGTTGGTACTTTTTATATGAATATGCCGCTATTTCTGCTGCTGTACTTTGACAGTCAAGCCCTTGAACAGTTCGATAGTAGATAGTCTGCCAATATTGCACACGATACAAAGACCCATTGCTATCGTTAGGCACTATTTTTAGAATAATAATGAGGTTAACCTTATACTCGAAATGTGAATTATACTTTTTTAAGTGAAATAAATATAATTGAAATATTTACAAAGTTGTGAAAGCCACAGTTTAAAATAAAAAATGGAACTGCTACCATTTCAGTGGCCATTTTTTGGTAGACGGGCTGTGGAAGCCAATATTTAACATTAATAGCGGTTCACCAGAATGTGGCCGCAAGTCAGGAAAAGTCCATTAGGCATCGTGCTTAAGAATGCAACGCTTCCAGGAGCACTATGTAGCGTACTTTCACAAAAGATGAACGCCCCCATGTCTACGAAGTGCAAGTCAATAGCTGTTCAACATCAAACTTCGGCTTTGTAGTTCTGCAACTGTCATTTACAGTTACGGTTTACGTTCGCATCATTAGCCGGGTTTCCCAACATGGGTTCATTTTGGCCAGCACAAATCCTGGCACTCGCATTCGGGCCTTTGTGGTCGTGGACATTTTTTTTTTTTAAATAATATAAGTGCGTTTTATTAATAACATGTGCGATGACCATAACTTCATTTGTTTTTCCGTAAGGCTAATGCCCGTGTACGGTTTTGCACTGATACATCCAAGCATCATTGTCAAAGGAATGAAATATTGTGTGTAGACACACGTATCTCGCATGTTTCTACCTAATTATACCTAAATATACCTAAGGAAGCCAAAATTGTGACACATAATTTAATTATCAAAAGTCTCATATTATGCTAACCCCAATAATAATTAAATGAGAAAAACATTTTTGTACTTATTTTATATATCTATGCGTAATGATACGTTTTTTTTTTCAAATGTGCAGTCTTGCTCTTCATAATCATATGAGAATTGCAATGTGCTAACTAACAACATCCTAGTTTCATTTTGTCAGCCGAGCTTAGCATACTTCATCTAGTCAGTAGTGCATGTTCAGAAGCGTGCACATGCTTCTGCCCACGTGGCCACGTCAAGCTCAGTTTGGGTATCTCTTTCAGTTTCACACACACATTCAGTTCATGCCTCCCGCTGACCATCCCACATACGGCAGCAGCACCATCGTTGTCTTGGCAGCGGCTGTGGTCCCAGGAGTTTCTATTCGAGGCTAGAGACATCTACTCAGTGTCACTTACGTTGCGATTGCTTTCGTATGGCGAGTTTTAACAAGTCGTTGGCTTTCATTTGGTGGTTCACGGATGTGTTGGGGCAGGTGTTACGTAGTTTTATAGTGGTGAATTGCTGTTCGGCGCACTGTTCTCCGTTCGTGGTATTCTATGTTAATTTTGTCCATGTTTGCCGTCTCTCGCGTTGGCGGTGTGTCTTGTATTTTGAATTTACCCTTTATGTTCTTTGAGGAAGATATCACAGGATGTCGGCGTGGACTAATAGAATTAATGTTTTTTATGCCTATATATATATATATGTTTTTTTTGCAGCGAGAACATTATAAACGGATAATTAATACCTGAGCTAGAATACTCAAAGTGCGACTAATTAACTTCAGATCACCTGGAAGTCTAAGACTTCATTCTAAATTACATTCCGTAGGATTGGTCCTCGACTCGCATTTTCTCGCCATTCTCTCAGATGTCAAAAACGCGGGTCGAGGACCAATCCTAAGTAACGTATTTAGAATGGAATATCTAGACTTCCAGATTACCTGGAAGTCTGTTCGGTGACCTGTAGATGCCTATTAGTAGTAATGTTGTGTCTGTTATTGTTATTTTCACAGAGCATATATCTGCGTTTTGCATTTGTAGTGCTACCTGTGTCGTATCGTATTTGTCGTTTATAAATAATGCGACTCCTCCTGCTCTGCTTTTGCTCTCAGGTGAAAAAAGCTCTTGTAACCATCTATATGTATGCTGTTTAGGGAGTCTTCTCTCCCCCAGGTCTCCGTGAGGACCAGTGCATCGTGTGCTGTTTTCGTTGACAGCATTCCCAGGAGGAGGTCGAGATTCGCTGAAATACTTCTAATATTCAATAAATAAACTCTAAATGATTTACTGGCTTCCTTATTTATACCTACACTATTATTAAATGGATATTGTTGACATGAAATGTTTTCTTCCATGCATGTGCTATTTCCCCGAATATGTGGTTATATCAAGTTGTCGGAACGTGAATACACTTGGTTGAGAAAAAAGAAGAAACACCTCATATGCGCTATGCTGCAAAAACCTACTAATGCCTCTCCAAATTCAGAAAATTATCCAGCAAACTCGAGGAGCAACCGACTCTCGTTTCTAAAAAATGTAAAATAAGCATATCTAAAAATGAATAAATAAAAATGCGTTATATGATTATGTTTCGCCGTGATGGAATGGCGTAGCTGGCCGCCGTTCCTGGCATATGAGTGACGGATCCAATAACTGCGCGACACACTCATTTTGAAAATAACTCTTTCGTATTTCTTGATTGTCAAATCACGTTAAGGGTCTATTCGGGCGCTAATTGAATCTCGAGCTTTCGCTCGCCCTCGCTCGTATGCTATTAATCGCTAATTTTAAATTAATAGAACGTACATTGTACTTTACACGCATTGCAGGTACCGTCTAAAATTGGGTGTTTAGTTTGTCTCTGAGTTTGACGCTCACAATCTTGTTCCGCTGTTGCGATCTTCTGCTAAGAAATCCTAAGTATATCCAGTATCAGCAGGTTAAAAAAATTATAATAATAAAAAGGTAAACAGAATTCCTTCCAGTAAACACTGAGAACTGTTGAGATTGGTCATGCCTTAATACAAGTCCCCCAACAAACCTTGGCTATCCGGCTATACTGAACACACACTTATATTAAAGGGGGGGGGCTCGTACAGAGAGGTTTAATCCGATAGCAAACACAGCAGTACTACTCATACTTCCACCAACACAACTACTATTCCCTTGCGTTACTACTGCCCGTTGCAATTACGAACGACTTCTATCAGTCTCACAACAACAACAACAAGTATTCACGCTACCTCAAAGCTTTGTCGTCACGTGTTCCGAGAAGGGCAAATGAAGCCGATTTCTGCACGGATATTCAGAACAAGTTATTGTGCCGAGCAGTTCCAGCCTGTATCCGATGTACGCCGCGATTTTCCACAAGCTGAGAAGCTGACGCGCTAGCAAAAGAGGCCTTGTGTTTCCTCCCCCCACGGCCGCTCTTCACTCATCAGATGTTCGTTACCACTTCCTCGCAGACCCATCTTAAACGCGCGCCTCAGACCCCCCTTCCCCCCTCCAACGTGAAGTGCCGAGGTGTCGTCACTCACATTGAGCTCTACTGCTCCTCTGTAACTAACTCGCAGACGTCTCGTCAAGGTCCTTGTCGTTATCGACAGGGACACCGACAGATGACATGAAGCTGGACGTGGC
Organism: Dermanyssus gallinae; assembly: GCA_003439945.1. NCBI lineage: Eukaryota > Metazoa > Arthropoda > Arachnida > Mesostigmata > Dermanyssidae > Dermanyssus > Dermanyssus gallinae. The sequence continues at coordinate 46,772 of QVRM01003110.1, forward strand.
CGTTCTTTTTCTTCTGACATTTTCGTCGTGGCCGTGGTCTCGTTATGTTCGTTACCGTCTCTTACTTACCTCGTCGACATTTGAGCAGATCAAGTAGCGAGTCGATACTCGTCATCTTGATCCTATTTCAACGAACACAGCGCTCGTCATGTGAACACAACGACCGCGCTCGCAGCAATGAGCTCAGCAAGCTGGGGGCGCAGTCGCCCCTGCCGCCGTTGAAATTCAATATCAATTTGGAAGGCGGTCGCATTCTGATTTGAAGTCGGATTGAAAACCTACCACCGCTGCTGCTGCTGATGCCGCTACTGTGACTTCGATCGCATGCCATAGATCCAGCTGTCTCCGCCGCCTCCGCCGTTGCCTCATACTGCTGCACCTGAGCTCCGAGCGGTCGCCCTGTTCCCTTGGGCGCCCACATACAAACTCGTGCCTCGTGTACCTCGGTTGCCTTTATTCGTTCATTCGACCTACATGCGAAGAGAACTTGCGCTTGGATGACGGCCTGATGAGCCCACGGCGTGGGCGCAGGCTCTTCACAACGCTCCTGCGACGCTGATGTTGATGTCGTGTCGTTGTTGTTGTCGGTGTTGGTGTTGCTGTTGTTGTTGTTCGTGCAGTTATTAGTATTGTTTTTGTTATCAAGATTACTAATATTATTAGTATGTTTGTTGTCTTCGTTGTCTTTATTGACATTACTAAAGTCGAGCTCTCGGCATCTTCGTTCGCCGTCAATCGACGTGTTTTTCTTGGTGTTTGTACAACAAAAACAACGCTATCCAATGAAGAACAAACGAGCTCGTCGTCTGCCCTCGTATCTCCGTACTACACTGGTCGAAGAGGCAGTCGATGGGTCGGTTTGCTTTCCGGTGATACGCGCATCGAGAGATCAACGGGGAGTTCAAAAGTTTGTTTAAGTCGATGCCGGATTTTTTTCCGCTCCTTCCTCCCGCGCCCCACTCCACCCTCCTGCGCCCCACTTCCCCCCTTGACGCACCCGCAGCAGTAACGGCAGGCAGCAATGTGACTTCTGCAAGATCCAATTTTACTCGCCGATACATCCAAACTAAATACCGACTGTGTCTTTTTACTCCCTGAGGAGACGCAGCAATGAGATAGTACGGCATCGGCGAAGGTAGGCGGTCTCTAATGAAAAACATAGGAGGGTGGCGTTTAACAGCGCAACCAGACACAAAGGATGGCGTTTCCGCCACGCTGGTAACAAACTAGCAAGGCTGCTGTTGCTAGCATGTTGTGTGTCTGTGCAATAGAAGCGGGGGAGACACGATGACAAAATGAATGATGAAGGAAGACACAATGGCAATATGAATGAAACCCACCAGCTATCAACATAACAGCAACAATGACATTAACAGCAACAACAACAACAATCGCACGCGTAGCTTAACAATTGCTCAGCATAAAAGCACATCGAGTCCAGCACACCAGGTGTCTCTAGAGGCGACATACTTGGCGTACCTTAGAGTAAACGATATAACTACACCTGTACTAGTTATCGACAATTGTTGGCATGTTCTGTGAGCATGCTGTTTAGTAGTGCACGTTTGTTACACATGCCCATAACAAAAGCGAAAAATTGTATAACTTCCTTAAGCTTTTCGACCAGGTGGGGGCGCCCGGCATTCTAGTGCACGTTGACGTACTATCGTTGACGTACGTATTCTACTTTTGCCCGCCGCTTTGTGTACCCAATGTTTTGAATGATCGTACTAGCAGTATTATCCAAGACGTACCCTTGTATCATAAAACGCCTCTCTGTCGGCATCTTCAACCCAACATGTGCAAACATGCACATGTTGGGTTGAAGACTTTGACTACCTACCGTACGATGCACGTATAGGAAACGTCTTCCCGTAGACAAATCAACGAGTCCTTTGAATCGTCCCTTATTCCGCAGTAACGAAGCCTAACGATAAATTATAAGTGTTTCACTAAACTTTTAAAGAAACATTAAAATTGTGTTACATGTGGATCCGCCGTAATGTGTGTTCAGCAGTTTAAATACTACTGTCTAGTACCTTTAAATGGCAGGTCATTGTTAGAAATAATTAAAGTTGGTATTATTATGCAAATGCAGGTTATTGTTCGAAAAAAATAGAATGACCTTGCTCTTGCATTAGCGTTAGAAGTTATTCTTACTATGTTGGTTTACCGCGGTCCGATAAGCTATCCGACAAGGATTTGACAGGAACGCGCCACGTTAACGCCAAAAGCTTTCCAGAATATTATTACGCAGCTGAGCGTCAGGGGTTTACAAGACGACTTCTGGCAACAGGTGCTAAATTTACCCCGCTACACAATACCCCAGCCAGAGTGAATATTGTATATTACAATATAAACGGTACTGTATGAAGCTAAAACAGCTGAGGGTCTACGATGCACGCGGCTTTGATCTACCCAGGCTCTTATTGGACACGACCAGTTCCAGACGTCTCTGGTCAAGATCGGCGCGACGCACATGATCACATGTGTGCTTCGGACAGAGACACAAGAACAGCTAGCTAAAGCAAGAACGAACGCTACGACCCTCATCAGTGAAGAAACTGAGCAACGGCAATTTATCTCAGCCCACCTTGAGAGCATTTTGAGAATAAAATTAATGCTCGAGCCGGCGCTACATGCCGCTTGACAGCTATAGTATAAATGCAAATGCGGCGGTACGCACGGCTACTGCAGAAAATAGAAAAAAACACGTCACTGACGCAGACGAGTAGATTTATGTGCCATCATGTTGAGGTGCTTGTAGATAGATGGGTGCCGGAAGAGAGGATACTGTTAGTTTTAGTAGGCTGAGGCATACGGACTATCGTATGCCGAGTCACACACACTCTACGTCCACCTCTTTACATAACGGTCCGTCAATACATTCTTCCTCACCTATATCGCTAGCAAAATGAGAAACCCCTAGCACAAAGTACATGGGCAATCCCTCTTGTTTACACTTTGGCCACGCAAGGGGTATGATACTCCAAGGTCATCTTGCAAAAGCGAAGACGGTAATGTTTAGGCGAAGTGGCCAACGTGTGGCGACGGACGACAGTCTTTACCCGGACGATTCCCCTCTTTCCTACGGCAATTTAGGATTTTGTCATCTAGGCCTTTTTCTCTCCAGTAACGGTCATAGTCCGTCGGCACACCTGACCGAGAGACACGGGAGGTCGCTTCTTGTAGTGAGCTTGGTCAAGTCTCTACAACGACTATCCCTAACAACAGCAACTCAATGTATTCGTTGTCCAGAAAATAGACTGCGGTTCGATCTCCGACTTCATTCGCCTTCGCGAGCATCTACACATCTGGTAACCCAAGATCGCTAAGATCGACGTTTATTTTTTTGTGCAGAAGCCAACCTAAGCTAAACCTAAAAATCTAAGGTAAACGTAGGAGAAGTTTGTAAGGTTTTGATAAGGCCGATATCTTCCCTAATCTCTCACGCCCGGAAATGCGTGGCAGTATTTCTACAGCGTGGAAGAAGCCAGATTTCCCCAACCGTCACGTTGCAACTCGTTTCGCAGTGCACGGCTTGCGTCACGTTCTTTGTTAAAAGTCCATCTTCCACGAGCCTGGTGTCGACTGCATATGTCTAGGATGTAGTTCACGTTGTGATGGGTACCACGCTGTTCGTCGTCCGTCATTTAATATTGTGATATTCGTAGCTGATCCGAATTCTCCGAATTGCGATTTTTAAGGTTTTTGAAGTACACGTTCGTTAATATGCGAAACTCTAAATGTGTAAACATTTTCGAGGTTCACATGTTATATTCGAGTGTGTATATATTTAAGGTTGCTTCTTGTCCAAGGCAATTACATGTGTATTGTTGTTAAAACAGCAGAGAAAGAGAGAGATAGAGGTTTGTAGACAACGCTTCAAATTTCGCCGTTTTTAGGAAATCCCTTCAGTACTGATATAGGATATATCTCTATGTTCCTTTTATTTTATCATTATATATATATATATATATATATATATATATATCTATATATATATATATATATATATATATATATATATATATATATTGAGATAATAAGCGCTTGGTTTACACAGTGCAGCGGCGGTTCACGGTCTGCTCGTTCACTTTCCCAGCGCCACTGCAATAACCCTTCGCGCTTGTCGCAGTAAAGTCCTTGGTGATCCGTGCGATGAGTGAGTGCTTACGGCGCCCACGATACCGGCGTTTCTCAACAGGGGGGGAAGGGTGCACGATGACGGACTTTGACCCGCGGGTCGGCGCAGTGGGCTGCAGAGGTTCGGGGCGGCGGAGCCATCAGCTGCCGCCTCGCCTACTTCGGAGGTGGTATGATGGCTGCGCACGCGCGGCTGTGTTGGCGAGGGCGATGTACACACGTCGTACGACTATTTAGTAGTAATAGTTAGTAGTCATTACAGTGGTAACAGAAGTCTTGTAGTAATAGTAGTAAGATTGGTTGTAGTGGTGATGCCTGTGTCGTGGTAGTGAATGCGGCAACACTGCGTCCGCAGTGTCATTAGCCACCAGCGTTACGAATAGTCCGGTGAGCACGACGCGAAAGAGAGAGAGAGAGAGAGAGAGAGAGAAAGAGCAAGCGACCGAACGACAGAAAGATGAGAGAAAGAGGGAGACTCAGAGTGAAATGGAGAGATATGCGTAGGTGTCCGTTGCTGCGTTACGTGGTTATCGGTAAGCATGGACCATGGAAGAGTACACCCACATCTTCATGGGCATGAAGGGGGATGTCAGTGAAGAGGTGGAGAAGTCAAACAGGGAGCTGATGTATGAAAAAGGGACAGAAATATATATCTATATATATATATTCCTTTGTTCCTTAATTATATATATATATATATATATATATATAAGGTGAGACAGGGAGAGGAAGAGGGGAGCGTCAGAGATAAATAGCGTAAAGGGAAAAGTTTTGTCGAGGTGGAGAGCTGTGCAGCGGCCAGAATGAGACATCCCGGGGGCCCGTTGACGCTACTGTCACTACCGTTCAATAGATGCACTGAGGCGGCAGAGATATGACGAACTGCAAACGCGGCAATGAACAACAGTGAATGTTGTGACGACGGCGGCGTCGGCAACGACAGTAACAACAAGGAGAACAAGAACAACAACAGGGAAGCCGACGACAACAACAACAAAAGCACAATAACAACAACAACAAAAGCACTAACAACAACAACACAAGGAAAGCACCAACAACAACAACATAAGCACCACCACCACCAACAACAACAACAACGGTAGTGAAAACAAGTACACTACCGGACAGCCAGCTCTTGTCTTCCCCACCTCAGCCCAGTAGGGCTACGTTGTTTGGGTGAGTCCGTCGTTTGTTCGGTCAGCCGGCCGGTTACCGTGATAGCGTCATCCGAGGAGTCCTCCGCTCGTCCACCATGGAACGGCGATAAGGATGACGATGACTACAATGACAACGACCACAACTGAGGCACTGAGGAGCATGGATGCCCGGCCGACCGTTCTGGCGAGCGATAGCCGTTACGAGAGGAGTCCAATAGCTGAATAGCCATCGAGGCGGAACGCGGAAGAAGCCCGTTCGTTAGATGGGCCCGCACAGTACGTCCCGCCAGGAGGCGGCGAGAGCTGAGAGTAACTAGCATGGGGTTACGGCGCGTAGTCAGCGGCAGAGCATGCCACCAGTGGCGATTGGCGGCCGACTCGTCGCGTCGACAAGGGGGTAACCGTTTCAGAACAATGACAACAACAGCAGCAGCAGCAACAACAACAACAGCAACAACAATAACAGTGACAACAACAACAACAATAACAGCGACAGCAACAACAACAACAAAACAGCAACAACAATAACAACAACAACAGCAACAACAACAACAACAATACCAGTCAAGAATAGCAACAGCAACGATAGCAACAACAGTCAAACGCCGACAAGAGAAGAACCCGTCACATGGCATAATGTCGGAACGATGGGGAAAAAATCGTTGATTGTAAAACGAAACGGCGCGGCAGCCGCCAGCCATGCCAGAAAAAAAGAAAACTAGTGTGTAACAAAGAGACGAGTATACGTATTATCAATGTTATAAAGAGACATAGGCACCTGCCTTGAGCCTGGGGCCATCTCTTCCCAGAGGACAGGAGACTGACAGACTCAATTGCAGGCACTAGGAACGCATGTCAACTCACACCCATAAAACGGCATACTGACTTTGTTATTTGAAGTGGCGGTACGTTATGGTCGAAGCGCGTCGAGTTGCTCTTGCAACCACCAGAAAATATCTTGTTTATGCGTAGAGACGTGTTTTGCACGGCGCAGTTTTGCTTTTACTACTTACCATTCAACTTAAGCAGTTTTTGTCACTTAAAGTAGTGTTACATTTCTCAGGAAACGAACACGAGTATCTGTTGGTACCTAGGAAAAGAAATAGCACGGCGTTGCGAGGGATGATATCAAGTTAATTATAGGAAAATCTACTAGAAAAACAGTCAGATAATTAAGCTACTTTAGCATTGGAGAGACACCAATATTTGACAAAATGTGTGGATCGCTTGGTCATCCAGAAGGAAGGGTACCAGGCAAGGCCCGGGTATCCTTCCGCAACTCTAAAGCGCTTACATAGATTCAGAACCGCCGGATACAACCCAAAATAGTTTAGCAATTACACAAAACATTAGCAGTTATTTTTGTGATCGAATAAAAATTGTATGTACACAAGTGTTATTATAACTTAATGTGCTTACGAAGCTAGCGATGGCTAGAGCGACTGCACCAAAGACAGCGGCAGCTGCAGACGCTTTTGTTCGAGGCACCAGGACCACAATCCGTGCAACGGCCCATGAGATAGAAAATCCTCTAGGTAGGATGAGTCGTCGTGGCTGGATATGACGAAAACAATGCTGATACTTCTGCGGAGCCGAAAGTCTAGCTAATGACCTCGAAGTAACTAGCTTTTGGGCGCGGGGGGGGGAGGGGGGAACGTACGATCGAACAACCTCGACCGTCGTCGTCCGGGCTCTATGCACGTACAACGTAAGCTAAGCCAAGTGTCGTCTTCGTTTAGCTAACGAGGAAGTTAACGTGAAAGTAAGCAATATATAGAGAGAGAGGCAGCAGACCACGCACTCCAAAACGAACAGGCCTGAAGTCAGATAGTAGTCTATCTACTGCCTTTAGAATGTTCAAGAACAACGGCTAGATTTCGGCTTAGCGCATCGAGTAGCTATGTCAACGAGAGGACGCTGCGAATTCAGTCTCTACAACACCATGCGCGCAGGCTGCAGATACACAACGGTAGATATCGAAGGAGCGGTGTGGACGATGAGGGAAGGAAAGTGATAAACAGAAAAGCAGCAGAGATAGAGAACGAAGAAACAGTGACAATGGAAGGGAGAGAGAGAGAGAGAGAGGCGCAAGCAGCAGAGATCCGCAGAGGGAATAATTGGAGAAAGCAGAGCACGGCGCAATACAGACCGAGGGAGATTCAGACAAAGACCAAATGAAAGCGGTGGGAACTGCCAGCAAAGCCGCAGCCGGGCATGACTGAAAAAGCTCCATTTGCCTCTGCGGTGGCTCAACGGCCATTTTAGCAGGAAACCATTTGCACAATAATGGCCGTCGGTAGCAGCAGTCAGCAGCAGCAACTGCTGTTGCACCACGATGGGTGCGGACAAGAATAAGGAGAAAGAGAAAAACGCGCGACGAGCGGAATTAGAAAGAGATCCCCCCTTCCCCCCGCGACGCGACGGAGACCGTCGTCTGGGCGAGCTGGGAGAGAAGAAACCAAACCACCCCCAACGCAGCAGTAGCTAGCGCCAGTAACAGCAGTCCCAGAAGCAGGGCGATTGCTGCCGGGCCGCGGTGCCGATATCACAGGGTAGCAGGGTCTGCAATACTGCTGAAACGGTAGCTAGGTACGTCGCTGCCTTAAACGAGTCTCGACTGCTCACCATCTATTCGGGTCGTTTGCACAAAGCCGATTGTCTCATTAAATCACACACGAATACGTACACAACAACACAGACGTATATATATATATATATATAATACGAGTATATTTGAATGGATTCATTATTTACTTGACATGTATACCTATTAGGCGCATGATAATTTACTAGGTATTAAAAAATAGGTACTCATGTTAATCAATTTATATCAAACGCGCTTAGAGTGTCACTGTGGCGGATATATTGAGTTATCTAGGGCTTCCCCAACAGTCCTTGTGGCAGCATAGTTGCTGTCTTTCAGTAGTGTGCCCTATCATCTCGAGAGAAGAGAAGAAATAAAGAAGAAAACTCGATCAACAACAGGTATATAGACACTTCGGGTCAAAAATT
>QVRM01003111.1:0-56696 GCA_003439945.1 Dermanyssus gallinae
TCTCTATCGTAGCACTATCTCAAATAAATTAGTTGTTTATTACCAATGTTGTTTGTTTCCAGGCGGTTCACTAATATGAATGTCAACGATTGCCTAACTATATGACGTCGTGTTATTTTTTGGGAAATTAGTGTATTTATGTGTGTCGTACTTTACAAATCTAGAGGATTGCATTAGAAATAGTTATTTAGTATTTTTCTAAGGTGGCTCTTGTTAGCTCTTCGTTATTTATCTGCTACTACTATAGGACTGTTTTGTAGCTTATTAAGCGGCGCTGACTGTGTCTACTGCAAAAAAAACTGAGCCAATTTTAAGTTTCCCAACTAAAATTCCATATATATATATATATAGATATATATATACTGCAACGAAAGCGACAGAGTATTTAACTGAGCAATAAATTGCAAGTAACTTCTTTATCTGAGAATAGAGCATAATGTTAAGTTAACGACGATGTTTAAACTATCGTTGGCTTATACGTTGTGGTCGTACGTCGTGTGCTACTACATATACAATTAACTGCTTTGGCTGTAACTGACACAACCAATTTGAGGTGAACTGGTTTTCGTCAGCGTTCAGCTTCTGTGCCTGCATTCGGGCATGAAGCTAAACTTTGTGCAAATATTCATGATCGGTAATTAACTTTACATACAATCTGACTTGAGGAAAAAACATATTCCTTGTCCTCAGTGAGAAAGAGGGGCTTGACTCCTGCCAACACAACGACAAGTTACCTTTGCGGTAGCTTATGGTTACCATTCTGTGTGTGCGGTTGCAAATCTGCGTATCGTAATCTGCGGTACCGCTTAAGTTAAGTGAGTTAGCGCTTAGGTGTAAATACTTGGTCGTTTGACCTGCTCAACTTGCCGGCCCTCGGATTGAGGAAAACCCGTGGTGCGCGGCGCTGCAAAAGTGTTGTTTATTACCATGCGGTCATCCGATCCCAGTGTTGCGCGTGCACGAAAGGACCGTGGGATCCGATAACGCCGACGGGGCCCCACAGTCACACTGGAAAGAAACTGAGGCGTTCGATTCAGGAAAGGGCATAAAACCATGACCCTCTTGGTCTCGGTCGGAGAACTGCCTGAAGTTGGGCTAACTCGGCCAACCTAGGCGAATTGGGTTTATAATATTATACGTGGCTGTGTGTATCGGGCTAAAATTTTAATAAAGCCTAATGTTTATCCATCAATGACGCCGTTTTCGGGCTGCTTAACGTGTAAATGTGGATATCATAGATGAATCGGGTAATTGCACGACGATCCGTATATATATATATATATATATATATATATAAATACCGATTTAGCCAATTTTAAGTAGCCGGGATTTGAGTCTGAAGTTTGAGCTATTTTGTCTGGGTTACTATGGGAGTCAGCATACGCTTGGCCGCAAAGTCGTCCCACACCCAAGGCCTTGTCGTGCTTGAGGTATTCCCCAAATACTTTTTGCAGGGTGAATATTAAAGGGTCTCCTTCTGCCTCTAAGTGAGTCACTGCTATAGTCATTGTCACGTTACCGTCTTCTGTAACTGTAAAGCATATTGTATGCCTACGTTGACCATTTGCTTGTGGTGTCTGAATTGCAGCAGCTGTAATTGTTTTGATAGCTGTGGACATTGGCACATTTGTCTGGACTTTGAAAGAAATGCGTCGGGAACGGCCTGGGCCTCTACTGATAAATTCTACAATGGGAAAGATATTTATGAATCCGATTAATTTGTACGACTCACTCTACGTATTCAACTTGACCAATTATGATGACTTTGTGGCTGGAAAAACACCTATTGTGCGTGAGCTCGGTCCTTATGTATACAGGTAAGATTAATCTTGTGGTACCCACTTTTCTTTTTTAAGATGTATTTTATGTGGAATGTGCATTCAATATTGCACATTTGTACGTACACTCACTGAAGTTAAGTGAGTGCGTAAAGTTATCACTAGCTTAGCCGTTAACGCATTGCCTTCTGTTTAGCCAATTGAGGTTTGATAAGTTGTGGTGCGTTTAGGTGTCGAAATGGTCGCACTGACATCGATTTGCGTCTTGAGGCGTCCCACGTAAAGTGAAGATGGACTGCGGTTTCTGGTAACCTTAATTTCAATCGCCTATATTACGCTCTGTTAAAATAATACGTTCGACGACACGGCTGTTCTCATTTTTGTTCTCCTGAGACCTGGTTCGGACTCCACGATTTAGCTACCTTCTTATTCCAGTCTCCCGTTTTTAAAGTAGTATCACGTGCGATTGGTTGTGCTTCCGACATCGCATATGACGCAGATGCCTGAGCGCCTCTTGAATATATCCGCATATATTAGTGTACAAATGCACTTTATTATGTTTAACACCACAAGTTTATAGCTTGAAGAACATCATAAGATCGTCACAAACGCATATTTTTTTAAAATCATTTAAACTAATTCAATGTGTGCAATACATATATTCATTCAATTAAAGTCAAATGCACCTTTATCTTGTCAAAGGGGGGACATTATTTACATTTTACAAACCGTTACCTAGATACATACAATAGTCAGTTTACTTGAGTGCCGACATTTGCGCTATATAAAATATTAAGATCCTACTAGTTAAATTTAACTATACTGCTAAACCATATATATATATATATATATATATATATATATTGAGCGACATATCGATTATACAACCTATGTACGTTCATTTCTGCAAAATATCGTTCATGACACAGATTCACTGTTCGTAAGGATCACGAAATCTTTTTTTGCCGTACACGAAGTTTCGTTATGCTCTTTCTGTTAAAACTGTAGCAGCGACCCTCTTTGGCAAGAACCCCGTCGAGAAAAAGAGTCTTGTTGGCTCCTTCGAAGCTTCCAATTTACTACGGCCGGCGTGTAAGATCACAAAGGAATGCCCTCCTAGATAACTTGAGCTGATATCTTTCGATATAGGCAGCTACGAATCACTATCCCTACTTTTTTAGCAACGGTCTAAGAAGCCGTATAACTTTGACTCCGATGAAAAATGCAGTAGTTTTATCGCTGTATGCGCAAATTAAATGTATGGTTCTATACGATACAGATTTTGTGTAGTTTGCTGCATAGTACTGTCGAATTGCTTTTTTGTCAATACTGGTTATACTACATACACCTTCACTTAGCAGAGTTATTTAGTGCCACTTATAGTTTATTAAGAAGACACAAATGGTGGATAGCTCGTTGTACTCGCTTTCAAAATAAACAATACGGTCTTTCTGTGTATTTAAGCTTTGGTATGACGCAGTTTAATTTATAAAGATTCGGATTGCAGATCAGGGTTTATTTTGGTTTTCGTTTTTTCTAGAGTTAAACGCGACAAGGTTTTAGATCATTATGGAAACAACACTATTGAGTTTTTGTATCGGGAAACGTACTTCTTTGAGCCAAGTATGTCAAACGGAAGCATATATGATGAAATTACAACCGCAAACTTCGCCGCCATGGCTTATTATGATCCTGAGGGTAAATCTCGCGATTTGTCCTATATTATCCACAAGAAAACACTCTTCGTAAAGACCACCGTCGACCAGTATTTCTTTAGCGGGTAAGTTTCTGCTTTTTATTTTTCGTACAATAGTAAGGGACCTGTTGACGCTTTTAATATGTCCGCAACAAATACGCTATCGTCGAAGAACAAATACAGAGGTTTCTTACGTAGTGTCTTGTGTACAAACACTTACAAAGCAAAATAAAGCAACTTTTCACGTGCACTTGGACGATTCTAGAGAAAACGGTATATCTTTGTTGACGAGTTATTCACAATAAAGAAGCGGGAGGAAGTCGGTAACTTATCGAAGATAAAACATGCCAACAACCACAGGTCGAGCTCACCAGAAGCAAGGGAGGTATTACACTCTAGCTATTTTGGGCCATGCCCCACTGAAATGGGAAAAAACATATGTGGTTTGATAACACCATTTGTCGATGCGCAATAGTTATTAGTGAGGTTAAAGTGAACTTTGCCAAAAATAATGCAGGGATTTGCCATAAATAATTCATGAATAATAATGAATGTATCGTTTTACTGCATTGCGGCAGCTACACCGATCAAGATGTGGCCAACGACCCCTATAAGGATTTGCCAGCTACTATCGGCGGGTACGCATTTTTCTTAGGTTACAACGATACACCGGGATACTTCATTGAGCGTGTGTATAGTGATACAAAAAGGGTCAACTACATGATTGATCTCTCTAATTGGGAGTAAGTAAACCTGGATTACGATTCTAAGTAATATTAAGTATTAAGTAACGCCATTAAAGACAAATAATAGCTTTGTGTTAGAAATATTTCGTCTGGATAAGTTTGCCGATTGGTGCAATTATCAGTTGTGTATTGATATTATAGGTCGGCGTGCTAATATTAAGAGTCGTTTCTAAAATCATAATTAAGTGTCTTTATTCTTTTATCGTCACTAGGACATTTTTCCAAAATGATTTTGTCTTTATCGTTTTCTCTCCACTACGACATTTTCCCGAAATGATAATACTAGGTAAACTGTCATGGCGCTGGAAGTGCAAATGTAGGTGTTTAGTTCTGCTAGCCTTATCAGCACAAAATATACGCAAGCAATAGTTGTCATATTAATTCGTTTTGGAATTTGATATATGAAACAGCTTAACTTAATAAGAGTATTAAAAAAAACACTCTGATTATTGTTTATTTTTAGCTCTCCTAGCGCATATGGAAAACGCTGTAATAAATTGGAGGGTACAGGTAGGTCATCTGTAAGCACATACTTATACCCAAATACCTAGTACTCATCCTGACTATGTCTTGACAGTGTAACAATTGCAAATGACAATCAATTGATTAAAAGCATGCAAACGCGGCACATACTGAGTGCAAAATCACAGTTATTATAGTCATTAATTTGCTTTAGGCAGTCATGTGTGCCCTTATGGTACTATGTTCAGTACCTCGGAAGGTAGACATACAGTAGGAAAAGTACACTGATACTTTTTATAATGACTGTACACAGCAGTAAACGAGTTTACGTAAACCTAAGCGTTGCTTTATTAATGTTGTTCTTTCTGCAGATGGTGATTTTTTTCCAGCGTTTGAAACGCCACCAAGGAACATTAGTATATGTCTTGTTCACCTTTATAAGCCGTGGCCTCTGCATTTTGAAAAACGGTTCGTGCTCAAGCATGAGCAAATCGCTCGCTTTCGAGGAGGCAGTGACCTGTTCAATGAGACCGGAGACCCCGAAATCGATAAGTACGATTTGCATGCACCCATGATGACTTATTTTTTTTTAGCCAACTAGATAAAGCTTAACTCAACGTAGATTCGAAGTCGTGTCATTTTATACTCAGTCAATTAGGAAAATGAAAATTGACTCAATTACCACAGCGACTGCACCTGATCTCCTTTAGGTGCCTTTGCGCGAATCCAACGCACATTAAGGGGACATTCGATGCAAGCGTGCGGAATATGTACAACCGGCTTACGGTACCAGTTGTATTGAGTCGGCCTCATTTCCTTAACGGAGATCCATCTCTGCAACATTCTGTCAGTGGATTACATCCCGATCCGGAAAAGCACAGCTCCTATATTGACATCCACGCGGTGAGTTTTGCCATGCGTTCTTGCGGTTAAGAGCAAACAATAATTATGCATTTTGTACATTTACTTTTGTTTTCATTCATTTATTTTTGACGCAAACCAACTCTTTGTTGTGCAAGCTGAGTCATAGATAGTCTCTGTGATTACCAGTTTTTAGTAGGTACACGCGTACCATGTGCTGCCAATGTTCCGCAGTTTAGACATTTGATTAACAACTTGATTCGTATTACTATTGGTATGCATAGTAATCATGCTTTGTTTTTATTAATGTATAATTCTTACAAATGTATAAGAAAACGTTTTTACTACTAGTGGTTAATTTTGCGTCAGCTCATGGCGCCTATAACAGAAGCCGCGTTTCAAACATATAGCCAATTGCATGCCCTGCATCAGAAGCAGCGCTTCGCGTCAGTCGACAGTAATACCTCCATATGTTTTGCGATAAACCCAAAAAAAATCACAAACTTCAGTATCGACACTCATCGGACCAAGTAGAGCAATAGGCATGGAGTCGTGGTTTTTTAACAGCATACTTTATTTTTGCGTAATTTTTGGGGCAGTTACACCCTAGGCTTTTGCCATGTGACAATAGATGTAAGGTAAAAAAAATAGTACCTTTTTTATTCACACGTTTTTGGGGTAAGTTTATGCAGGTTACAAACCTCAATCAAGAGCTGGTATATTATCGTCTAACAAATCTTCCATTTAACTGCGGCGCTGCGTCTGTGTCACAGTTTTTTTGTATTGATGCAATTTCAACTCGAGGTTTATTCACGGAACCGCAATTTCATAATGCTTAAGTTCTCGTATATAAAAATATTTAAAATGTGTATTAACACCAACATTATATATTTCATACGTTAACATGATCACTCCATACGAAACTGCCAATTGAAGTCGCTAAAAACTTCTCCCGTTCACATACATGACACGCTTTCTTCACCCAATTGACGTGTAACTAGTTTTGACTACAGTTTTTGCTCGTTACCCATTTTTTCACCTCACGTTTAATTAATGTGACTGAGGTAAGTACACGAATTTCTTTGGGAAGTTCGGTCCAGATAGTCGGCAGCGTGTATGCAAGAGCATGACCAGTGGACTGCATTATAGCTACTGGCCTCACAATTCCGTTGCACGTCGAGTTGGGCGTCCAACAGCAGCTCTTATAGAAAAAGCAGAATCATCCGGAATAACTCTTCTATACATCTTAAATGCAAGCATGGCAATTTTTACCCTGTAAATATCCCTAAGTAGCAAAAGCTTAAAATCTTGAAAACACTCGCGAACCGAATCGCTGTGGCGCAAGTTAAATATTGCCCTGAGGGCATCATTCTGAATGACTTCGGCCCTATGAGTTACACCTTTATTATGAAATCCCCAAATTAAAATACCACAACAAAGAATTGGCACTAATAGCATTTTATACACCATAAGAAGACCCTTGACAGGCACTCCTAGTTCTCGTAGACGACGAATAGATTGAATTACCGCATAGCATTTAGGCGTAATAACGTCTAAGTGATCATGCCATCTAAGCGTCTCATGTAAAATTAAGCCCAGACATTTGATAGTGGAGGAAAGTATCACTTCTGTTCCATTGAGCTTCAACATTTCAACCTGCGTGGCCCTTTTGGCAGGACGAAACAACATGAGTCTAGTTTTGGTTGCAATTATCACCAGACCGATTTTTTCAAACACAAGAACAGCATACTCTACTACCTGCATAGCCTTCTGTACATCAGCCTGTATCGCAGATAGTTGAATACGAAAAAGTAAGGTTGTATCATCAGCATAGACGATAGGCGTACAGGACCCTTCTGACGCGATCTCTTCAATAATGAAGTTGATCAAAATGATAAACATAAACGGTCTATGGAAACATTAAGACCCATCAGCAGTGGAACAGCTAATTCGGGATCTAGTAAAAAAAAAACAGAAGCAACGACGGCGGACCAGCCCGAGGGAGAATATCTGTGGCAGCTCCTGTCTCTTGCGATGTGTAGGGGCAATGCCGCTTCTATAATAGGCGCCATGAGATGAGCAGCTAATAGCGCTTGCTTGAATCGAGGCGAAACGATCAAAACTCACAACTGTATGCTGATAACACAAATGGTACCTGGCGCAAAAGCTATATATATATATATATATATATATATATATATATTCAATGTTTTATTATTATGTTAGCACTTTGGAGTGGATAATTGTCTCCGCGCGAACGTGTGA
This sequence comes from Dermanyssus gallinae, assembly GCA_003439945.1. Lineage (NCBI taxonomy): Eukaryota > Metazoa > Arthropoda > Arachnida > Mesostigmata > Dermanyssidae > Dermanyssus > Dermanyssus gallinae. The sequence continues at coordinate 7,809 of QVRM01003111.1, forward strand.
TCACGGGTTCTCTAACCCAGGGTTAGCCCAGTTTAACAATGTGCCCCGAACAGACGCTGCGTTTCCTCGTTGAATGTCGAGCGACAGCCTCTAACGCAAGAATTCGGATGCCCTCGAGTCTCCTGTCGAAAGATTAAGACTTTTACCGACCCGCTGAATCAGCTTGAGCGTAAGGGGGCCTGCAGCTCCCATAGTCTCGAACGCCAACGGACAAAATTCGTGCGGATAATCGACGCTTGAGTATTTTCTGCATTTATTAGCCTCAGCTAACCTGGAGGCATGACCTGCTCGGTCCGCACCTGCACAGACCATCGAAGGGGCTAATGAGTCTGTTACAGTTGCGTCCCAAACAAGCATGCGGCCACGCTCAAAGGGCGTCAAAGTCAGACCGTCAGGTCTTTTTCCGTCATCCCTCGAAAGACCCGGGGGCTCTATAACGCACGGAAAGCCGGCGGACCTAAGTGCGCGGCTAAAGGTGTCATTTAAAGCGGAGTGACGCGCTCGTCGGCCTGCACTCAACGCGCATGACAGACTATGAGGGGCCAAGGCGGCTACGAAATCACCACAACGACATTGGTGGGGCACGACTAGGTCAACACCAAGCCGCAGCCCTGCGCTTATACGCGTCGTCTCGTCGTCTAACAGAGTCCCAATTCGCGCGCAGGGTAGGGCCTGTAACCAAGCCCCAGCCCCTTGACTGCTAACAGCTCGAAGCCTGGCTCTATCAGCAACAGAAGGTGCTCTATTAATCAGGCCTGCTAGTCGCTTTTCATGTAAGGGTCCAACTACCAAGTCCAACTACCCTTGTTAGACCTATCCTCCGGAGGAGAATCAAATAGCAACGACAATTCTTCGGTCAGCTTCTGAAGTTCAACGTTGTAGGCATCCCAACCATCACTGTCCAATAATGTTTTAACTCTGTCCGCCGCCTGGGTCAATGACGCCACGATGGCGGGTCCTGCCATCATGACCGCGTCCGGCACACCTAGACCGCCTAAAGAAACCGGGAGCATTACTTGTTCCCTTGCCACATCAGTCAGCTTAAGATTTAGTATGATCTCTAAAATGTCTAAACTAAGTCCATTAAATGGTTGTAAAAGCTCTGGTGATAAAAACAGGTTGGAACCTCTAAGAAGGTGTGTTAACCTCGTGGCTGAAAAACAAGATCTAAGAAGGAATAGACCGCAGTGGGCGCCCAATTGGGGTAATCTGCCTGTGGCGAAGTCGAGTTTATCTCTTTGACTGTCCAATGCTTTTGAAATGCCGTCCGGCAATAAGGGGACACCTAGCAGCTCCAGGTCAACCTTGTCCACTACGCGACAGCCCGGGAGCAAGTTTAAAAGGTTACTTAAGACTAATGGCTCCAATTCTTTGGGAGCTGTGACATATACTTCACATTTGACCGGGTTCGGTGCCAGCCCGCTAATTGCACTAAAATCATGAACTTTCCGGATATCGTCAAGTACGGTCGGGAGGTCCCCGCCCAGAATCCCGTCATCCAAGTACCAGGCGTTAAGGGGGGACTGCAGTGAATCCACCAATTCCTTGATACACAAACAAAAAAGTGGAGGACCCAGGGGATCACCCTGCTGAAGACCTGTCTGCGAGGCCATACCGCTCGGGGGCATTACTAGGTAGGATGGTCCTTAACCATAGGCCAGGTTCGTCTGGTGAAACAGTAATGGTGCCCACGACTTGACGGCTCGAAGCAAATGGTCTCTCCGGACGCTATTGAAGGCGTTTCGGAAGTCCAATTTGACCATTACCGTTGGCATTTTGCGCGACTGCAAAAATGCACGGGCACAGTGGACCGCTACCTCTGTACCCCCGGGGGCAGCGAATCCTAGCTGGTGTTGACCAAGGGTTGCTGAAATAGCTTCCTTATTATCGTAGCAGCCGATTTTGGCCGCCAGTCGGCGAACGACTGAAGAACAAGCGATCGGACGTAATGAGCCATCTTTTTTTTCAATGCAAACATTCTTGCCCCAAAGATGAGTGGTAAAAGAGAAGCCGGGGGCGAGCCCCATCTGAGCACATCAACCACTTTAGCAATGGCGTCCGCTAGTCGACTGGCCGTGCTCCCCAGTGCACCAGACAATAAGTCCTGCAACAGACGAGATCTTATGAAGTCTAGGCCGGCAGCTGAACTTCGGCTAAAAGTCTTCATTGCACTCAGTATCTCTTTACGTGAGGTTGAGGAAGGCAGATATATATATATATATATATATATATATATATATATTTATATATATAAACTGTTTTTTAAATGATTTTTAAATGTCCGCTAAATGGTCTCTGAGAAGTCTGTTATTTTACAAAACAGATCTCCATGTGAGCGCAAACTACCGTAGAATCTTCGTAGAAGAACTTTGTAAAATAATCTCATTCGTTCTTTTTGCGATAATAATTCTGTTAATCTGGAAAGCGAAACGTTTCAGTTACGGACGGCAATTGTTTATAAGTTCAACACTTTTGTTCTGCGGAAACCGTCCGATATATTTATAACCGCCGAATCAGCGTATTCGGCGAGACAGCAATTCAAAGGTTTCGTGCTACAATTGGTGTGCCATGTTCCGCTCCGGCAACCTAAGCCTTCTGGATAAACCCCGTTCTGGAAGGCTTATCGCACAATAGGAAGACTGCTTGCGTGAAAGTGTCGGGGTGTGTCATACAACCATCGTCACTCGTCTTCCTGCCCATGGTTTCGTCTCAAATTTGAACCAATGGGTACCTCATGCTTTGAGCGAGCCCAACAAAGTGGAGCATCTAGAAGACGCTCTTCTAGCGAGTCACCCGCCTACTCCGTGCTAAAGGAATGCAGGTGGAACGAGAGCGCACCTTCCGAAGACCCGCCGCACCGGCTCGGAGACCAGACCTCGTCATAACAACACCTACGAGGGTCTGGGTCGTGGACGCCGAGGTCTGCGGCCCCTCAAGAGCCCTTGCATTGGCCAGACGGGATAAGATCAGGAAATACGATATACTTGGGGTCAGGGATCAACTTCCCAGCTCGCTTCCCCACCGATTCGGGTCCATCACCGTGTCGATGACCGGTGTATGGGAGCCCGAGTCGGAGAAGGATCTCCTGACTCTCGGGTTATCAAAGAAAAACCTGATTGACCTAACCGTCCTGGCCATGCAGGGTACCCTACGGGTCTTCCGGGCGCACCGGGACCACAAGAGCTGGGTCCGTCGCGGAGGAGGAACAGGCGAACTCACCGGGAGGCGATTTTAAACTATTTTTTTTAGGCGGGCACTGCCTCAGTGTGCAAATGTGCAATTATTGAATAAATTCAATGTTGTATTCAGTGGTCAGGCACATGAGTATCCGCTCTTGGATCGAGTTGTTAGCTGTGACGAAAAATTGGTATTGTACGACATCTTGAATCGAACAATATATATACAAATAGTTCACCGCTCAAGGTCAACATAGTCCACCGCTCAAGGTCAACGTAATCAGCGGATGCCAGAGGCCGGTAGGTGGCGGAACTTTTGCTGATCTTCAGCTGATCTGAGCCGTGCATCTTCGTTCTGACTTGGCCGTGTGTGCCAACTAAACAAATAAGACCGTGGCCGACGGTCCGCCAGCAGCTCACGCGAAAAGGACGCGTTGGTCTGCTGTCGTCGCAACGCGTGGTCTGACTGTCTATTTGTTTCTGCTCGTACGCGAGCAACATAAGTACGTTCGAATCGCAGTTGTTAACTTTGAAGTGACCATTCGGGGGGATATAATGTCCCGTCAGGATAATCTCAAATACATCCTTCATAAGTGTGGGTTCAGCCAGTATGATTTGGACTTCTATTTGCCCCAAAGATTTCTAGTGATTGGAACGCATCGATATTAAGTACAAGGCGTTGACCGAAAGTAAGCCAGTTTTTGGCGAGCTCGTCAAGAGCTTTATAGGGTGTATCGACTACGATCCCGTTCTGGTCGCTAATAGTGCCAAATTAACGTTGATCCGAGTAAGCTTGTGTAGTTGTAGACAAGGTAGGTTGTGGCGCGCCAGAACCTACTCTTCCGGGGACTGCAGAGAACCCCTCATGTGAGGATAGCGGACGCGAAGGCGCAAAAGGCGGCTCATGATATTGCCCGCCTGTTGCCCAACACGCACTGCCCCAGAGATAGCCAACGGAGACTACTAATGTCCGTGTCCGAGTCCATCATCCTCTTTGCCTCGCCAGTCTAGAAGTCGCTGGATGGACACATACGCTACCATGTAGGGTGATGTTCAACGCAACAATTGGTTCAACCCACAGCGCCAGTTCTGCTTACCAAAAATGGCCCACTAAGCATACTTATTTAACAGCGTTCTTCAATTGAAAAAAAAACACTCACAGCCATTAAAAGTTTAAGAACAGGTTGAGGCTATATACGCCCCAATACCTCTAATCATTCGCTTTACGGGATGAAATTACCGCCCTTCTTAGAGCTCCCCCAGAGAGAGATACCCACGGTTTCATGAGGTTGCACTGTACACAGTTCCTTCATCAGGACCAAGTTGGGTTCCTGTAATTCATAGCGTCCGTAAGACAAGCTGTGTACCCTTGAGAAATACGAGCTCTAGGTAACTAGGGATATTCACCCCTTGTTATAAATGACTAGTTCTTCCGTTATAAAAAAGAGCTAGGCAAATCCCTCCCACATCTAATTGAGTGACATGGACCTCTTAGTTAATCGCATCCTCTAACGTTGATTTATTTATCATACCAGCAACATTATATTACGACAGCTATACTATAGAGACACTTCATATTCTAATTTAAATACTTTTTGAAAATAAGTCCACCAAACATTTAATATTACGCCCGCGTTTTGTCTTTCTAGAGATCCGGCATGACGATTGACAGGAGAATACGGGCTCAGACTAATCTAAAACTAATACCTCTAAAAACAGAACCAGTTCCGAAAATAATATTTCCTATATTTTGGATTGAATTGGTGAGTGCTACCCAAAGTGAAATATGGTTAATAAGTGTTTTATGTTAAGTTTACAGTTTAGGTTTCATCATTCCAATATCTTTGTATAACATTGTACATATTATGTTAATGTTTATTGTAACATTATGTATAATATAAACGTACGCATAAACACATTTACGAGACAGTATAAATCGACGCTGTTATATACCATTAAATATTACAACCTTTATAAAATATCGGAAACAAAAACACTTTATTTTTTAGGTACCTTATGCTGTTTGTTTTACAAAGAGACGATAGACCTAATCAACATGTCATGAAGAGATTTTCCGTATGAGTGAATAACAGGTCCATCACAAAGCTAGCCAAGAAATTCTGGCTAGATTCCCTATAGTATTTGACGGCGCACGCAAGTGCCAAATAGTAGACCAAAATATATTAATGTGTCTATTTAAACGATGTCATGAAAGAAATGTTATGGAAGAGAGATTTAATTTTTGATCAAGCATTTTTGTACTGGGCGTATGTCTTTATTTTATCTGAAGTTGAATCGTAATGGACAAAACGGATTACGTTATTATGGTATAATTGCGAGTTTCAATAAACGTTGTCGTATCTGCAGTATATGCACATGTGTTACCCAAACTGAGACATGGTGAATAAACGTTTTGTATTTAAAGTTTATAATTTAAATTTCGTCACTCTATTATCCATGCATAATCTAATACACACGTGTATATGTTCATTGTAACAATATGTATAATATATATGTACGAATAAGCATATATACAATACAGTATAAATTGACGCTGTTATACGTTTTAATTATTGCAATTTTTATAAACAATCAGAAACGAAAAATTACGCTCTTCGTGGCACTGCTCTACACTGTTTACCCTGCAATGATAAGAACGTAGACTAAATCAACGTGCGATAATGAGTTTCTTCGTTTGTGGCTTCCCTCGTGTTTTCTGCTAGACGGACTAGCACCATTGAATTATTATTTATTAAAGGTGATAAGATATATATATATATATATATATATATATATATACGAATAAACATATTTACAATACAGTATAAATAGACGCTGTGATACGTTTTAATCATTGCTGTTTACCCTGCAATGCAACGTGCGATAATGAGTTTCTTTGTTTGTGGCTTCCATCGTCTTTTCTGCTAGACGGACTAGCACCATTGAGTTATTATTTATTTATTATTACATTACCTTTCGGTATTGTTGATCACATTACTATACACGTATTCATTAAATCTTGCAAAACGGCATTCGTTTTCGTTAATCTTGGACATCGGAAAATATCAGAGACCTAACGCCAGATAGCTGACGCTGACTGACATGTTTCATGATGATATTTGGTGCAGACAAAATCGCAAAATTTGCAGCGACACTCATTGAAAGGGTTATGGAACCCAGTGCGGTGGCACAGCTTGTGGTGGAACCCATGAGCGGAGTAGCGGGGAAGAACGTGTAATTGCTCGAAGAGCTGTTCCATCCATGCCTTGTCCAACATTGCCGGTGTTTTGTAGAACGCTTTTGGCACTTCTTTTATCTTCTTGCTCGAAGTGCCTTCGAAACTCTCGCAGTGACGCGGTGGTTGGAAGTTGAAAGCGGTTTAGCAAGTCCTCGATGAACGGCGTGGTCCTCGACAGACTATAAGTTAGCCTGTTTTGTGCGTTTGTAGGGAGGCCCAAAACTCTCTTAAGAGACGTTGCCTTCACCGTGTCGAGAGCGTTAAGCTGCTGAGTGGATAGGTGTTTCCAAATTAATGTGATGCCATATGATGCCACCGAGGCCACCTTCCGGTTAAACAGTATTAAAGTTGTTTTCGCTGAGAGCTTCTGTGGAGCCGGGATTGAGGTCATGGCGACGATACTGCTATAAATTCGCTGAGATATGTGGGCCGCGAAAGATGTGCCGCTTGCCGTTAGTTTATAGGTAAACTCCGTGGATCAGATTTTTTTTTGTCTTCGATGCGTTAATCGTTAAACAATGCTGCTTGCTGTATGTCTCCAGCATCCTCAGAGACCTTTTTAGATCCATGAACACTCTACTATATACCACTCATCGTCATAGAGAGTTATGCGGACACAGGTGTAGTAGTCATTGAAAGGCCCGGAAGATCACTGAGTAAGACTGAGAATAAGAGCGAGCTGAGATAATGGCCCTGGGGATAGTCGGTGGTTTGTAGAAAAGGCTGGTATTCCTGAATGCCGTCATCTAGAATGACTGGGTTTGCTTTCAGGATAGCAAAGACAGCATACAGTGCCTGGTGCTCGACGGTAACCGAGTGCTTCACATTGTCTTAAAGCTTCTGGGTTGCGCTCATTGTCGAATGTCTGGCGCAAAATATTATGGATTAGCCCGCTGTAGATACCTTTCCGACATTCGCCCCCAGAGTAGCGTAAATAATTAACTCACAATGCTTAAGAGTAAAAGCACATAATGTCTTGAAAATATTTGCATATTGCACGTCTACGCTACAAAGATGTCAAACAATTGCACAATTTATGCACTTCGTATACCGGAACGTTCCTTGTAAGTGAATGTGTCTACTATAAGTCAGCCCGTCAGCAGCACCTTGCAAGGGAAGAGGACAAGTTAGTAATAAGGACATCGAAGGAGCCGTACAGATGGCTGATTCGAGACAGGCCGATGGCATGCCCTATCAGCTCTGATGTGCTAATAGAGCACTTTAGAGGGATGTACCCGGCGACAGATACCATCCCTCGAGGGGTCCCATTTCATGCCTGTGTATGGGACGAGGAAACGACCGCCATGCGTGAGGCTTTAGGCGCCGAGTTTTCAGTGTTTGAGGTTCTGCGTGCGCTGGAATATCTTCAGTCGAACAAGGCGGCTGGGCCGGACCTGATCCGCAACGAACACCTGAAGTATGCGGCCGACATGTTTCCTTGTTGGACGAGTCTGTTTAACGCCTGCCTACGACATGGACGTCTGCCAGCATGCTGGAATGCTCTCCTTAGTATCATCCCAAAGAACAAAGGCAGCCTTCATGACGCATCTTCATGGCGGGCTATCGCGAAAAAGAGCTGCTGCTACAAACTGCTGGCTCTCCTCATCACTCGGCGGTTGACAAGGTACCTGGAGGCTTGCTCCTGTATCCCGCCTGAGCAGCATGGATTTCGTGCAGGTCACTCCACCATGACCGCGTGTGAGATCTTGCTTCAAGAGGTGCATCAGGCGATCCGGAGGCCAAAGCAAGCACTATATGCGGTATTTGTGGATTTTAAATCTGCGTTCGATATGGCGCCACGTGACAAGATTTTAATTAAACTTACTCAGTGCGGGGTTCCTGAAAACATGCTACTGCTGATTAAGGCCATACTGCAGGAAAATTCAGTGAGCATAGACGACGGAGTAGCGCTTCTAGACCCGTTTGTCCAGTCCACGGGTGTAGCACAGGGTGACAATCTAAGCCCGTTACTCTTCTCCCTATTACTGAGCGATTTGCCACGACGCGTTCAAGACCAGTCGGGACACGATGAAAACTCTGCTATATGCCGATGATCTTGTGAGAAGTCGGTTTCACGTTCAGCAGGCGCTGGCAAGGCTGTCGGGTTATGTGGAAGAGGCTGGCCTATTGATTAATATGGGCAAGACAGAAGCCATGAAATTCCGACGCGGCGGTCGTCTTGCGGCTTCTGATGCTCTGCATATAAACAGGACATCGCTGAAATATGTAAACAACTTCAAATATCTAGGGGTGATACTCCCTACAAACGGTTGGTCCTTCGTGGAGCACATTACGGACAGAGCGCGCCGAGCCCTGGTTGCAAGTGTTAGTATACGAACTCCTTCGAGACTATCCCTACGAACGACGCTAGCTTTGTTCAACATGACGGTAGCGCCAGTCGCCTCCTACGGAATACAGGTCATCTGGGATTATCTCTCGTCGGCGCAACTCGAAAAACTCGAGCGGATTAAGCCTGCATTCCTGAAGCGAGCTCTAGGTCTGCATCGCACATCGCTAAACAGATACGTTTATCTGCTATGTGACACGCCGTTGCTCATAGAGGACCTACAGCGTAGATTCAAACTCCCTTCCACTCCGGCCTACACGCAATTTATCAACTCTTGGGAGGGGAACATGGCGGAGATCGATCCTGATTTCTATAGCACGGGTGCGACTACCTCTGAAACATGGAAACAGGCCGGACGAACGAACCGACACGTTCTCACGCGCTTTGCTGTTCATGGCTTTCATCACGTTTTATGCGGGACGGGGGGGTTTCATGCACCTGCAGATACATGTATCTGTATGAGATGTGGTGAAAGATGCCCCAGGTACCACGTGGCATCGTGTGCGGCGGTACCGTCGTTGAATAGCCTATCAGATGCGACTCGGCGCAGACAAGGTGCGGACGCGCAGGAGGTTAGCTTTAACCACTTTTAATATTTGTATAATTATTTGAAACGTTCATACAAGGCAATTGTATTTTTAAAGACACAAATAAACAGTTTATAAGTCAGCTTAAATGCAACTCATTAAAATAGATAATAATATACATTTACTGTTTAGCATAGTTGTAAAGAATAACAGGTGCGGCATTCATTCCGATTTAGCTATTCGCATCAACGACATATGTTCCCTTATAGAGCCACGAAATTCTTGCAAGATTCTCGCTTCTGACAAAGATGTCAGCGTTAGGTATCGGCCCTAGAATCACAAACTGGTGTAGAGCATACCTGAGAGACCGTACATTTGTCGTCAAAGTTGAGAATAGCTATTCCGCGGTCGGCAGGTGTGTATCTGGTGTCCCGCAGGGCTCATGCTTAGGCCCCCTAATGTACACTATATTTGTACAGGATCTCGGGGTAATGCTTCGAGATATTGGTGTTACATATAAGCTGTATGCGGACGATCTCAAAATCTATGTTGAGGGAAAAAACGACAGCAACATAGCTATACTACAGAAAGCGATTGATACCGTATCCCTATGGGCAGAGGACAACCGCATGCAAATATCTTCTTCTAAATCTGCTGTTCTCAAGACATTGCCAGATACTACTCAGTATATGCTAAACCGCCAACCCATTCCTGAAGTCTCACGCTACAAGGACCTCGGGGTAATCTTCGACCGCCAAATGAAGTTTAGACCTCACATGGCTGAGGTTGTCAAGGCCGCGTCTCGATTATGTAATCTCATAATGCGGTCTTTCATTATACAGGATCATAATGTGTACCTAAAGCTGTATCAAACCTTAGTGGTACCAAAGCGGACTTATTGCTGTCACGTATGGATGCCATTCTATAAACAAGATGTTGACCTTTTGCAGAGCGTGCAGGATAAGTTTGTGAAACGAGTTGCTCGCCGGTGTTGTCTACCACGCGAGCGTATCACATTGCCTAGTGTTAGTAAATACCAATCCCATGCCGATTACCGCATGTTTAAACAACTAGCGCGTCAGAAACTTATTACTAGGTATTTTGTTCTAAGACCAAATAATCTCCGGAGCGGCGTTTCCATCCACCCCCACGAGATTGCTCGGAAACGACTTTGCTTCTATTGTAATACCCCTTTCTCGACACGGGCAACAAATGAGGCAGCAGAACATACGCGACGGCTTGATTCAATTTTCTCAGCCCAAGAGATGGCACGATCGTCGTTCCTGGCGCGCATACGATGGACAATTGCCGCAACAACCGACGCACCTTGGCAGACAACAGCCTGTGTCACCGTATATGCAACAATTGACCCAGCAGCAGACTCCCAACACTGACTGGGCAGTTCAGGCACCCAATCAGGGCTAGTTTTCTATGGGGTTTTGGAACCCGTATCAGATGCCCTTGATGTACCCGAATATACTACAGAGAGGGCAACTACTCTTTTAGAGTCGCCAGCAGCGAACCACTGGCTTGAGACGGAAACTCAAGTCCGCTTCTGCAAAAAGTCTCAACTCAAGGTTCTCCAGTGGAACGTCGAGCGCATTGGTAACGGTCTACTTCTGCTGATACCATCGGGAATAAAAGTTTGATATTATCGTTCTTACCGAGACATGGTCTGATATGGTTGACCTTTCAGGGTTCTACTCAGCTCATAGCCCGGCTCATAAAAATCACGGTCGGGGCTGGCCCAGTGGTGGAGTATCGGCCTATTATAATGATCTTTTAGGAGCCGTTTCGACTTAGTTGAGTAAAGACAACTCGGTGGTTCTCGAGGCAAATAAAATCAACATAATCGCCGTAGACTCTAGCCCACATGAAGATATATACAAGTTCGTCGATCGATTGGCGCAAGTCCTATCTGCAATTAATTTAAGTAAACCAACAGTTTTGGCAGGCGACGTAAACTGTCGTCTCGACCAACCGGGCTCATGAAGAACGCAGATATTATTGGATATTCTCTACCATTTTGGTACATGGGTGATTTTGGCAGCAGGCCGCACCTGCCGGTAACTTTGCTATTCAAGGTACACACAAACGGTACTACGGCAAAAATAAAATACGTCGGAAATTTGCTAGATCCAGATCGCATCAACCGTTTGTCTAGGACACGAAAAGAGGCTCGGCTTGCATATATTGAAACACAAGAAGCAAAGAGAGTTGAAGCAGCAGAACGCTAGACTTTTATAAATAGATCCGCCATACAAAGAAAAGAGTTGCGTGCCCCATTTCATCCACAATCCTTGTCCAGCACTTCAGCGATATGTTCTCGTCGGCGAAAATCCCGCACGAAGTGCCAGTGTTTCAAGGCCCGCACAGCGAAATTGCCAGCATCCTCCGGGCCAATACCGACAAACCATTTACTTTACAGGAAGTTGCGATAGCAATTTCGCACCTTAAACATAAAAAAGCGCCGGGACCAGATAAAATTAGAAATGATAATATCAAGCAGTCGGAACCGCTGCAACCAGCGATTATTCATTTAATGAATAGATGCCTGGACATAGGGGATATACCGGCTAGTTGGCGAAACTGTATACTGACCGTAGCTCCTAAAGGCAAAGGTGACGTATTGGATCCTTCAGCCTAGAGAAGGATTTCATAGAAAAGCTCCATCTATAAACTAATATCGTTGCTCCTAACCCGGCGCCCGGAAAATTTTATCGAAGGTTTCATACCCGAAGAACAGCATGGATTCAGACGGTGCACATCAACACATGCAACTTGCGCAATTTTCTCGAGGATTTAAGGAAAACAGCGAACCGTCGCGGGCGTTCAATGTATGCAATATTTGTAGATTTTATATCTGCTTGTGATACTGCACCTCGTAACGTTGCCCTTTGGAAGATCGCAGCTTTGGGTATGCCACCGCGTTTTCTCAAACTATTGGCGGCTATTCTCCAGGAGAATTATGTGATATTGGACGACGGCGTTGCCGAACATCCCAAATTTGGACAGACAACAGGTGTTGCTCAGGGCGATAACCTTAGTCCAATCCTGTTTTCTGTAATTGTCAGTGAGCTGCCGGCGATTGTGAAGAAGAAGCATCCGTCAGTGCAATTCATTCAATACGCTGATGATATTGCTATCTACTCTGAAAGTCGCTTCCATCCGCGTTGGTCACTCTTGCAAAGTTTGCGGCAGATACTTTACTGGGGATAAATATTTTAAAGGCAAAAGCAATAAAGTTCCGTCGAATTTTTTTTCATATTTGGGCTTGGAATTTACGCCAAGCGGCACCTCATTCTCCAGACATAGAGAGAAAAGGGTCCGTAAGGCGCTGATTGCCATTTACTCAATTACAAATCTGCAACTTAGAGAGAAAAGGGTGCGTAAGGCGCTGATTGCCATTTACTCAATTACAAATCTGCAACTTCTCTCACTGAGAGCGGCTTTAAAATAGTTTGACCTGAAAGTTGCCCCTACACCAAGCTATGCGATCGAGCTTAATTTGGGAACATCTCAGAGCTTTAAGTTTTAACGAACTCGACCGCCGGAAAGCAACGTATATTAAACGGGTTATGGGCGTTCACCGAAGCAGCCGCAACCGATTGGTGTATTTGGCTACGGGTACCCCACTTTCACAGAACACCTTTAGCGCCGCTTTAACCTGCGGTTAACTCGCGAGTATCAAGAGCACTTACTAAAGTGGGAAGGTAAAATGTGTTAAGTGGACATGGATTTCTATCGGACGCAAGCTATGATGAACAACTCGTGGAAGAATGCCCGATACAAAAATCCACCTTAGTATGCGTCTTGCAATGCACGGTTTCGTCTCGTGCTGATCGTTGCCGTGAACGGACGTCCGCTCCGCGACACTTTTGGTCTACTAGACTTTGCTGTTATCGTAACATCCGTGCTAGGTGATGTGATCTGTGCGTTTTGACACTCGTGATGTGATTTGTGCGCTTTGACACACGTGATGTGAACTGTGCGCTTTGACACCCGTGGCGTGATCTGTGCGCTCTGACACTCGTAGTGTGATCTGTGCGCTTTGACACCCGTAGTGTAATCTGTGCGATTTGACACCCGCGTCTCGTGCGCAGAGCCCGCGGAGCGACGCGGATGCGTGTCCGCATCTCGTAACCGCTGTGAGCTAAGTGTCGACCTGTAGTTCCATTTGTGGCCACCAGGGCGGCGCCACTGCCGGCCTTGTCCGCCTACCCGGCGAGACGCAGGCCAGACAGACGCGGCAACGCTGCTACTGTTTCTTTCTCAAGAACTCTGATAGCGAACGGCTATAGATATCGCCTTGCCGTTTCGCCACCGTAAGAGACTTGCTCAAACGTAGCATAATCTAAGGCGCTTGCAACAATACCTGCTACATTTCCCGAGATATCTGGGGGAACAAGAGGTACAATGCCCGTACGGCCGTCGTCGAGCCACGCGAGGCCGCCCCCTGATCCTGCGGTGCCTACCAGCGAGGACATAGGGGGCGACCTCAACGCTCCCGTAGCGGAGCTAAACCGTCCCGCCATAGACGTCAACGATGTAGAATCTTCGATGGAGATGGATAACTCGTGCGTCGAGTCTCTCGGCATTCGAAAACGTCCATCGGATACCACGATGGGAATTCATTCTGACAAGAAACGCATTTCTGACGTCGTCGAACAACACACCGTGACACCCAAGACGACCTTCGCAACAGGGATGACGGATTGCGCAGAGGTTAATCTCAAACAAGGCTTTGACGCGGAGGCAGCATACGGCTGGGCGTTAACGGTCCTCAAAGGACATGTCAGGACAGTGGTAGACTCCGTCCGGGTCGAAACGGCAGTGGATTCCTTCAAGGTTTCTCTGCGGACCTCGCTAAAGGACGCGGAGGAGAGGGTCAGGAGCCTCCGGAGCTCATTGGAGGCGGTGCAGAGGGAACGAGATGAGTTGCTGGCGCGGCCTTCTCAATCCTCGGACCCTTCAGCAATCTGCCTGCGATGTGCTCCGGCGGACCCTGAGGCTGCCCGAGTGTATTTAGAGTCGCGTATCTCGGCAGCGACGACGGCTGAAGACTTTGCCAAACTAACGGGCCTGTTCTGGCCCCCGGGCTCCCTTCGGCAGGTTCCCTCATCTTCGGAGGGAATCACTTCTCTCAGGGAAGTGAGGGGCGTGCTGGTCGTGCCGGGAGCAAAGGCTGACTCAGAGGTACTTGCCGGCCTCGCCGGTCAATTCCCCTCTTTACCACGGCTGCTTACACAGCCCCCAGGTACGGCGGCGGTGTTGCATACCACAGATACCTGGGAGTCACCCGCTGGGACCCCAGGCAACGGTGGCGAGAATCGTCACCTTGTCGTAGGCATTCTACATCCCAACAAACCCTGCGATGAGGCTGCGATTACACTGTTTCGCGCTGTTATCGAGCGCATGACCCAGCTCTCAGTCTCAGCGACCACGAAACCCCCTCTTTTATACGTTGCCCGTGAGTGGCGATCAGGACCAATGCAGCGGATTCTGGCGGCCCTTGTGTCTCAGTCGTCACGGGACGGCCTTATAGAGCTTTGCCGAGCAGACACGCAACAAAGGGGTCGGCTGCCAGCAAATGCGAGTAGGTCCCCTCCACCGGCCTCGGCCCTGGCGGGACAAATGTCTGTCAGGGTCAGGGTCGGAGAAGGCCGGACCTGGGCCGACACAGTGAAGAGCCTCCGAGCTCACCTGGCGGACAATGCACAGGTGAAGTCGGCCGTGAGCGGCCTCGTTAGGAACGGTGACGGTGACGTCATTATCCGATTACGGGGCATCACCCATAAACTTGGGGCTCAGTTGGCCGATAGCATCAGCAAAGCAACCGGCCACCAGGCTGACAGCCGAATGAGTGCCGGCATGCGAGAAGTGGCCTTATGGGGCATTAATCCTCTGGTCAGCGCTAAAAGGATAGAGGCAGAAATCCGTCAGCTACTAGGAGCCACCGAGGCAGTTCCCATAGTGGCGAGTGACCCACGCCAAGGCCGCACCTCGACCCGCTGGTACACGCTGCTTAAGGTGACGGCCCCTACAGCCAGGTGGCTTCAAGCTCAACAATCTATCCTGATTGCGGGCAGTAGGTGCAGGCCCGAGGTCTGGGAGAGATTACCCACATGCTTCAACTGCCAGAGACCCGGCCACAAGGCGGCAACCTGCGAGGCACCCAAGTCGGCCGCCCGCCTCTGTCGCCGATGCGGATCGCCAGATCATGCGGCGGCTGCGTGTAAGGCCGAGACGACACACTGTATCGTGTGCGATGTCTCGGGTCACAGAGCCGACAGTATGGCCTGCCCGTCATACCGCACACAGCTGCAAGAGTCGCGTAAGCGGAAGGAGCCTATTCCATCTGGAGAGTCGAAAACAGGGGCTACGGCTCAGCCCAGGCCTGACGCTTTACCAGGAGCGTCTAGTCGCGCTGAACCGCCATCGAATCGGGGCCGGCAACAATTTTGCCGTAGGACCCTCGCGCCGACGGAAGACTGGCAAAAGGTGGGCAATGCCCCCCAGGTCGAAATCCCCCAGGCAGAGTAATGATTAAGTTTCTCCAGGTAAATCTCAATCGGTGCCGGGCGGCCCACGACATGCTGGACGCATACACCACAGAGCACCAGGTGGGGCTCTGTCTCATAACAGAACCAAATGTGCACATCTCCCGTTCTACCCTATGGGCATCTACCGCGCAGGCGATCTTCACACACATGGTCGATTCGACGACTAACTGGGGTGCTGGCCTAAAGTACCTCGATGGGCTCATGCGCGAAAAGATCCGGCTAGAGAATATTCGTCGGGCGCGATTCGTCGCCCGGAACCTCCAAGATTTAACCCAGCAGGTCCTACCTGCTCGGGTCGCACCCACAGACTATGGAGAGGGTTGAAGCGTGAGACTCCCCTCTCCTGGTCTCGAAGTAATGGTTCACAATTCCGAACCAGGAGGGGGTTCTCGGGGGTGGTTTGTAGTGGGTAGTGCGCTGGAATTAGATTGAGTCACGTACTCTCTCTCCTGCGTTTAGTCTCACACTACCCGCCAAAACATTGGCGAGTGTGCGTAAATGCATTTTCCACCCCCCTCAAAAAAAAAAATGCACGGTTTCAGCATGCATCGAGCAGTATACCTGTCGGCACTGTGGAACAACTTGCTCAACTTACCATCTATTGCATTGCCGGCACCCACCAACACTCCGGCTAATTTATATGTAACATACACTCAGCTTGAGTAATAAATGATTGTTTGTTGAGAATATTTAAGTGTTAGAGCTGTATGCAGTATTTGGTTAACGCAAAATTGAACTAGATTCTTATTAAACTCTGAAAGCGATTTATTATGAATGTTTTTTAGGCGTATTTACCTTCAGACAGAGATTACCTGCTAGATATGCTACAGAAGCCAAACAGTGTCTGTTGGGCAGCACTGGCTACCTGTTTATCTTGTCTTGCCACGTGTGCCCTTCTCGCAGGCCTTCTTTTTTAAGCACCAGGATCATCTGCAATCATAGAAAGATGTCGGCGTGAACTTCGTCTATTTAGGGTAAGAACAAGATCAGTAGTTATACGCAAGTTGCCACATACACTGCATATACGATTCTTTCTGCAAGCGGTCTTTGGTAACATCTAATAATATTGTCCACAGATTATTATGCTTAAGAGTATTATTGAGAATACTATTTATTCGCATGAAAAGATTAGATACCATATTAGTTTCCGGGGAAAATGAATCAACATAACCATGATCTGTTCTTTATTAATTAGTGGTCTCTTAGGTTTATCAATTTGCAAAAGATTACAGCCTTGGCAGGGTGTGGGGCCATCTTTCAGCGGCAAATTTTGCACAGCTAGAAAGATGCTTCACAATTATATGAAGCGCGCTCTTTGCTTGCCGCGGACGGCAAGAAACCGCTTTGTGTACTTGCTAGCGGGCTGCGGACTGGCAGTGGAAACAATCAGAGTCAGGCTTAGGTCACCTATTACTGAACCTACTTCAGCAATTTTTGTTAGAGTGGCAGGGAAAAGTGACTGAGGCCTCGGCTGAGGTAGCGCAGTTAGACGTGTACCTCACCAGGGAGCTTTGGGATGGAATGGCATGCACTAGCCGGCACGTGTACACAAGTTACATTGTGCATGGCTATCATCACTTGGTGTGTTCGACTCAAGGATTTCACCAAATTGGCGATTAATGTCGTTGCAGGTTCTGCTCGCAGATATGCGCTAAATACCACGCAGCGAGCTGCCAGACGCAACGGCGGTCTTTGCACTTTCTCGCCCGGTGGGACGGTCGCTGAAGTGTTCAAATTGTATATAATGATGACTGTATTGTAGTTATGTACCATCTTGAAATCTTTTTGAATATATATATATATATATATATATATATATATATATATATATATATATGGTACCTATTTGCAAAAGATAATTATTAGGCGTTATAAGGGACAGTTTATAGAATCGAACTTAGTATTAGATGTTACGAGAGGCAGCTCGATACAATGATACTACTGGGCAAGCTAAGAATATATTTAAAATGAAGAAAGCGGCGATTTTAATATACTAGGTTCGGATATTGTATATAATGACGACTGTATTGTAATTATATAACATCTCAAAATGCAAAGTTATTGCGAAATAAACAATATGTATGGAAAATAAAGCACGAGTCCAGCGTCGTCTACTCCTACTTTGTTTTACCCCATCAGAATACAGAGGCGACCCATCTCTAAACTATAACATAATCAATTGTCAGAAAATGATACGCTGTACGCTGTATTTGTTAAACGCGAAATTTAACTAGGCCCTAATTAAACCCATGGACAATAACATAAACTTCTCGAACAGGTGCTTCACCAGTTTCCCGGTGCAGCAGCGTTGGCCGACCTTATCCCAGAAACGGTGGCGGCACTTAGATGCAAAAGGGACTTTGAGGTCGTCGACGACAGCGAGATAGAAAGAGGGGACGGAAGGAATACTCCAGACCCACCCGGACGTGTTACAAACGCTAGTGGACGGGATGTTCCCTCTGGGGGCGCACTTGGCCGATTTGATTGGGCTTTTCGGTAGACTCCTGCATACCCTCAATGTTGATAGGCGGTACGAGGCGCCAGCTGTGGCTGTGACCGAGGAGCTGGGAGACTACACGATCCCTCAGATTCTCGAGGCGTGCCGCCGGGTACTCGACTGTGTAGTCGAACTCATAGCCAAAACACCGCCCGTGGAGCGAAGGGCACCAAAAAAGGCAAGCGTCTCAGACCAGACGTGGGCAACCGATGCCACTTTCCGGGTGAGGAAGATTAAGGGCAAAACTGCTGCGGAAACGCTCATGAGCGTGCGAAAAAAATGCAGACCTCAGTGCGGCGGGCGTGATATTGGCCGCGCGCAGAGGACTAGCCTCGGCCGAAAGTGAGGATGTTCTCTTGAGGGTTACCGGCACGATGAAATCAACAGGTACCTTTGCTGAAGGCGATCACCGCCAAGCTTGATGGCTGAGACGCTAGGACGATCGTGCCGCGAGACGTTCACAGACAGCGACAGCACTGAAAACCTGTTCGCAGACAGCGACGGTATCAAACAGCATTAGGCGAGAGCCGGCATGCCGGCAAACATGCGCATGCGCACGGAAGACTCGCGGTCCGGCAGGGCAGGACCTGCAGATCGGTAACACCACGTGCCGGGCAGAGGATTGGGTTAGCGTACCAACATACTTTAGTTGCCAAAAGCAAGGCCACAGGGCTAAAGACTGTGAGGAAAAGAAAGCGCAAGGCCGACGCTGTTACCGGTGCGACGTTGGGCACCTCCTTAGTGCATGCACTAGAAAGCGCGCGTTGCTATACCTGCAAAGTCCACGGGTACTCTGCTCTGTGAAGCACTTGCCCAATGCTGGCAAAAAAACTTAAGAAGTTAAAGAAGGCTGCTTGCAAGAGTAACCTCGAGAAGTTTGAGGTTGAAAAGAAGCGGAGAGAAGCATCAGAGCAAGAGGCTAGGGCCCGCCAAAAAACGGCTGAAAAAAGCGACAGCGCAAAGAAGCTAAACGATTGACTGCGGACAGCGAGGGTTAGAGCAGAAGAGGCCGTGCAGCCATCAGCGCCGCTGTCGCTGGTGCCGCAGCCAAGGAAGGAGAACTCAATGGTACTTCTAATGAATATAATACTTCCGGTGAATCTCAACCGGTGCAGATCTGCGCACGAGCTAAATAAGATGACGGCCCATGAGAGGGGCATTGCATTATGCCTCCTTTCAGAATCGAACAAGAAGCAAACGAGAAAAAAGAGCGCTATAAAGACCGATGAACGCATGGATGCGGCAACCTGGTGGACAGTAGAAAACAACGCCAAGTAGGCAGTACGGGCTCAGAGGAATAGCAGAAGTGGCTTCTCGTGGGTAGAATTAGACGGGACAAGGGTTCTCTATCTGTGCTATTTTTACCCAATAGGGGGATACAGGACCGATATTCAGATTCAGACTTCTTGGGTCAACTATGCCTAAGCTTAGGCATGCACGAGGGATAACCATTGATTGTTACCAGGGACTTCAACTCGTCTAGTATTGCATGGGGAAGTCGTAACACTTCGGAATAAGGACAGATCTTACTAGAATGGATGGCAGAGCAGGGGCTTATGGCTGTCAACGACAACGACGTTTTGAGGTTCTTATATGCAGGGAGGAAATCCCACGCAGATCTCACGCTGGCCAACAAACTGGCATTCACGGCGATAACCAGACGGGGCTAGACGTTGACAAGCAATCGGCCACACTCTTAGAAAGTTACAGAGCTGCTCGCAAGGATCTTTCTAGGCTTACCTGAAAGCGTAAGGCACAGGCGTGGAAACAGCTGACAGAAGGCGTGTAGAGAGACGCGTGGGGGTTACCACCGAATCGCTATGGCCAACCTCCGGGCGCCTTCTCCGAGACTTTCCCGGAACTTCTAAAAGATCAGGTCTATTGCTTATTCCTAGTTCAATCGTGGAAAGGTGACGGGAAGGAGCCCCCGGCTGCTGAAGAAGATATTTCCGAGATGATGTTAGAGGAAGTCGAGCGAGCACGGCAACGATTGACACCCGGTAAAGCACCCGGCCCAGGTGGAGTACCTTTAGGAGCGGCGAGGCTGCTGGTTCAACGATGGCTGAAGTGTTTCAAGCACTGGTGATGCGTCTTCTAAGAAAAGGACGATTTTCGCGGCTGTGTAAAAGCACCAACCTGGTCCTGATCCTTAAACCAGCGGGAGAGGGCAATGCCCTAACAGGTACTTTTGCTTTCCGGCCCATATGTCTCTTTGACATGATATTGGAGAACGTTATCGTTGAGAAGTTCAACGCCAAGATTGAGCTCAAGGGAGCCCTGTCAGACGCCCAGTACGGTTTTCGTAAGGAGAAGTCCACGCTTGGCGCTCTTACACGGGTTTTGGAACGGACGACCGAGCAGTTAACGAAGACCCCCAAAAACAAAGGACTTTGTTGTGCTCGCCCTTCTGGATGTCAAAAATTCCTTTAATTCAATAAGCTGTAAGATGGCCATAGATGCAATAAGTCGCATAGACATCTTGCCATACATTCGCCAGATAATTTTGTCCTACCTATTAGAAAGAACGCTATCGGCCGGCGGCCAGGGTTATGAGATCATTGCGGGGTTTCCTCAGGGGTTGATCTTGCGGCCGATTCTGTGGAACCTAGCGTATGACGGGGTCCTCGAGCTGTCGGACTTACCCGTGGGTGTCGAGACGGTAGCTTATGCCAATGACTTGGTGCTGGTTATCACGGCACGGGAAACTGGAAAGAGTATGCCGCGAATGAACTTTGGAGCAGGTGAAGTGGATGGAAGACCATTCTCTAAGACTAGCCCCGCACAAGACGAAAGCACTGTACCGTACAGATAAGAAAACCAGAAACATCTGCCTACGTCTGAACGATCATCTTGTCAAGCTTGCTCGGACAGCGAAGTCCTTCGAGACTCGACAAAGGTCCCAATGGCTCGGCGCATATCCAGCATGTCGCTAGCAAAGCCCACAAGGTACCGGTTGCAGGGCAGCGGGAGACCCTCGAAGGCCGCTTGCGGGGAGCTGCACCAGAGACCTCATCTCTGACCTGAATGCGTGGTACGACTGCAACCACGGTGAGTACGACACAGGTGCTGAGCGGGCACGGCCAGTTCCAAACGTACATAGTCAGATTAACAAGGTGAGTTTACGACATCTGCACGTTATGCAGATCGGGTGAGACAGACGATGTCGAGCACACGGTTCTGCGGTGTCGTGCCCTCCGAGAAGCCAGAGACGCGGGTGCGACCACCGTAAGGGGAAAACCGATCAAGGAGGTTGAAGCACACGTGTTGACATCGGCGCCGGCATGGAGGGAGTCCTGTACCCACTTCGAGGCTATCATTATCTGTAAGCTAGTCAAGAAAACGCCCAGGAAAGCTTGTTTCAACGGTAGTCCCCAGTCCAGTCGAGAGCGAGCGCCCGTAGATGAAAGGAAAAGAAGGCGAAATAGGACAGCCAGGAACGCTGCAGACGATGGCTCTCGACGCATCCCCAGGTGGCAGAGCTGTGGAAGGCGCTAACGGTCTGGCTGACGCGTCTGAGCTGCAACAAGGTAGATATGAGGCGCCAAATGATGCCTGCTTAGACTAGAATGTAGAAGTTGGTACAACACCGCTCCCATGGATTCAAAGCAATACCTACGCAGTTACGGATCCTTGAGGGTGGGAGGGACGTGGGTTTACTGGGTTTGCGAGTCCCAGACTCTGGGGTGGCGCATGTGCGTCAGAATTTTGTGAAAGGTTAGCGTAAATAGCCCGAACCACCCTTTCGTAATAAACAATCAAGGCAGGTGATATCCGATGGGAATTTATAAGCGTGATCATTTATAACTAAATTGATCATACAAGTACATGACGTCATAAAGGAGCAAGCTGTGCGAAATAGGAACGGCCTATAGTTTGTTTGAGTTAATAAGCATATACAAGAAAGCTGCACACAATATTGACAGTACTTGGTATCAGGCTAGTTTGCATATTATTCTTCCGAACAGGATCAACAAGTGTGCAGCTGTCGGCATAGGCGGCTACACACACGTAAGAAAGGAGTGCAATGTTGCTGAAGGCAATATTTATTTTAATAATGAAGATATAAAATTCCGCTTAACGACCCTCTGCTACTTTGAGTGGCCTATATGTGTGTTGTTCAGCAAATTCGAGTTCAGGTGGTTCCTTGTGAGTCTGTGTATTTGTTTTGGTTGTGGGTGAATTTACAAGTTATACTTGTATTTTGAGTTTCCAACGCCAGCATGGACTTTGCTGGCTGAGACACTACAACGGCAGTGCATTCCTGAAAGAAACAGCTAAACATGTCTGAAACTGTCTGCTTTGCAGTGTAGTGACGCAGGCTGCTGGACCTTGACGTAGGAGCGAGTGAAGTTGTGGACAATATTCTGCGTCTAGGCTTTAGACTATTCAATGACAGGATGATTGAATAAACGTAAGGCGGAATCTTTTAAGAAGTCCAATGGAAAGAAGAAGAGGAAGAAGCTGATAAGGGAAGCTAGATAGAGAGAGGAGTTGACTCCGAAAGTGTCTGAAGCAAACTTAGCAGTCCTAAATATTTCTGAAGCTGCCACCCTGTCAACGTATACTCGGCGTTATCAGATGAATATTCTCACAGGTGACGCTTCCATAAACTAGAAAATGGCTGATGTTGTTAAGCTGCCGGCAACTCCGCTACTAATGACAATGAAGAGGCTGGAAGTGCTGTTTCGGATAATGGATGGACCCAAGCGATAAAAAACGAAACGGCGAAGAGGTTGGAGACACTGCAGTCACAGATTGAAGCCATCAGGGCAAATACCGTGCGTAGTTTCAAGGGTGTTTTTTGAATTTTTATCGCACGAAGGATTAAGCACAATTGAGGCAGTAAAATATACTTTGGCAACGGGCTTTTTTAAGACCACTTGCTAGTTCTCTGCAGCAACCTGTTTAGCTATATCTTGACACTAAACCTGAATCGAAATCGGGTTTTATGTTTGAACCAATACAGAAGTAACCAAACAGTTGTCTGTTAGCAGTCATGATGTTCGGTTGTTCGAAGTGTTCGCTCCCGTTAAAGACGGGTGAACAACTAGTGGTGTGCAGTCAAGGCTGCTCCAAAGTGTTCCACGGGGGCTGTCTAAACCCCGTGCTCCCCGAGGATGCGCACTCGGCTCCGTGTGGAGCCTGTGAAACCCAGGAACCAACTCACGGTACGTTGTGCGGCCGATTGAGCGAGCTACAGTGAAACTTTGTGAAACTGTGGTTAGCACACACGGCACTACAGGAGCGGGTTGCCAAAATCGAGGCAATCCCGCAGGAACAGTTTGCCGCACCCCTTACGCTTACAGGGGGTTTGAACTCCACGCTAAGTGACAAAATTAGCGTGGAGAAAAGCGGCGGAACGCGGACAACGCGGAAAAACAAGAAAGCCAGGCTAGCAGACAGCACAGAAGGAGGTGAGGCCACCGAGCCAAAGACGAGAGAGCTGGCTGGAGAGACCAGCAAAAACAACCGCGCAGGCGCCAAGAGAAGCTTGGCGTCTGCAGAGTTGAGTAACGACAGTGGCAACTTGAACGGCGCTGTTGTGGAGATGGAACCACCGGGTGGTGGTACAGCGGCGTCACCAGCTGCGGTAACAACAACGCCGACAGCAGATCCAGCTGACCCACGTCCGGAGGAGAAGGCAGACGACGATGGTTTTGTTGTGGTTCGCAAGCGACGAGACAACAAAACAAAACATCGAATGCAGCGCGGTAGTGCAACAGATGGCATAGACGGATTGGAAGTCTATGCTAGACCTGCGAAGATCTGCGCCTTGAGAGTGGCACGATTGGCGCAGAAGACATCGGCGATCGGGCTGCAAGCCTGGCTCACTGGCAAGGGCATAACTGTGAAAGCAGTTTGGAAGCTACATACACGTGGTAGTGATGCTGGGTTCTGTGTGGTGGTGCGTGACGAAGATTACGCAAACTGTTGCAGAAATGAATTCTGGCCAAAGGGAAGCCTGTTCCGTCGCTGGGTTGGGGACGTCCCCTACGAGAGGATGGTTAAGGAGAGTTTTAGTGCGCCTGGCGGTCCAAGCCCCCGTAAGTGACTGACCAGTTCTAGAACTGCAAGCTTAGTGGCAAACATACCTCTACGAGTGCTTCTCTGGAATTGTGAGGGACTTAAGGGGGCAATGGATCTTGCACGTGATGACATGTTTAAGTTGGTTGGCATTGCACTCCTCACGGAGACATTTCAGCGGGACGAACTGCATATCAATGATATGCGGGGCTTTCACCAGCTGGCTGGCTTACCTGCGGGAGGTCGGGGAAGACCTGTGGGTGGGTTATCTATCTACCTACATAAACGCTTACCACCGATGCAATGCGTCAGGAAAGATGAATACTGCGTGGTGCTCTCCTCTGGGAGGGTAAACGTCGCTGTATTCTATTTCCCACCCACATTCGATTCTGCGGAGGTTACTGAGACGATAAGCTTTGGGCTTTCAGAGTTAAACCTGACCATGCCAACTATCGTCGGCGGTGATTTCAATGCCAGAATTGATTGTGGGGCCAACGATGATAAAGGCGAGGTGCTGCTTCAGGTGATGAAAAATATTGGTCTAAGCTGTGCAAACGCGCGCGAAGACTATACATATTTAAGTCACAATGGAAGCAGCACCATCGACCTGTTGTTTCACAACCTTGTCAGCCGTGAAATTGAAAGCTTCGATGTTCTCGATGAAGCGGCCCGAAAACACCAACCAGTGTTGGCCGTTGTCGATGTTCCCGGTATTTGGCGAGACCGACATAATCCGCCGCGCTGGTCTGCAATGAGACGGATTAATATATCTCTTTTGGACAGAGCGGTGGGCGGTCTTGAGGTTAGCCCTGACATCGATACAACCTGTGACCAGCTGGAGAGGACGATGAGAAGTGCAGTGAAGTGGAAAAGGTTATGGCAGAAGAGATCACGCCCGTGGTACTCTCGAGCCTGCTACTTAGCCCACGTTGAAGTGCTCGAACTCCTGCGCCAAGCAAGAGCCAAAGCACGATCATCACTGCAAACCAGGCGGGACTATTTGAGCGTACAAAGGCCTATATAAGACTCTGCTATGATCATAAAAGGGAACACGCGAGGCGGGAGGAACGACGGCTGCTTGAAAGAGCAGAACGAGAGCCCTCAGCTTACATCGTGCGACCTCGTAGGGCGGGGAATCCGCTTAGTGACGGACAGGTAAAGAGCCACCTAACTAATCTCTTATTCAATCGTGACGTTGCGGCCGTATCTCCAATCGTACAGCATCCGCTTACATTGGAGCAGCACAACATGAATCTGCCTTTCGGGGTGGAGGAGGTGTGCCAGGTCCTACGGTCACTCCCGAAGAGAAAGAGCTCTGGGCCCGATCAGGTCTGCTATGAGCATTGGATCCAGTCACTCCCTCTCTTGGCAGAAACTCTTTGTGATTTCTTTAATGAAATTATAAAGAGGGGGCGGATGCCTAAAGTCTGGCATGTGGCCAGGCTTTCTCTTCTGTTCAAGGGTAGGCATGGTGATGACCATCAGGATCCAAATCTCTACCGTGGAGTGGCGTCAGAACGCACATTGAAGTAGATTTTCTGTAAGTTGGTGATTCGGCGGATTGAGCACGTGGCTGAAGAGGCACTTCCACCGGAGCAATTCGGTTTTAGGAGAGGCCGAGGCACCCGTGATGCAATACACGTTCTCCAGTCAGAAATCGAGCGAGCTGTGGCACAACCCGGATGTCATCTGTATGCAGTCTTTATTGACTGCGTCAAGGCCTTTGACAAAGCCCCTCGCTATCTGCTGGTTGAAGCATTCCAACGAGCAGGAGTGGGTGGCTCTCTCCTGAGTGTAATAGCAAGTTTCTTTGAGGAGGACACCTTGTTGGTAGACGGTGAGCAGGGTGTATTGGAGATTAAGCAGAATGTGGGAACTCCGCAAGGAGACCCACTGAGCTGCGTCTCGTTTACACTTCTCCTTGCTGACCTCGTCGGTTACGTCCGACAGGAGTACCAAAAAGCCGTGGTGGTGATGTATGCAGATGATATCGTGGTCGCTCATCGCGACCTAGGTGCCATCAAGCGCATTACCTCTATGATAGAGGCGTTCCTTGTCTCGAAGGGACTTGAGATAAACACCAGGAAGACCAAAGCCATGAAATTCAGGCGTGGAGGTCGATTGGCTGCCAGAGACGTTATACGTTGCTGCGGCCAACCATTGGAGTTTGTTAACTCTTTCCAGTATCTTGGCCTTCGGGTTCATTATACGGGAACGACGTTCACAGCGCATATAAACGAAACAGTACGGAAGGCACTTGTCTCTCTTTACGGGGAAGTAGGCAATGTCCGAAGACTGTCGGTTTTCTCAGCAGTGAGGCTCTTCATGCTTAAGATTGTTCCGGGGCTGATGTATGGCCTTGACAGGGTGTGGAACCACCTCACACTGGCGAATTTTAACCAGCTTGAGAGGTGTTTCTCATTATATATGAAGCGAGTGCTTTGCTTGTCTATTCGAGCAAGGAGCCGCTTTGTGTATCTCATGTCAGGTTGTCCACCGGCTACTGAAACAATCCGACTAAGGCTGAAGATGCCGCGTACAGTACCATACGAATGTTTCATTTCTGAATGGGAAGCTTAAGTCGAACAGGCCAGACGGGAGGTCAGTGGTTTGGACGTTTTCAATGCCGTGCACCTTTGGTCTGGTTCCTGCATGTGACAGTCGCCACGTATACACCAGGTACATAGTGCATGGTTATCACTACCTGGTATGTTCAAACGCAGCCTTTCACGAGGAGTACGAGTTGTGCACCTGCCGGTTCTGCCTGCAGAGGTGTGCCAAGTACCATGCAGTGGGATGCACAGCGCTGAACAAAACATCGTTACACTACTTCTCTTGCCGAAAGCGTGAAGAAGACAGAGTATTGTGAAGAAACATCGTGAACTGTATATTATACTCAATCTGAGTGAAATAAATCTAATTGAATTAAAAAAAAAAAAAAAAGTAACCAAGCATCGTTTGGACCTTACAGAGCTTCTCGAAATCCGCATCACTACAAGTTGTAGATACTTGGACAACAACTGGGTACATTTTGCTTAGGTTGAAGGCGGCTTTTCGGATGAGGACATAGCGCACACGAAGTTGAGAATCGAACTAATTAGATGGAGCGCAGACCACTACAACAATGTAGTGTAAAACACTCCGCCATGGCTATTAACATAATTGTCTAAATCCCTGCATCGACACCTTGGAATTACTTGCTGCACATCCTGTCACGTCATAGGTTCCAGTCGTTCTTACGTGAGATATATGTCGTGAGATCATTTGTTATGGAAACTGAAGCTGGTTCAGAAATAAAAGTCAAGCTTTCGATATTTATAACGATACAAGAAACAAACAATGAACCGGTTGGCCAAGCGGACCTCAACGACGAAGAAGACAGTTGCCAATAAAAATGTTTCTGAAGCCGGGGCTGTGCCAGGCTCCTAGAACAGCGTTTAAATCTATCATATAAACTTTAAATGCTATGTTCACAAACAGCGGAAGGTCTAAAAAGCCTTTTTGGTTCAATACACCACTGTCATTGTTACTTTAGCAGATGAACTAGTTTTATTCGTCCTTGTAAAACGCAACGTGGTTGTGACATAAGATAGTTTAAATGACATTATTTCACATCGCCCTATTAGTGTAAGGCAATGCCAAACATAGTTGGGATTGTCCGAGTGTAAAGTTGTAACTCTAAGCGGAGCAAAACCACTAATAATCGTGTAGCTCTCTACCCTAACGCGGGGATGAAAGGGCTCAAGAGATCAGAACAGCTCGAAGTGCTAGGTGAGGTTTCTAAGCAAAACATGGTAAAAAACGTAAAACTAGTAAACAGCAAGAATTGTTTGGGGAAGGTTGGCGTTTACATTGGCCTAAACCCCCTTATACTTTCTGAGCTTGCTAAAAGTAGTGATTCAGATTCAAATTCAGAACGTGGTTTATTTGCGAAACTGCATTACAAATGCTTAAGTTTTCGGAGTAAAAGATGTCATTTCGTAAAATAGAGTGAATTTACACAGTCACATGGTTATATATACAGGTGTGTACACAGTAAACCGGTAATCAGTTAATCGGTGTGATTTAGCATTGTAGCAAGGAAATATGCTCGTCACAACAGTATTGCGGACCCTTTGTATGGTGGCTCCTATAACTCAATGAATCAATAAACATATCCGCAGCTCGTCACCTCACAACGCCTGCTAATACCCTCATTGATCTGTTATACCAGCGCCGGATGCAAGATATTTTTTTAATTCCCGCACAAATATACTCACAGAGGAGAGAGATCTTATGCGTCCTGGTAGAGCGCTCCAAACATGCGGCAGCCGACACAATAGGGAATGAGACTTAAGTTTCTTTTTAGTCCGCTGAATCACAAATACTGTCGGTCTACGCAGTTGCCTTCTCCGCCTAGGTACCAAGGGAACTACTATATCCGCCGGTAGTAAACCACGAGAGGTTTTGTAGGCAAGCGTGACACTCTAAGAATTTATGTTTTTGAGACTGGTAAAAGGTCATAAACAGCGAACAGACCACTAACTGACTCGTAGCGCCGTCGGGAGAAGATGGCACGAAGTGCATCATTTTGAATCACCTGGACCCTTCGTAGAATGCCCCTGTACCCACCACCCCACAACAGAACACCATAACATAAAATAGATAAAAACAGGGTCTTGTAGACAGTTAAAAGTCCCCCACCTGCCTTAATCTTCGCAAAGTTGCAATAACTGCATAGCACTTGGTGTCAATTGATCTATGTGAGAATGCCAGGATAAATGCTTATGCAATACCAAACCGAGACACCTCACCGCCTGAGAACGATCTACCGTATTGGCACCCAGTCGAAAACTATCGGGCAATTGAAGCAGCCCTCTAGCGTTTCGAAACACTAAGATATTGGTTTTACTCGTATTTACAACCAATCCGTACTCATTAAAAACTTTAATGACTTTTTCAACCAACTCAAGGGAAGCGTTAATACCACTAGAAACGCTGCCCGGTCGAGCCGAAACAATATTGTCGTGTCGTCAGCCAAAGCTATCGCCTTTCCCAGGTTATTGTGTTTGATTTTCAAGAGTTTGAAGTTCAGTAATATAAGAAACATAAAGGGACCAATAACAGAGCTCTGTGGAGTCCCCAAGCCAACAAGCTGGCAACTAGATTGAATAGGGCCAACCTTTACAGACTGAGATCTATCCTGAACATAGGATCTAAACCAGCTAATTGTAGAGAACGTGCAGCCCAAGTGGGCCAACATCTGGGTAAACAGTGATGATAATAACTTACAGTAGGTTCAGTTCATGTCATTTCTAGTAATATGTGATTTGAACCTGAATTGCTTGCTGGCTGTTGACTATCTTGTCAACCGCAAGCTCTAGTCTGTGTCACTGTTGTCCCGAATTACCGTACTACACGAAGAAAAGAAGACACACGCACTTTGCCTTACTAGTTAGCTACCGTCTCTCTCTGACGGCTCACTGTGAAGTCCTTACTGCTGCGATGATGATAGAGAAGTGATTGCCATACAACTAAGCTCGTATGTGCTCGTGGTGTCCGTTGGGTTTTGCCGCGCGAGCTGAATGCTGCGACCGTTGGTTGCCCGCGCAAATGAATGGATTTCAAATAAAGGTACTCAACAATGGCGGCATAGAAATGCAAGGAGAACACTGCCTCATACAGACTATATTTTTCAGGCTGACTGCCAGCCAAAACTTAAGGTCCACATGACTGCTTTTCGCATTGTTTTATAGACGGCTCCCCAAATACAAATGCGCAACGGTGGGGCTCGAACGCGCCTTTTTCGATCGCGAGGCGCAGGCGAATGCACCACGCCACCGAGCTCGACAGATTCGTACAGGCTCATACAGACAGGGGAAGTAAAGCTATATATAATTTTTTTCAGCAAAAAGCTTCTTTCATGCCGTCAAGCAAGTGACTCGCCCTACTTCCAATACGTTCTGTTATCAAATATTTGCTTTAACAGGTGCTCTGCGAGTAACTTACAACAACATCTAATGCGAATTTTTTTAACTGCGAAGTTAAGGCGCTTGCGGCAGAGCGTAAACAAACTTTACTGTTGACACTTATAAACTTTGTCTCTAGAATTAAATTACGCTTATCATCGTATTTACTATGATCAGTTTGCCACAAAAGGATCGAACACTGTAAAGGCTCTTCAAGCCAAGAAAGACTTTCAGCCAGCTCTGCTTCAAAAGAGATTGGTCTTTTTCTTTTCCAGTGATTACGTTGGAGGCAAAGAGGAGTCTCTCTAGAATCCACGAATGCGTCCTCGAGTGTTAACGCTGCAAAAATCCCAGACAGATTGCTAAAGCTGTTCTTCATCACTCTTGCTCGTCCATTTACGCATGTAGTAAACCGTTCCCTGATGGCTGGAGTCTTTCCAGCAAGATTAAAGGTGTTCATAATTATTCCCGTACTAAAAAAACAACTGTAAAAATTCGAATTATTACCGCCAACTTTACATCAGCGTCCTCTTGGCTGTTTCTGCCGCGTTTAACTGAACTTCTAAATCATTGGTTGTTTTAACATGCTTAAAATTCTTGGTTGTGGTGGCACTGTTTTGTCTTGGTATACGACACATCTAGCAGAGAGGCAGCAGACAGTACAAATAGGTGGTTTTGTATCGTCTTGAGAAAAAGTAAATATCGGGACGTCGCGAGCTTAGATCTTAGGACTGTTTATGTTTATCATTTTGATCAACTTCATTATAGCTGAGATCGCATTAGAGCGGTTTTGTAGGCCCATTGCAATATATGCTGGCGATATCACGAAAATGAATACGAAACATTGACCTTTTCGTATTCAACCATCTGCAGTACAGGTTGACGCATTGAAGGTGATGAAAGTAGTATAGTGTGCTACTTTTGTGTTTGAAAGCATTTCATCAGGCGATAAAATGTAACCAATTCTGGATTTGTGTAGTTTTGTCCTGCCTAAAAGGCTACGCAGGCTGAAAGATGTTGAAGCTCAGTGGGACGGAATAGACAGTCCCCCCCTACTATCAAGTGTCTCAGCTTAACTTTTTATAAGACGCTTAAATGCCATGATCACTTAGATGTTCTTTCGCCTCATGCTATAGATCACTAAACGTGCCTGTTAAGAGCCTTCCTATGGTGTATAAGATGTTATTAGTGCCGATTCTTTGTTATGGTATTCCTAAGACTCATAATAGAAGTATAACTCACAGGGCAGAGGTCACTCAGAAGGATGCCGTCAGGGCAGTTTTCAACTTGCTTTAAAGCGATTCGGTTCGGAAGTGTTTTATTGATGTTAACCTTTCGCCGCTTAAGGATATATACAGAGAAAAAATTACCCTGATTGCGTGTAAGATGTTTAGAGGGGTTGTGTTAGTTTCGCTTAGAGTAAGACACGTTGATGTATGAATTAGATAATGTTTTTATGAGAGGAACCCATAGCTGATGGTAAGCGGTTCAGAGTCCCGACCAGCCGGATAATACAGTCATTTAAATATGAAGGGAACAAGCGATACGCGGGCAATGAGCTAATTTCAGATGAACGAGAATACGCGAAACGTACGTCCGCTGTATAACGCAACCGAGAAGAGAATAGACATTTGTCCTACTCTCCCTCGGTCTATTTGTACAGAAAACACCACGGCGTGCTGGAATCTAAACCATCTCAAACGCTCAAAGAATGGGTCAAAGTGACATTTTGTCTGCGTTTGTTTTGTAAGGGAATACTAGTTATCATTGATTCGGTTGACTTTGGCCGTTTCAAATGTTTCACTGGTTCTCTTCGCTGATTGGTAGCTTTGGAAGCTCATCGTCACTGTATCGATTGCTTTTAGCATACAAGGGCGGATCGAAAAATATTGGTACAAGGGTATAAAAGCAAAATATTTCTTTCTTTTTCTACAGTGCTCGTTTGATCCCTTCAAAATACCTTAACGACTTCCGCTCGCTCTAATGCAGTTGTGCCATCTTCTTTCGGAACTGATTTATGTTACTCCTGCAACTTTCGTATAGCTGCTGTGAGACGTAATGACGTCAGCCTCCCTTATTGCTGCCCACTCTTTCTTTTCCCAGTACCTTTGCTTTTCTTTCCTATACGATTTCCAAACTAACCGTTAAGCCAATTGCCTCATAGTCGGAACGGTCTTTACGTATTTTTGAGTCAATCTACTTTCTTGCTTGGCCGCCCTGCACCATTTGTCAAACCAAGGGTTCCGCCCCTCTGCTGCGGTGGCAACATCGCAAATTTTGCAAAACCTACCAGTTTGCGTTCGTAGCAATCTACCTGAATTGCTCTTGGCACCGGGGGTACCCTGCTAAGTCGCTGTAAAAGGACATTGCCGTTCAGTTTCCCCCCTGAACCTTCTGTTTTCGAAAATATTGTACCTAATTTTCACTCAAATACCTATCGGTTTATAATTTCTGGATCCCGCGCTTTTCTATAAAGAATTGTCGTGCCAGGTAAACTGTATGTTCCTTCTGTCTATGTCTGTTGCAAATAGGTCAATAGCCTGATGACCCGTGGCATTCAAATGTGCACAGATACTTTCTGTTACTCAGCAGCTGATCTCATCAAGCATGTCTAGCAAAGCCACCGTTCTTTTCGAGTCAATCGTATTTAATCTTGCATTTAAGTCCCCTCTATAGACAGTATATATATATATATATATATATATATATATATATATATATATATATATATATATATATATATATATATATATATATATATTATTGTCCTCTTATGATCATTAGAGTAACGCTTCTATACCCAACAGGAGGCGCTCGATCATCGTCTTTGTTGACTCCGTTCCCGCCATTTGCACATAAGTGCCCACTGGTTCTAGTTTAAATAACATTACTGCAATTAACTTTTTTTGCTACTGTTTTCACTCTCATTTTCCCCACTGTCAGTCTAACGAAAATGTATACCCACGCAAGACCTACCCGGACCCTTTCTGCACGATGCCAGTGCATGGTACCGATGTAGTCCCCGTATACCAACTGGTCTTTGCGCGACTACTGAATAGTACATAGTTGCCGGAGCTCACTATCCAGCAACCAAAGTCCGTTGGACGTCCCGCAGAGCTGTCGTGCGGCTAGAGGTAGGGCAAACGGTAAAATCCTACGCTGAGGTACAGGGCAGCAAAGCATCGCCTGCCGACTACCAGTGAGCTTCTCCACGAACGCAATGCTTAATTCTGCCATTCCAGAAGCCTGGAAGCCGTACAAAAGCAGTTGCAAGAGTTATAACTCATGACTGCGTAACAAAATATTAAAGATAATACGTCTAGTAAAACGATCTCAGTCAAATATATGTACTTCACTCAAATGGGGTAAATGATCTAGTGTTTGTAAGCTGAATGAGCAACTGGAGTAAAAAAATACTCCGATCGAGTAAACTATATCATGTAAATAATTAGTTATAATCTACGGGTGTTAAATTCAATAAACGACTGAATATAAAGTCAAACTGGAACTAATCAGGACAACCGTCTTCCTTAATTAGTAGTTTAATAACACACTGTTAACAACATTCTGTTTGGCGCCGGAACGTGCAGACGTATGTCTACAGAGCTCCGAGGGGTCATGCTTGCCTGTGTGAATGCAGGACGGCAAACCCAGATAATGACATACCATGGTGATTCGTTAAACTCAGTGATAATATTGCTGTATTGTATGTGGCCGTACGACGGAGAAGTAGGAAGCCAAGCCGCTGTGAAGTTCAAACAAGTTCTTTTCAGCAAGGTGAAGCATAACGAAACCACCCGCGCAGCGGTCGGAAGGCTACTAACGGTCTACCGTGCATTCAAATTTAAATTCTAACGGCTGCTCAACTAGTGGGAGTTGACGCTGGATAACGCTGCACTATATAAAAAGTACCTGGCGTGGCGCATAGCATTTTTGTGAAAATAATACCATACCAATTAAGATTAACGATAATGTACCGACCAGAACCGGCTGTTTTGCCTGAGGCGCCGCATCTCCCCTTGGAGATGAGTTTCCATCTACGACACACCGGCTGGGCCCTGCGCAACAAGACGGCGGGTCCCATTTTCAACGCCGTCTACCCAGCCAGCCTGCCTTGTGACATCACCTATCGCATGTATATACTGCGGTGGCTTGTTTAGAAGCTCAGAACCGAACAGCATTTATGTGCATACATTGTGAAAGCAGAATTGAAAAAGAAGTGAAGGAAACGAATATATTTGAGCTTGTGGACGAACAGGCCGCTTGTAATTATAAATATTGTATTAACGTCGGAAAAACATTGTGTGTTCTTAAATCTGCCATTGAAGACCTGATGTAATATATGACACACAGCCGATGGACCAGCTCGTCATGCTGCACGCCGGGCTAAACGATATCTTAGAGAGCCCAGCCAGTGATGATATTGTCGAGGTGTGGAGGCGAATGGAGCATCAGCTGGATAACCTGGCGACGCTCTGCAAAGCCAACAACGTCAGGCTGACAGTCTGTTCTATTCCGGTAGTAAGAGGCGGCCCAGGTAGAGACTTTTCGATGTAATGCCAAAGTAATACCGAGCCTGGGGGGGTGGGGAGGAATCCGGGTTTAGTGGGTTTGCGAGTCTCACACTAGTCACGCAGGCTGCTAGTGGCGCATGTGCATCATGCATTACCGAAACCTCCCAAAAAAACAAAAAAAAAAAAAAAGTAGAGACTGGGCTATCAGATGTAAAGCTTAAGGGGGGAGGTGCGTTTAGTGGGTATGGGTCTCAACGGAGTAACATCCAGCTGTTGGGGTCGAGTCCCACACTGCTAGAGATAGACTCGTAGCGATAGTGCGTAACTGCATTTAATACCTCCTCCAAAAAAAGGTAGAGACCGCCGCGCGGATTGCGAGGTTGCCACCGGTAAAATGTTGGCTAAATTTAAAGATTCGGCCGTTTTTCATCCTGACTTCTCGTATATCCAGCGCTGAGTTCAGTCGATGGAAACCGATGGTGTCCATTTCAACCGCCGTGGAGCAAGTCAGGCGGCCAGGCCTATCGCCCGTAAAGCCGCCAGTTTCCTTGGAGAAAAACCAGATATTTGGGGACTTAACAATAGGTTCAGTGTAACTCGGCGTCAGCCAGCTAACCATTCCTCCCGGGCAATTTTCTCCCCTGTTGCCGGCAGCAGCAGAAACAACTTCAACAATCAATCCGGAATCGCTCCTTTTCAACACCGTCTTTCACCCTTTCCTTCACCACCGGTCCTCCCCGCCATTTCCCCCCGGCTCAACATACCGCCTTCATCTCTGACACCAGTACCTACACATCCCGGCCTCTTCCCAGATTACCTGCTGTATTAAAACAATCTGAACTAAATTGCCGCCCCAGTGTCTCCGCCCAACAGCTGGTATCGCTTGCCCCTGCGCATAAAACGCGCTTTTAACGACCACCTTACCGCATTCCGTCGGGGTTTCCAGATCCCCAGCAAACCAGCTAAACTGCGAGAAACGAAAACTACAATACTAACTAGAAAACTACCGGCCGTAGCCGGTGATACCGAACTCACCCATCGAATTCCGGCCGCACTTGGAGCAGCTGACTCTTGCGGTCGAGGCACTCAAATGCTATGGTGTACAACCAACCTCGGATGGAAGAAACGATTCATGATTAGCCGGTGGCGTTCAAACTAGTCGAAATTGTTTTTATTTGAATGCCCGCTCGTTGGCCCCTCCAGGCGCTATGGATGCCCTTTCGGATAATCGTTTATTAAACAGCATCGATGTAATTTTTATTTAGAGACATGGCTTACTAGCGCAATTTGTGACAAGGAGGTTTTACTCGGTGACCGGTACTCGGTGCATCGAATGGATCGAGTTTCCAGGGGTGGGGGAGTGTGTATTTTAGCACTCAAAGAAATACACTGTCGCCGAATTAAGATATACACGGGCTCGGAAACCGTAGCGGTAGACATGCTTTATGATCACACTATCATTTGAATCATATGCTGTTATGTCACCAATGTGAACTCCGGCGCCCAAAGAAACCCCCGTATCGAAAATGTAATAAAAGTTCTAGAATTGATGTAAATTATCTTATTTGCGTGGTTGCGTGGTTGGTTAACATGCCTGACACTGACTGGTCAAATCTGCGCTTAAGTGACGCTACCAGCCCAGAGAAGGTTTTTACCAATTTTTGCATCATTAATGGTTTGGATCAGCTTGTTATGCAACCCACAAGGGGAAACAATATTCTCGACTTGCTTATTACATCTGAGAAGGAGCTCGTCACAAAGCCAGCAGTCGTGGATCCCCTATTGCTAGAGATCATCGGGCTCTCAGCTTCTTAATTCTGGTCTGTTCTACCCATTTCTTAGAGCCGGGTGGTGGGTTCAACTTCTGGAAGGCTGATTATGACTCGATTTGTACAAATCTTGCGAGCGTAAACTGGACAACATTCTTTACAAGATGTGTTGACATTGAGCAGATGTATAATACATTTGTCGATTATATACACTTTCTTATTAGGTATTTAAACCCTAAAGAAACAATAATACCAATCCCAACATGACGAGTCTGCGAAACCATGTTCGACGGTTAGAGGAGCTCACGACCGAATATGCGACTGAAAGCATCTCAGTGAAGCTTAGGAAGGTTGAGAATTCTTGAGGAATCAAAACTATTTTTTAAGGATGCTAAATCATTTTTTTGCTACGCGAGTAAGCGACTCCGAGGTCGTGAGGACTACCTTCACTAAAAGCCGATAATGTACTCATTGACAATAACTGAAGTGAAGCGGCGGTATTCTCTAAACTGTTTTCCTCTGTATATACACCTCCGGATGATCAGCCGTCGTCACTGACAGATCGCGTGCGTATAGAAAGAGGTCATAACTAGATGTTGTGTCTAGCCAAGTTCAGGTAGACACACCACTGTCGGCTAGGCGCCATGTGCTGGCGGACGTGCAGTGGATAGGGTAATTACGAGTCGGCACGAGAAACCTCTAGACGATTCGATAGAAGCGTCTATTTGGACCGAGATGAATCTACTGTATTCGAGAACATTCCCTGAGACAGTAAATACAGCTGGCACAGAAAATGCCAGTAAGACTCTACAGGTAACCGCAAGCGATCGTGTATTCATTCTTACGTACTCGGCTAGTCTAAGTTTAATAGACTAAGTCATTTGATCAGTGTGTACAGTTCACGCACATATTACCAGACAATTCGTGGGCAGCTTTTAGCCTCAATCGAGGACAAAATTAAAAAGATCAAAACACTCAAGAACAAGTGCAGTTTTACGCCAGATGGTATTCCACTATTTTTTTTTATAAAAACACTTGCGAGTTTATTGCCGAATCATTGCTGTACATTTTCCAGAGATCGTCTTATGATGGGCAAGTCCCTTTATTATGTCGAAGGTCAACTGTAACGTCTATATTTAAAAAGGTGCTAAGGATTCAGTGGATAACCACCGCCCGGTGGCTCGATGTCGCTGTCCATTGCGTGTATTTTAATGTAGAAGTTAATCGTTGATCATATTGAAAACTGTTTGGTGTGTAACAAATTGATTGACTCCAATCAGCATGGCTTGGCCAGGGGCCGTTCCACAGGCACACACTTATCTCTATGATCCACAATTAGAGTCTACATATAAATAATCGTAGAACACTTCATTGCATATATTTTGATTTTTCAAAGGCACTTGACAAAGTGAATCAAAAAGTATGTTACAAAAATTAGAAAGTAATGATTCCATAACTTGTCAATGGGTGCCAGCATACCTTACCGGTCGAAAATTTACCGTCAATGTCAGTAACGTAGAAAGTGACCCCTTCCCCTGCACCTCAGGGGTACCGCAAGGGTCGTGCATTGGGTCCCTTCTCTTTAGAATATACGCCCTCGATCTCCCAACAGTGATTTCAGAAGGTGTCACTTATCTCTTATTTGCGGACGATTTAAAACTATACTCAGCAGTCGACAATTCCACAAGTATTATTTAAGTAGCAATTAAAATATTAGTAGTTAAATATTTTCGTGACCTTGGTGCGATTGTAACCCCCCTATATTACTGCCACCCTCACTTCTGCTTCACAATTATGTAATACCATATGTTGATGTTTCATTTTAAAAAATCCTGATTTTCATGTGAATCTGTACAAAAGTCTAGTCTTATCTATATTCCTCTACTGCAGCAAGGGTGGGCTTCTTATATGGCAAAATGTATAAATGCAATTGAGAGGGTATAGGCCAAATTTACCAGACGGACATCAAAAAGATCTATCTCCTGTGCCAATACGTACGTTACACGAACGTGGTCTGTCGCTGTATAAACAGTTGTGCTGTCTCGGGTCTGACCGGACCATGTTTAAATACATAGATAATGGACTGCGAAGTGGAGTAAATATTAGATCACTGGAAGTTGCGCGCTCAGTGAAGGTAAACAACACATTATATGTAGTGGAGAGTTCCACGAAGTCTGCGAAGTCGACAGACCTCATGTATGTTCTAATTATGCCCGGCGGCGTGGTGGCTAAGGTCTGCGCCTCGCAACCGGAGGAGACACATAGGTGCGCGGGTTCGAGCCCCACCGTTGCACATTTGTATTTATGAGGCTCCGTCTATGAAGCAATGCGAAAAGCAGTCCAATGGACGTTAAATCTTGGCTGAGAGTCAGCCCCGAAAGGATTTTTATTTTCTAATTATATTCAGATGTGAAATATTTTGTTTAAAAAAATGTATACTTAGACATATATGAGCCTTGAATAAAGGTGCTTTTAACTTGACTTGGCTTTAGCAAACTCGATGTCGGTTTACGCGTGATGTCTATTTACAACAATTAGATCGTTGGTGAACAGTTATATTCTCGGATAAGACCAGGATCAGGACCAGAACTTCTTAAGCACCCAGAGAGAAGCGGCAAGAGGTTTAATTGCCCCGTCATGCACCATGCGAACCTTATTGGTGATAAAAAAAAATTTGCAAACGACATACAAAAAGCAAAACCAGGGTTAGTCGAGGAAACTAACTTAACTATCCGTGATGAGTATAAATTCCTGGGTATATGCATCTACCAGCAACGTCAAGTTAACCAGACAACAAAGCGAGTTTATGCTGAGGTTTTTAATCAATTTATGGGAGTGTGGGTCGCCAGAAAGTCTAAGTCCCGAAAGAAAGTTAAAAAATGGATTCTGCATAAGACGAACTTGTCAATGAAGTCGAGCTCATCACCCAATCTCAGCACAGATACATTATAAATCCAAATGGCTTTATAACAAATCCACAAGCTCTTAACTAGATCGATAGCAAAACACCCGAAGGTCCAAAGGGGCCGCCTTATTGTGAATCCGCCTGAGATACGTGACTTTTGTTGTTGATTTATTTGTTATGTGTTACAAATTCACATAGAAAGCTAGATTATTTAAAAAGAAGCATCTAAATATGGCATTACATAATTTTGAAGTAGAAGTGACGAAGGCAGTAGTATGTTCACAGAAGTCTAATTTAGGGGTCATAATCAATCAAGATAATTAAATGATTTAACTGCCGGTGTTGCGTGGTTACCGAGTGTATACAGTGGCGAACTGCCATCTGATGACACCACGGCGCATCAGGTACATTTCAAAACAGGCTTTGTCGGAACATCAATACGGTTTCCGACGGGGCCGCTAAACGCTCGACGCACTGCAACGGGTTTTACATCACGCCAGGCAAGAAACCACGAAGTCTTTAGAAAAAAAACAGGTTATACGTGCTTTTAATACTCTTGTATGTTCGTAACGCTTTTAACACAGCCAACTAGGCTGCGCTGAAACGAGGGAGCATAAAGCACAGACGGAGCCCCCTACGTCCGCCGGATAATATCATATTACCTGGAAGAAAGGACTCTTAGAGCGGGATACAGCGTGTATCAACTAAGCTCGGGCGTCCCGCAGGGATCCCGATTGGGCCGGTTCTCTGGAACATCGCATACGACGGAGTCTTGCGAATGGAGGGTCTGCCTGACGGTGTAAAAACCCTTAGCATACGGCGATGGCCTGGCGTTGCTGGTGACAGCCAGACGGGAAACTCAACTACAGGAGCTGGCAAATATTGCTCTGGACAAAGTGGCCGAGTGGATGCGTGGGCATCATCTCCAACTGGCGCCATAAAGAAACGGAGGCACTTTACCTCATTGGGCGAATGCGCACGAGGCGGCTCAATCTGACTCCCTCGGGTCAACCCATAGCAATCCAGAAGGAGGCCAAGTACCTGGGGGTCATCCTGGACACCGGACTTACAAGTGCGGCGCATATCGCGCACATCGCCCGCAAAGTCGCTGGGGTCGCGCAGAATCTTGCACGGATCCTTCCGCGAGAGGGAGGGGCGTCTGAGAGACGGACACGGCTTCTGGCAACCGTGGCGGAGTCAACGGCGATGTACGCGGCGCCCGTCTGGGCAGACCTTGCTCTCCGAACGGCGCGCAACCGGCGCGCACACAAAGCCGCGCAGAGGGGAGTCGCCATAAGAGTCTGCAGGGACTATCGCACGGTGTCTACGGATGCCTTGATAGTACTGGCCCGCCAGCTACCTTGGGATCTCCTGGCCAGAGAGAGAAGCGAACGCCGTCTCGACGGGAACTGGGACCTCGCGCGAGCACAACAGAAGACACTGGAACTGTGGAACACTGAATGGCAAAATCCCCGAGGCGACGCCGGCAATCAATAGACTCGCCGAATGATACCGGATCTGCGCTGGTGGGCAGTTGGGGTAGCTGTCGTACACCACAACACAAGTGCTCACAGGACACGACCAGTTCCAGACATATATGATGCGCATCGACAAGGCCCCAGTTGACACCTGCGTCTTCTGCTCCTCCGGAGACGCGGACGACGTCGAACACACGATCGTACACTGCGCGGCCCTTGCGGGAGCAGGTGCCTCTGCGACGCCCGAACTGAGGGAAGGACTTTGCAGTACGTGGTGGACTTTTGTGAGGAAGGACGAGACGAATTGGGCAAAGGGTCGACGTTACCTCGACACCATCATGAGGAAAAAGCTGAACCTGGAGGCGGCAAGACGGGCCCGCTACGACCAGGTCCCTTTGAGGGACCGTCGAGAGGAGGAGCTGAGGGAGGGAGAAGAGAGGAAGCAGATAGGCTCCCCTGTCAAAGTAATGCGAATGCAATCCCGGGCCTTGGGGGGTAGGGAGGATATCGGTTTTAGTGGGTGCGAGTCCCATACTAGCTGCCAGTAGCGCTTATGCATTATGCATTTCCAAGACCTTCCAAAAAAAACAGACACATTTGCACCCTATCAACACAACACCAGTTTTCAATGTTTGAATTTGCTAGCTGAATGATACTTGCGGGATTGTCGACTCCTACGTATATTCGCAAATCATCCGCGATTAAGAGATGAGCGACACCTTGTAGAACCACGTTTAGGAGCTCAAGTACGTATATTTTGAGGATCAGGGGGCCTAATGGACAATCCTTGCGTCACCCCATAATCGCCAATATTATGCGTGCTTTCTGTATCCTAGCACTATCTCAAAGAAATTAGTTGTTTATTTACCAATGATGTTTGTTTCCAGGCGGTTCACTAATATGAATGTCAACGATTGCCTAACTATATGACGTCGTGTTATTTTTTTGGGAAATCAGGGTATTTATGTGTGTCGTACTTTACAAATCTAGAGGATTGCATTAGAAATAGTTAATTAGTATTTTTCTAAGGTCGCTCTTGTTAGCTCTTCGTTATTTATCTGCTACTACTATAGGACTGCTTTGTAGCTTATTAGCGGCGCTGACTGTGTCTACTGAAAAAAAAGAGTCAATTTTAAGTTTCCGAACTAAATTCCATATATATATATACATATATATACTGCAACGAAAGCGACAGAGTTTTTAACTGAGCAATAAATTGCAAGTAACTTCTTGATCTGAGAATAGAGCATAATGTTAAGTTAACGACGATGTTTAAACTATCGTTGGATTATACGTTGTGGTCGTACGTCGTGTGCTACCTACATATACAATTGACTGCATTTGGCTGTAACTGACACAACCAATTTCTGGTGAACTTGTTTTCGTCAGCTGCTGTGCCTGCATTCGGCCATGAAGCTAAACTTTATCCAAATATTCATGATTGGTAAGTTAACTTTACATACAATCTGGCGTGAGGGAAAATGTATTCCTTGTCTTTAGTGAGAAAGAGGGGTTTAACTCCTGCCAACACAACGACAAGTTACCTTTGCGGTAGCTTGTGGTTACTATTCGGTTTGTGCGGTTGCAAACCTTGTAGTACCGCTTAAGTTAAATGAGTTAGCGCTTAGGCTTAAATACTTGCGTCGTTTGACCTGCTCTACTTGCCGAAATGCGCCAGGATTCAATTAGCAAAATGGGGGATATGAGGTATGCCCTCGGATTGAGGAAAACCCGTGGTGCGCGGCGCTGCAAAAAGTGTTGTTCATTATCATGCGTCCATCTGATCTCGGTGTTGCGCGTGCACGAATGACCGTGGGATCCTACAACGCCGACGGGGCCCCACAGCCACACTGGCAAGAAACTGAGGCGGTCGATTCAGGAAGGGCATAAAACCATGACCCTCTTGGTCTTGGTCGGAGAACTGCCTGAAGTTGGGCTAACTCGGCCAACCTGGGCGAATTGGGTTTATAGTATTATACGTGGCTGTGTGTATCGGGCTAGAATTTTAATAAAGCCTAATGTTTATCCATCATTGTCGCCGTTTTCGGGCTGTTTAACGTGTAAATGTGGATATCATAGATGAATTGCTTAATTGCACGAGGATCCGTTATATATATATATATATATATATATATAATGACCACTTTGTCCACACATGCTAAATGCCGCTGATAATACTACTATTTAGACATTTAGCCAATTTTGAGTAGCCGGGATTTGAGTCTGAAGTTTGAGCTACTTTGTCTGGGTTACTATGGGAGTCAGCATACGCTTGGCCGCAAAGTCGTCCACACCCAAGGCCTTGTCGTGCTTGAGGTATTCCCCAGATTCTTTTTGCAGGGTGAATATTAGAGGGTCCCCTTCTGCCTCTGAGTCACTGCTATAGTCAAT
Source organism: Dermanyssus gallinae (assembly GCA_003439945.1). NCBI lineage: Eukaryota > Metazoa > Arthropoda > Arachnida > Mesostigmata > Dermanyssidae > Dermanyssus > Dermanyssus gallinae. The sequence continues at coordinate 51,186 of QVRM01003111.1, forward strand.
TGTCACGTTACCGTCTTCTGTAACCGTAAAACATATTGTATGCCTACGTTGACCATTTGCTTGTGGTGTCTGAATTGCAGCAGCTGTAATTGTTTTGATAGCTGTGGACATTGGCACATTTGTCTGGACTTTGGAAGAAATTCGTCGGGAACGGCCTGGGCCTCTATTGATAAATTCTACAATGGGAAGGATATTTATGAAGCCGATTAATTTGTACGACTCACTCTACGTATTCAACTTGACCAATTATGATGACTTTGTGGCTGGACAAACACCTATTGTGCGTGAGCTCGGTCCTTATGTATACAGGTAAGATTAATGGGGTACCCACTTTTCTTTTTTTAAGATGTATTTTATGTGGAATGTGCATTCATTATTACACATTTGTACGTACACTCACTGAAGTTAAGTGAGTGCGTAAAGTTATCACTAGCTTAGCCGTTAACGCACTGCCTTCTGTTTAGCCAATTGAGGTTTGATAAGTTGTGGTGCGTTTATGGTCACATTGACATCGATTTGCGTCTTAAGGCGTCCCACGTAAAGTGAAGATGGACTGCTGTTTCTGGTAAACTTAATGTCAATCGCCTATATTACACTCTATTATAATAATATGTTCGATGACACGGCTGTTCTCATTTTTGTTCTTCTGAGACCTGGTTCGGACTCCACGATTTAGCTACCTTCTTATTCCAGTCTCCCGTTTTTAAAGTAGTATCACGTGCGATTGGTTGTGCTTCCGACATCGTATATGACGCAGATGCCTGAGCGCCTCTTGAATATATCCGCATATATTAGTGTACAAATGCACTTTATTATGTTTAACACTACAAGTTTATAGCTTGAGGAGCATCATAAGATCGTCACAAACGCATAATTTTTTAAATAATATATCGAAAGAATTTAAACTAATTCAATACGTGTAATACATAATCTTCATTCAATTTACGTCAAATGCACCTTTACTTTGTCAAAGGGGGACATTATTTTTGCCAAAGGGGGCATTTTACAAACCGTTACCTAGATACATACAATAGTCAGTTTACTTGAGTGCCGACATTCGCGCTATATGACATATTAAGATCCTACTAGGTAAATTTAACTATACTGCTAAACCATATATATATATATATATATATATATTTTTTTTTTTTAACTTTATTTAGCGACATATCGATTATACAACCTATGTACGTTAATTTCTGCAAAGTATCGTTTATGACACAAATTAACTGTTCGTAAGGATCGACATCTTTTTTTGCCGGACACGAAGTTTCGCTATGCTCTTTCTGTTAGAACTGTAGCAGCGACCCTCTTTGGCAAGAACCCCGTCGAGAAAAAGAGCCTTGTTAGCTCCTTCAAAGCTTCCAATTTACTAAGGCCGGCGTGTAAGATCACAAAGGAATGCCCTCCTAGATAATTTGAGCTGATATCTTTCGATATAGGCAGCTACGAATTACTATCCCGACTTTTTTTAGCAACGGTCTAAGAAGCCGTATGACACTGACTCCGATAAAATATGCAGTAGTTTTATCGCTGTATGCGCAATCTAAATTTATGGTTCAACACGACACAGATTTTGTGTAGTTTGCTGCATAGTACTGTCGAATTGCTTTTTTGTCAATACTTTTTTTTTTTAATGGTGAGAGGGAAAAATGCGTTTACGCACACCCAGAGCGGGTAGTGTGGTACTCGATGCCGATGTTGTTGGCATAATACCCACTAAAAACCTCTCACCTAAATGGCCTCAGGAAGAGGCGAGGAGCTGGAACCATTCTTTAATATTACTTCAACCCCTACTTCTTCCTTAGGGTTGCGTGATCAGAGCGCACATCGCGGTCTGCACCAGATCTTTCTGTTCAATTATCGTCGCGGCAAAATCCTTTATGATGTGCCAGCTTTGGGTGTCTTGCAGAAGGGCCTGACCCATTTGTTCACAGGTCACCGGGGGTTCCCGGTCTAAGAGCCGCGCCAGCTCCGCCCTGTTCGCGCTGAAAGCCGTGCATGCTTCGAAGGTGTGTTTGGCATCGTCTTCTTCTCCTGAGTCGCAGAGAATGCATACTGGCGACGGAGCACGTCTTATGCGGTGTAGATATTTTCTGAAGGTGCCGTGGCCCGTCAAAAATTGGGTTAGAGGGTACGACAGTGATCCCTCTCGCCTTTTGAACCACTCTCGGAGATCCGGGATAATAGAGCGAGTCCAGAAACCCGGCTGGCCCGCCTGGATCTCCATCCATCTATTGTTCCACTCGTCTAGTGTCTGACGACGTGCGTCTTCTTTAGAGATAGAGGAGTCCGCACGGCGGACCGCGCTCTCCATAACCCGGAGATCCCAGGGGATCTGCCTGGAGCGTACTTGAATGGCCGCGGTAGACGCAGTTTTGTTGGCCCTTGCAATCTTGAGGGCCAGCGGCCTCTGCGTTTTATCCAAAAGCCGTCGGCACGTAGCCTTATAACCGTACGCTGCCACAGCGGGGCTGCGTAAAGCATAATGCTGTCTACTACCGTCGCCAGGAGACACCTCCGATCATCGGAAGCACCCCGTGTGCGCGGCAGCAATCTTGCGAGTTCGGTAGTAGCTTTGGTGGCTTTTGCAGCCGCATAGTGCACATGAGGCGTGCCTGTCAGGCCGGTATCCAGAAGCACTCCTAAGTATTTTGCTTCGCTGGAGAGGGCAATGTTGTGTCCCTCTAAGGTCAAGTTGAGATGGGGAGTGCGCTTCTGCCCGTTTAGAAATATTGCTAACGTTTTGTGTGGAGCCAGGCGGAGTCCGTGCGGAGCGAGCCAGATGGAGATGTCTTGCAAGGCGCCAATTGCTGTCCTCTCCAGCTCCCTGGCATCCCGCGACGTAATCACGATAGCCAGGTCATCCGCATAGGCTATTGATTTAACGTTAGGAGGGTGAGGCAGACGTAGAACATCGTCGTATGCAATGTTCTATAAAGTTGGGCCCAGCACGGAGCCTTGAGGTACCCCTGCGGTAACAGGATATGACTTGCCTTGATAGACCACCGTACGTTGTGACAGGTAAGATGCTAAAATCCTTCTAAGATAGGGCGAGATAGAAGCCCTTGCTAATGCGTCATTAATGGAGTTCCATGAAACTGAGTTAAAAGCGTTCTTGATGTCAAGTAGAATTGCTAGGCAATGCGATCTCGTTTCTGAGCGAGTACCTCTCTGGGTTTCGGCTATGGTTAAAAGGCTCTGAACTGCGTCATGTGTTGAGTGGCCCGAGCGAAGAGCCGTGTTGGTCCTCTGAGATCACTTTCTTGTCGTCCAACTCCTTCGTCAGCCGCATATGTATAAAATGCTCGACTGCCTTGGAGAGACTGGGAAGGATGCTGATAGGCCTAAAAGCAGAGGGGTCACTTTGGGGCGACGCGGTTTTAGGAATCAGGACAAGGTCGGCCTTTTTCCAGTCGTCGGGAAATGTGCCCGATCGTAAGATGGCCTCCACCATTTTCATAAAAACAGTTGGATGATTCTCTATAAGTATTTTAACGGCTTCTCCTGGGATGCCGTGTGTTCCTGGTGCCTTACGGGGTCGGATTTTCTTGACGACTTTTCTCACTTCCTCCATTGTGATGGCGGGGAAGTCTAACTCCTGGGCGTCGAAGTTTGGCCTCAGTGGTGGGGGGTCCGAGGGAAACAGCCCGCCGATGACTTTTTGAGCGAGGTCGGGAGGCAGTGGTGGTTGTGCGTGCTTCAATTTGTGTCGGGCTATTTTATATCCTTGCCCCCAGGGGTTGTTCTGGATATCGTTACGGAGTCTTTGCCAGCACTCAGACTTACTCTTTTGATTTCCCGTACCAGCGCGCGACGAGCTTCTCTGTATTTCTCCCAAAGCGCTTGAAGGTTTGCTTGGTGCCGAGCGTGCCGACGAGTACATATGCGCCTGATTTTATGGCATTTCTTCCGTGCCTCGTCTACTAACCTATTCCACCAGTAATTGGGGGTTCGCCGAGCCAGTGCGGGGTGCAAGGGGCGGCTTGCTGCTCTACAAGCCTCCTCTAGCATAGTCGACACCGTGCGTGGTTCCACATTACGCAGTCGAGCGCAACGAGACTCAATTCCTGCTGTAATGTCTCAAAATTTATTTTTAGGCGCATCCTGCGGGTTTTAGAAAAAGATGGCGCCACTTTGAGGCAGAACGTAATGTAGAAGTGGTCCGAGAGGTTTTCGACATCGTCGTGTATAGTCCACCCTGTCAACCTGGGCAGTAGGGTCTCAGAACAAAAAGTAAGGTCCAAGGTTGATTCTTGGTTTCCCTTTCTAAAGTGGTGCCTGGAACGTTGACTAGATGCAGGTCGTGTTCCGATGCCCAGTCTACCAGCGCCGCCCTCGCGGGGATATCCTGTGGCTCCCCACTTCGGTGAGCTGCGTTAAAATCACCCCCATTACGACTTGCGGTGGGTTTGTTTATGATCGATGTTGTCAATTCTTCTAAGACTCTTTAAAAACCTCGGTAGAAACGTTCGGGGAGATGTATATTGAGTAAATGGCCACCTTATCTATGGTGATAAAAAGAGAAGTGCACTCTCGGCCAGCTCCAGTATGGTAGGCAGACGAGGTGTCAATACTGGTTATACTACATACACCTCCACTTGGCAGAGTTATTTAGTGCCACTTATAGTTTATTAAGAAGACACAAATGGTGGATAGCTCGTTGTACTCGCTTTCAAAATAAAAATACGGTCTTTCTGTGTATTTAAGCTTTGGTATGACGCAGTTTAATTTATAAAGATTCGGATTGCAGATCTGCGTTTATTTTGGTTTTGGCTTTTTCTAGAGTTGAACCCGACAAGGTTTTAGATCATTATGGAAACAACACTATTCAGTTTTTCTATCGGGAAACGTTCTTCTTTGAGCCAAGTATGTCAAACGGAAGCATATATGATAAAATTACAACCGCAAACTTCGCCGCCATGGCTTATTTTGATCCTGAGGGCAATTCTCGCGTTTGGACCTATCTTCTCCACAAGAAAACACTCTTCGTAAAGACCACCGTCGACGAATATTTCTTTAGCGGGTAAGTTTCTGGTTCTTTATTTTTCGTACAATAGCAAGGTTCCTGTTGACGCTTGTAGTATGTCCGCAACAAATACGCTTTCGCCAAAGAACAAATACAAAGGCCTCTTACGTGGTGTCTCGTGTAGGAACACTTACAAAGCAAATTAAGCAAATATTCACGTGCACTTAGACGATTCTAGAGAAACTATGAATCTTTGTTGAAGAGTTATTTATAATAAAGAAGCGGGGGGAAGTCGGTGACTTGTCGGTGATAAAACATGCCAACAACCACAGGTCGAGCTCACCAGAAGCAGAAGAAAGGGAGGTATTACATTCCAGCGATTTTGGGCCGGGAAAAATACATAAGTATGTGGTTTGATAACACCATTTGTCAATTTGCAACAGTTATTTGTGAAATTAAAATGAGCTTTGCCAAAAATAATGCATAGATTTGCCATAAATAATGAATGGATAATTCATGGATAATAATAAATGTATCGTTTT
>QVRM01003112.1:0-53448 GCA_003439945.1 Dermanyssus gallinae
TTTCGAAACTGACCGCCGCCCGTTCTGGAGCGGCAGCAGACAAATTATAATATTCGTATGTGGATGCACGTGGTTCAAGGCATGATCATCACAAAGCTATGAATACATGGCTATCACAACGCCGTGGCCTTCACGTGCCGGCTATCAGAATAGGTCGCACCATGTACAAAAAATGGCCAACACGTGTAAGTTGGTCACTGTCAATCTTAAGATATATATATATATATATATGTAAATATGTATATATATAAATAATATATATATATATATATATTTGATATTGGTCAAAGTTCACAGCGCCAATAGTTAGTCGATATGTGTGGCTGGATTTGATATAGGACCTTCAGCCGCTCCTAAATTAATACGCCACTCCTACGGCTTAAATTCCCAGCGGGGCTGGTGGTAGAACGTATGCGGTCGACCCGCTAAGGAAGTTTGGGTGCCATAAAAAGCCACCCGCCATCAGCACTCTACAACCAGTGCAGTCATCATCAATAGCGTCACCTACACCCGATCGTTGCGGGCCGACCTGGAAAACCGACCTCACTTCATCGATACGCGACGAAGCGTGACGAAATGGCTGAAGTCGTCGCTCGAGATGATCTTGGCGTACGAGATGGTGTTGCAAAAGATCGCCAAGGATAAAAACCAGCAGTACGAAGGGTAGGGTAAACATCGTTGACGGATAGGATTCGAAGGTGTCGTCAGGTGGAGAGATACCCTAGATTTAATAGGTAAACCCCCATTCTGACTACAGCTAAGGAGACAAATCAAAAACTCATCTCTTAGATTATTATTTACAATATCAAAGCAATTGGTTTACTTGTAATGCGACGATATGTTTAGTGTCTTGGCTATCGTACTTACACCAGCATTTTGGGAATAAATAATAGCAATACTATTGGGGTTGATGGCTAATTGTATACCAAAACTGTAGCAATTTGTCCTGAGAATGGGCGTAAGTATACGACCACGTCAAATCGCAACCGTGGTGTGACGACACAGTAAGAAGCCGATAGATATAGGACCCACGTAATCCCTCAGCGCGCCTCTCCAGTGAGCGCTCGCAGCCTATTCGTAATCGCTGAAAAGAAGATCGACCCACTGGCTACCTTAGGAACAGGTGCTGAGTAAACTCGAAATGCGTCATTGTAAACCTTACGCACCGCATAACCGTCACCCCCACCACAACCCCCACTACCACCAAGATGCTTCAACCAGTATGTCCGCAGAATACGAAGTCTACTGCAGCCAAACGACCAAGCTAAACCGATTTATATCAGCAGGGGGGGGGGGGGGCAGAGGGTAATTACAATTAGAGTCGCAAGCCAGTGAGGCCAAGCGGATCTTAGCCGTTGTAGGAATTAGACCGCTCAGAACCGTTTTTGCTGCCTGGTGGTTTCGCCTATTGCTTGACCGCAGTTAGGCTCAACTATATTAAATAAATTAAAATCAGTCAACCCTCTACTAAATTCAATTTGAGCACACCACTACGTACGGCCGACGCTAGCCTACTATTACCGTACGGGCCGAATCGTTAGCAGCAGCAACACCCAGCACAAGCAAAGCTCAGATAAACAGGTCGTTCCACCCAATATAGCGGGGATATTGCCTTGCGGTACCTGCGACGGATTCTCATCTCCCGTAACCGTTCTCGGTGAGCGCGGTGAGTGGCTTGTTCTTAGCGTACAATAGATAGAAAACGACGACACCTGAATACTCCGAAAACATAGGATGGAACAGAAGAGAACTGGATATATGGAAAGCGGCTAGCACGAGCGAGCGAGCATATATATATATATATATATATATATATATATATATATATATATATATATATATAAAGCGGAAAATAGCTAAAGATTGTGTATGCTAGGAGAAAGGCAAGGAGACGAATGACGATGCAAGCAGTCCAATTTGGCCTCGTCGGCAGAGTCAAGAAGGTCATTAGCGTATTGCCCAAGGCCACTCCCTACTGTTTACTACGGTCGCTGTTAGCACTGCTATTCCTAATACTACTACTTCGACTACTATGGCTCTACGACTACTACTACAAGACGACGATAACAACAGCAACGAACGGTCTCAATTATTATCGGACGTGCCCTACACTACCAGCACGCGCGACGCGATGGGCGCAACAACAACCGCCATAGCATTAGCAGCGCTAGCAGCAACAACCACAACACACAGCAGCAGCGACGAGCGCAAGTAAGCAGATCAGAGATGGCAAACAAAAACATTAATAGCAAATTGTGGCCAGCAGCGGCCGAGTCAAACTGTGGCGTGCGCGGAAAGACGGCAATGCACCACACTCTGCGTAGCCCTAGCCCTATTAGGCACAGCATTGGCCGGCCATTAAACGCACTCAGCGCATCTCCCACACAATCTACGCCGTACAAAGTTGAATCTAAGAGTAACCGCGTAAATGTGCAAATGTTAACCGTGATGATTTTTCTCTTAAACCTATGTAGTAACCGCATGCCCAACGCATTTTTTCTAGCGCTATCACAGCCCATGAGCTGCGAATCTCCACTAAGACGTAACAACAGATCACTCGATAGTGGTGGAAGCGTGTCTGGTAGAAATTTATTCCACTCTTAATGAATTGAGCTTAGCGGATTAATTGCCGTATTCAATATTTCAATTAAAATGGGCGTATTTGCAGAACGCCGCAGGACATCTGTGGTGATTCCGCTACATAAAAGTAAGGGCGGAAGGGATGAACCAACCTGGTAGCTATCGTCCGAAAATCTTGCTGTCTTTCGACGCAAATGCTTTTAAAATGTTTGCTTAGCAATAGCTGGAAATTTGTTTAAACGATTTAATTTGTTCTCTAAACATTAATTTGCGTTACAAAATTACGGTTAACCGAGCTGGCATTGGGACATATCTGGTGGGAGATCATTGAAACTGCGTAGGATGGAAAGCTGTGCCATAGTGCCTTTAGCCAAAGCGTTCGTCTGTCTCAATCATAATATTTCTTAAAATGTGCGAACAACTCGACTGTGGACCAGCAGAACAATTGGTTTAAATCGCATCTAAGCGGACGAAGGCAAATTGTGGCGATGAAACTTTAAGGTCTGTGACGGGAATTGTATCCTCTGGCAGGCCCAGGCGTCGGTTTTTCGAGCCTTCAAATTCATCGCCTACCTGATTTTTGTCCTGCAGGGAATCGAGAGGTAGATATTTCCGCCCAATTGTCTACGCAGGCAATGCCACTCTTTTTTTCACCGTGTCTCACCTTCCCAATAGTTCAATAATGCGTATAATCCTCAACACATTGAAAACGGTATTAAAAAATCCTCATCTTTATTTCAATGATTTGGTCGTGTTGCTAGCTGGACGAATACGACACTTGTTCTTTACTACACCCCACAACAAGCATCGAGACTGAATTCCAAGACTGGTATATCTCTCTGTGTAGGCGGCTCTGCCAGTCCTCTCAGCTCAGAGGCAAGATGCCTTGGCATTGCGCTACACGAGCATATATATATATATATAAATATATATATATATTGTTTATTTCGCAATAACATTGAATTTCAAGATAGTACATAATTACAATACAATTCATTCATTTTATACAATTTGAACACTTCAGCGACCGTCCCACCGGGCGAAAAAGTGCCAAAGACCGCCGATGTTTCTGGCAGCTCGCTGCGTGGCATTTAGCGCACATCTGCGAGCAGAACGGCAACGACATTGATCGCCAACTTGGTGAAATCCTTGGGTCGAACATACCAAGTGATGATAGCCATGCACAATGTATCTTGTGTACACGTGCCGGCTAGTGCATGCCATTCCATCCCAAAGCTCCCTGGCGAGGTACACATCCAATTGCGCTACCTCTGCCGAGGCCTCGGTCACTTTTCCCTGCCACTCCAACAAAATTGTGCTGAGTGGTCCTATAATAGGTGACCTAAGCCTGACTCTGATTGTTTCCACTGCCGGCCGCAACCCGCTAGCAGGTACACGAAGCGGCTTCCTGCCGTCCGGGGTAAGCAAAGAACCCGCTTCATATATATTGTGAAGCATCTTTCTAGCTGCGCAAAATTTGCCGCTAAAAGATGGCTCCACACCCTTCCAAGGCTGTAGCTCAACATTGGCACAATCTTAAGCTCAAAAAGACGCACGGCCGCACTCAAAGACAGTCGTCGAGGGTCTCTCACTTCTGTGTGAATAGAGTAATAGCCGCTCGACACCTGTCGCCGATGTGCTGGGTAAAGGTCGTTCCCGTATAGTGTAGTCTCAGACCCAAATACAGGAAAGAGTTGACAAACTCCAGGGGTTGGCCACAACAAAGTATTACGTCTGCTGCGGCCAATCGACCCCCACGGCGCGAAACTACATGGCTTTCGTCTTCCGCGCATTTATTTGCAGGCCCTTACGGTGAAGGTAACTTTCTACGTCGCCGACAATTCGACGAATGGCACCGCGGTCTCGGTGGGCCACTATTATGTCATCCGCATACATGACGACGACGGCGTTTCTAAACTCCTCCCGCACATGACGAGCTAGGTCTGCGATAAACAAGGAGAATGCCAGACAACTGAGAGGGTCCCCTTGGGGGTCCCTACGTTTTGACTCAGCTGCAAGGTGTCTTCGCCCCTTACGTTTACTTCAAGCGGTCTTGAGCAGAAAAGAAGCTGAAGAGCACTCGTAGGAAAGAACCACCCACCTCAGCATGTCGAATGAATCGACTAGTAAGTTACGGAGAGCTTTGTCGGGCACAGCCAACACACGTTTAACTTCCGACTGAGTACGTAGATCGCGTCCTGTGTACCTCGACCTTTCATGAATCCGAATTGCTCCGGAGGTAGGGCCTTCTCCACAGTTGGAAGCGCCCTCGAGATAAGCAACTTAGCGAAGATTTTCTTGAGAGTGCGTTCCGACGCGATACCCCGATAGAGATTTGGATCGTTTACGTGCTCGAGCATATAGAATGGGACAGTCAAGTGAGCCAAGATGTCAGGGTCTGCTACGCCGTGGTGGCCTCAATCGCGCGTGCTTTGCGGGACCTTCTGGTACGTGTCTTCAAAGGTCTTATGGAGTCAATTCTAGCTCACGGAAATTAAGACGACTTTTTAATGCGACGAGCCAATAAAACCTAAATTCTTGTACAGGGGACATGGCTTCTAATATATGCACACAGTCAGAGGAGGCTTAAACCACACAACAAGTGTTAGCGCTAGTGTGTCGAAAAGCGGGGAAACGCAGACAACGTGGTAGAACAAGAAGCAGAAGGCTGACAGACGGCGAACAAGGCAGTTCCGTCACACAGCCTTCAAGGGAAGCTTGGCGACTGCAAGTCTATGCAATAACGACAATGGCAACTTAAACTGCACTGTTTCTGAATTGGAACGGGTGGATGGTGATCCAGTGACGTCGCAAGTTACGGTAAAAACAACAAGCGGAGCCAAACCGAAGGAGTGCGCCGATGACGACGGCTTTGCTGTAGTTCGGAAACTACAGGACAACAAAATATTGAAATATATTATATATATATATAAAAATATTGAATGCGGATGGGCAGCGCAACAGACGACACAAGCGAATTAGAATGCTGTGCCAAATCTTAGCCTTGGAAGTAGCACGATGGGCGCCGAAGACGTCGGTTGTTGGGCCGCAGCTTAGCTGTATGTAATTTCTGTTCCAATAACGTTAATTACCATGACAGAGCAACTGGGCCACTCACGGGCAATCTTCCTATTATAAATAGGCAGTGTGCGGCGGCACTGCAACTTCTCCTTTTACTTTAAGCGAGCAATCGCTTACAGTAAAAGTAACTGTCGGAACAACTTCCTAGCAGGGATCGACGACATTCCCTGGGGCCGCCGGCACAAGATGGTACGGGGCCAAATAACGAAATATACAAAGGCTGATTAGGCTAGGCACAAACGAAAATATGCTCTGAAAAACGCTTCCCCCACCATAAAGACATTTCAAAGGAAGAGCTCTAAGTGCAAGGAGAAGACAAAACGGTGGACGGTGCCTCCGGTATTGACGCAAGGTCGCTGAAGCGGCCAACCGCATAAAAATAAAAAAGTAATAGTAAAATCATGGACTACATGAATTTCAGCGGCGGCCCTTACGGTGCTTTTTAATGACTTCCCTGCGGTTGGCATCTTCCCGTCTTGATGGAAGACTGCGGAGGTAGTGCTGATTCCAAAGGGTACATTAAGGGTAATTTACAGCATATTTTCTGAAGAGTTTAGACTATTGTCAGCGACCCAATATGTCAGATTTATTATCACACATGTTGTGTAGAAAAAGTACAGTTAAAATATATGCATATGTATACATACACACATTTGGACTAATAAAATAAAGATATATAAAAAACTATGAAGCTACGACGCGATTTGGTCGTCTAGACTAGCTAGAGACGGGACTAGGGTGCAGGAGGCAGCATGGTATCTACCGCAAGGTAATTTACAACGTTGACACACGCAAGAGTCCGAGGGATCATGGAACCCGGCTGTCGCGCACAGCACGTGGTGGAAACCATGCACGGAGAACCTAGTCACCACATGGCGGTTAGATCGGCTCGGCCCTTTCCATGCCTGGTCTTGCATCGCTCCTGTGCTAAAGAAATCCGCATCAATTTCCGCAAACTTGCATCCCACGTTTTGAGTACGTTGACGTTGTTGGAAGATGAGGGCAAGTCGAAACGTCGTTTAGCTCCTCGACGAATAGGGGGGTGTCCGTGAGGAGATAGACAAGTCGATTTCGGGCTGAACGATGGAGGCCCAGGACTCGCTTGAGGTAAGCTGCCCTCAGACTTTTTAGATGCTCAGGCTCGCTGCGGTGAGATCGTTCCCTATTATTTCGATGCCGTAGGCGGCCATTGGAACAATCTTTAGATCGAACAGTCTCAGTGCCGTTGGGATGGACAGCAGCTTTAAGAGCAATTCTTAGTGATTCGGTTTGGGCCGACCTCTGTTTCGTGCATGTCCGCGGCCATTGCGCTGATATGCAGAGTTGTGGGGCACGGGGTCCTTGGCCTACAATGCATCGAGGGCTTGTGTAAGAAACGCCTTCAGGGAGGGGGAGGTGGGGCACGGTAGATCGCGTTCTCCTGTTGCGTTTCGCTGGCCTGTTGTTGGGTGGGTTCGGAGCATAGCGGTGTCCTTTCGGGGGTAGGCACGGTCGTGTAGACCAAACTCTGGATGCGTTGAGCTTATCCGAGCATGCGAGGTCTGGCTGCTCAAGTGCCGCTGATTCGAAGGTCCATGGGGATTTGCCGGCTGCACGACTGTTGCCTCTGCCAGCGCTCTGCTCACCTTTGTTCCAGTTTTTAAAATCTTCACTCCTGAAAAATATTTAATTCTTCTTGCTACTATAGCAGCGATCTTCCAGCGATTTCGCCTTTGTAGCTATATCGGCCGCTTAAGACAACTTCGCGCTGGGCAAGTGTCAGCGGGAACGCTGAGAAGGTGGCCTCGTCCATAGACGCCTTTCGAGCAAGGTCGTTGCTTTGCCGTCGAGACGGCTGCTTGCAGTCCGCAGAAAATAGAGGCACAGACAGCACATGAAGTTCAGATTCGGAATGACTACGCTTCAGTCTTGCGCCGAAGGCTTCTACAGCTGACACGTACGATTCCTTCTCAACTCCATACACTCATAGTATCCAGCGTGAAGGAACACTGCCACTGGTCCACAAGTGAGATTGATTTGTTTCTCTGCCTCCTCGATAATACACTGCACATCCATCCTCGGCGTTGAGCGTACCGTTATCGGTGTATTTTTGGAAAGTAGATCCCTCAATGCTGGTCTCAAGGGCTCAACTATGCGGTCTTCTATTACCAACACTGTCTTCTTCGACCGTCAAGTGAGAGCTTGGGTGGAGTTCTGACCGGCGCCAGGCAGTTCTGCATCCGGTGCGAGTATAGGCACCAACGTCCGTGCTTTCTTTACCTCCGCTAATTCTTGTTCTAGAACCCGCAAACGATAGAACAGGGTGATGTTCGACCCAATAAATTTTACGTTGGCAAGCAAGAGCATCAATATAGTCAAACAATTAGCATAAGCGAGCCGATCGGAATAGACTGGTAATGTTGGTGGCCGGATTGATAGCCATTTTCGGATATTCTGTCTGCTTCACCTCGGCAACAGCCACAGAAAAAAAGCGAGAACCTGTTAAGGAAGGCCCAAGGAACAACGGCGCTTAGGATCGAGGAAGAAAGACGCAGAGTTGCAGAACAAAACGATTCTGGTTTAGAGAGAATTCCCTATAGATGCTTGGTAGACACCCACAGCTCGTACCTACCCATAGTATTATTAAGCGAAGACCCGGAGGCTTAGACCGAAGCTTAAGAGAAACTGCTTTAAGAGGTTTTTAAACCATAGACCTTCGTTTTTCAGCAGTAAGGCTCTTTATGCTTGAGAGAGAATGTTTTTGGCTGAGCATGGAACTACCTCACGCAGACAAAATTTAACCAGCTTGAGAGGGTTTTTTATTAGACTTAAAGCGAGTGCCTTGTTTGTCGATGCGGTTAAGAAGCCGTCTTGTGTACCTCATGTCAGGCTGTCTTTTTTTTCTTCTGGGAGGTTTCGGGAATGCCATGTCAGGCTGTCTATAAGCTACTAAAGCCCTACTAAGGCTGAAAATACCGCGTACTGTACCCTAAAAATGTGTTACTTAAAAGCTCAGGTCAAACAAGCCAAACAGGGACTTGGGCGTATTCAACCTTGCACCTATGGTCTGATCCTGCCATGACAGTCGCTACGCACACACCGAATACATTGTGCATGGTTTTCCCAACCTGGAATGTTTAAATACCGCCGTTCATTAAAAGCACGAGCAGGGCACTTGCCGGTTGTGCTTGAAGATGTGTGCCGGGTATTATGCAGTGGATTGCGCACCGCTGGAGCATAAAATGAGTATATCATACTCAATGTGAGTAAAGAACACAAGATAATAATAATATAATAATAAGTATAATAATAAGATGTGAAGATACACATTCACACCTCACAACTGTATTGGTCTAAGACATATTAAATAATAATAAAAATAATAATAATAATAAACACCTCTCATTGCAAAGGTGCTAGAGTTCCTCGAATCAGAGGAAGGAAAAGTTTTCTTGATCTCTGTTTTTGAAGGAAGTAACGAGGGAGACACATCAATCTTAACCGGCTTGTATAAAGATAATTTAGAAGCGACCGCAGCCAAGTAATGAGTACTCAACCACCCCGCAAGTCCCGATCACCCGCCAATGCTTTCTCAACAATTATTTATTTGTGACAGACTTTGTGTGCAGACTTCCTTTTGACAGTGTAAGGAGCACAGAACCCCAAGATCACGCCGATCCGATTTCAACGATACCAAATCACGACCCAAAGATTCTCATCCGAACCCTGTCCAATGCTCGCAAAACCATCAGGATAGTGAGGATAATCCCTAGAGGAGTCAGGAAAATTTGTTCCGCGGCGTATGCAGAGGCCCTCGCTAATTTTAACTTAAGGCAGGATTACCCCTCTTGGCACAGTCTAATCACCCTGCCATTACTCATGCTGAAAGTTCCCGAGCGATAAGACAAAGACATTACACTATGCCAAATTATTAGGAAAAACCTTGCCGATTCTCAGTGGAGGGTGCTAGAGAATGTGTTGAAAAGCATCACAGCGACAACAGACGGATCTCCAAAAAGCATCACCTTGATCGTCACAGAGCGACGATGGCAGAACGCAAGCTGGCAGAGGGAGATATCCGTTCGGCGGCTCACACGCTCCTGTCCGTTGACACCTTTGCACCAGATGACCATACCTATCAGGAGCTCATAAACAAGCACCCCGCCCCGCCGACCAGCGCAAGTATCGATAATCTTCCAGCACCGAATCCTCAGGAAACAGTGTTGCGCAGGAGAAACTAATAGCCGACGCTGTACGATCTTTTGCGCTGGCATCCGGCCCTGGACTTGACGGACTCCGGCCTCGTCACCTACGCGATATGCTGGATTGTATGGTCCCCTCCTCCGAGAGATTATTGACGGAATTGTGTTCCCTGGTTAATTTGGCTTTGAACGGTAAACTTCCATCTTTTTGCCTTCCGATTTTTTACGGAGCCGAACTGACAGCACTAAAAAGAAAGACGGCACCATTAGGCCCATAGCATGCGGCCTCACCTTGCGGAGACTGGCTGCAAAAGTTGCAATCGTGGTAAATCGAAGAGCAATTAGTAGTGCCGTTACGCCAAAGCAAGTTGGTGTTTCAGTAAAAGGTGGGGCCGAGGCTGCAGCACACGCGGTTCGAGGATTCATAGAGGCGGACGGTCCCCCACTGTGGTGGTAAAGCTCGATTTTCGAAATGCCTTTAACACCATCCGACGCGACGTATTTCTCAATGAAGTGAAATCGAAAGTGCCCCAGCTTTTCCCATTTACATTGCAGAGCTACAGCAAGCCATCGCTACTATCTTGGGCCGATAAGGAACCTCTCCTTTCATCCAACGGTGTACAACAGGGCGATCCGCTCGGCCCCGCCCTGTTCAGTATTGTAATCTCTGAGATAGTGGCCCCTATGGACAGTCCATTAAACGTTTGGTATCTGGACGACGCCACCTTGGGAGGCCCAGTAAACTCAGTTGTCGGTGACATTCTCAATGTTTTAAGGTCCGCAGACGATGGAGGACTGGAACTAAATCCTTCTAAATGCGAAATCATCGCCGTAGGCGGAGATTCCCACGAGCAGGGCGAAATGTTCAGAACCATCGAAAACATCTTGCCCGGATCGAAGAGAGTTGATCAGGCGGACCTGGAAATTCTAGGTGCCCCGATTGGAGCTCGAAGAATTCTTGAGACGATTACAGTTAAGCGCAACGTGCTTTTGCGGATTAAACCCCGCCTCATCGCAATGCACCCGCAGGCAGCTCTTTGCCTCTGGAGATATAGCTTAGGCTCGCCAAGGTTGAATTACATCCTGCGGACTCCCCTGCGAGCAACGAGCTGGCCGGCCTGCAGGACTTCGACGACACCGCAAGGGAAATTCTAGGTGAAGTTCTTAACGTCACTCTGACTGACCATACCTGGCAAAGGGCAACTCTTCCCCTTAGGGAAGGGGGGCTTGGCATCAGGTCCGTGACGGAGCTTGCGCCCGTATGTTATGCGGCTTCGCTACTAGAATTTGCACAACTCGCTGGGACCCTCGTCGAGCCTAATATTCGTCATGTAATACAAGTGACGAAAGACAAGGCCGAGCTAGCTGCAAGAAACGTCATAGGCCCTGGTCCCTGGGAGGAGCGCCCTACACAGCATACGCTTGATGGTTATAGGTGCAACATTGGGGTCGAAATCTTCTCGATAGCATACAATCCCCCACGGAGAGAGCGGTTTTTATAGCCGCCCGAGACACCTTTAGTAGCGGATACCTAAGGGCTCTACCCTCGCCGCAGCTGGGCACCATGCTGGACAATACTTCCTTCCGCATGGTGACAGCGCTCCGAATTGGAGCTCCCATATGCGAGCCATACATCTGCTCAGCCTGTGGGACGCCTGTAGAGAGTAACGGCCTTCACCCCCTGAGCTGCATCCAAAGCCAAGGAAGAGCCGCTAGGCACGCGGAACTTAACTCGATCATAAGGAGAGCCCTGCGTCGTGCAGGCATACCGAGTACGCTGGAGCCCAGACTCGATACAAGCAGTGACAGGAGGCCCGACGGAGTCACTATTCCATTGTGGTCTTGCGGTAAGTGTCTGGCATGGGATACAACAGTATCCTGCACTGTTGCCCCGTCCTACCTGCGACACAGTGCCCTTGAGGCCGGCTGGGTCGCCGAACATGCAGATCGAGAAAAAAGACGAAGTACAGGGACTTAGAGCCCAGATACCACGTCGTGCCTATCGCTATGGAAACACTAGGTCCCGCTAGTAAAGGCACAAGAAGATTCATTAAAGAGCTTGGCGAGCGCGGATACAGGAGAACACAAACGATCGACGAGAGAGCGAGTTCCTGCGGCAGTTGCTCTCGCTGGCGGTATGCAGAGGTAACGCTGCCTGTATAATCGGGTCAATGTTTTGAGAGGAAGAGACTGCTACCGAGATATTTAATTATATTTTAATACATGTTCAGACCTCACAATTGTATGATCAGCAATAAACAATAAAATAATAATGATAATAATAATAATATTTTACAGTTTTCGTAATGCTAATTTCTCAGATGCAGTGTTCGTATTTATTGTGTATCGTTTAATTTTAAGCGCAATGATGAAACTATAGCTAAGCCTAGATGAGCAGATATTCTTTTGGTATGTTTGTTTTTGTAGAAATGTTCATACAAGTTTTAAAAAAAATAGATCATATGATCTTGCATGTCGACTAAGTTGTGTGTTAGCGTCGATTTGATGTAAATGCATACGCGGGTACATGTCGCCAGAAACGCGCCAGCGACTAGGAAGCCCAGTCGCGTGTTTTAATAAATGTCGACATTACTAGTATCATACAAGCTTTTAGTAAAAACAGACACAAGAGTCATAATAGTAGTGAGGCAAGCAAATCAGCTTTTTGTAAAACATTCTCCGACACGAGTCTCACGCAGATTATTTATCTGGGCTTTCCCGTTGAAGTATAAGCCGATAACAGTGTTGAACAAAGCAGTGGTCTGAATGTGTTCTTCCCCAACCAGTACAAACTTTACTGCGTTGTTTTGTGTTACCCTTCATATATGCTTGTGAAGGCACTTCCAGCTAATCGGCGCCTGCAATCGGCCAACTGGGTAACGCAGGACCTTAGTGCGTCAATTTAAAATAGATGAAAGGCTAGCCTTTGGCGCATCAAGATGGGAACCTGTTTCTGTGGCCTGAGCTTTAAAAGGACCGGCATCCAGTTTCTTTGTATGCGGCTAGAAAAGGTTAAGTATTATAACGCTGTCACTAGAGCTAGTAACATATTGAGCAGCCACGTCAATGAATGCGGACCACGATTCAAAACAGCGCACTTATGTATAAATAGATTGGACCCTTGACAATTCATGCATAGTTATTGTCAATATATCGACGAATAGGAAGCGTGCCTCGTTCAAATAATGGCATGGTATAACGATGGCGCTTAGACGTGTCGATGACGCGACACATAAACAAACCTCTTCAAATATCTCCAAGCGACGATCTTTCTAGTCGCGCACTAGAGTCAGAGTAAGGATACAGGTTTAGTGCAATATCCTTATCTGGGCGGTTGCGGTGGGTACAGGCAACGGGAGAGCCCGTTGTTAGCTATTGCTAGGGCGAAATGCCAACACGCTCTACTTGTGCGATAAACAATACACCTGATTGTTTTTTATGACATCATCGTACTTAGCTGGTCGCCCATGCCAATAAGGGCAACGAAGGAGGCGCAACGTGCCAGCTGGACCTTACAACAGCGTTGGTCTCTCTAATAGGTCAACCTTAGAGTTTAATATGGGAAAGGATTTCTATTCAGTGCTGCGGGAATAGAGGAACGGTGTAAAAAAAAGTCGTTGCAGATGACGGTGAATTGGGCCGGAACGGCCGATGCTTCTGGCTGTCGTTGTAACCCCGCTGCTGTCGATCGAAACTAACTTGTTGGCTTTGCCTAAACACGGAAAGCAGCGCAATAAAACCGCGGCGGCTGCCAGAACCGTCGGCAAAACACTTAGTTTACAACCGCTTCCGGGAAAGAGGCTAGAGGGCCTACATGAAACGGCGGCCCTGCGAGGCGTCTAACACACCGACGTACGCTCGGACGGATGCCTATCCCGATGATTCGGGAAATTGTCTTTTAGTGTGATTCTGTTCTTCCCACACATGTTTGTGTGGATAACATTTTAAAATATGAAACGGGTGCGGAACACATCGAGTATGACGGAGATACGGAGACGCCTCCGGGACAAACACCGCAAGCAGCGGAGCAGGATTGCCGCTAGAACGATAGAGGGACGCTTGAATGCTCCATGAAGATCACCTAAATGGCCAGAAGCAATCTAAAAACGCTTATCTGATGTCAAACATTACTCGTCAATGCTAGTGCAGGACACCGACAGGCGGCTAAGATTCGTGATGATCCCATTCCGGCGTTTACCCGCGCAACCTCATGCACAGCTCTGTTGTAGTCTGGCAAAGAATATTGCAGCGTGGTCTAGAGGACTACTGCGTTAGTAATGGTGGTTGTCATCTTCCGGGTTGAATCCCCGATGCTGATCGAATTTTCTTCAAGTGATACTCATTGAGAATAGATTATAAACTATATACAGCCGAGAGTCAGCAGCCATGCTGCCACAAGGACTGGTAAGGATACTCTAGATAACTCAACATATCCGGTCCTCGGTTCATTGAAGCAATGCCGCACGGCGACTTGACCACCCCCGTAGGGGACGGAAGATGGTCTAGAATGAAAAACAACCTCCTCAAAAATGTTTCTGTTAAATTCTAGTCTAGACAATAAAGGCGTGAGTGTATAGACAGAGAGAAAAATATTAATTAGATACTTGTTATTCTATTTGTTTTGTAAGTTTGAAACTTTAAAGTCCAACATATCATTCTACACAAAATCAATCGGGACATACTACCTTTTTCGAAAGCTACATTGCAGGTTTTAAAGGTTTTATCCAAAAACAATTCTGCCCAAGGCACACTGCCGTTAGCAAAGCGCACGTAAATGTGTGCTTGTGCTCTAAAAAATCATTTGCAAAAAAAGTGTAAGACAAGCTTTCTTTTGGGTTATGTCCCATCACCATATCGCAACTGTAGTAGCCATATTATTGTAGACATATTATGAAGCAATGCTATGTAATGTTGCACATTTGCTAGTGTGCAACTTCGCACAAGCGTAAAAATATAATTAACTAGGCTGTCAGCTTAGAAGCTAGCAAAATCTACCTCTCGCAATCCTCGCATTCGTCATGTGGTTTAAGAAGTGGGCTCGTGACTTGTGCCTAGATTACTTGATTGGTTGGCTAGCGTCGCAATAGATGTGTGCTACTGATAGGGCTACCACTGTTACCCTGCGAGTGTGGCAATAGCTGTTCTACTAGTTATAGAAATCGGCCTAGCGGGTCGATTTCTTCCACTCTGTATTTCTCTCACATGTTTGCTCTTCCTCTTTCTTGCTACACACAATTTATATATATATATATATATATATATATATATACATACATATACGTATATCTTAGCAGACCATGTGGGCCTTAAATGATGCTCGTCGAGCGCGCGCCTTTGTGAAGCGCGCCTCGACAAACTAACAAGGCCGTCCAGGGCGTGGCTCACGCGGGGGCAGTACCAGCTGCAACGTCAATTTAGCCGTCTCTTGTGTGCTTGAAAAAAAGCTCGAACAAATATTAATGCTCAAATATTCATTGTTCTCGTCAAAATGAAGCGAATGCCGTCTGGCCAACACTAGCGTGCACTGTGTGACATACATGCAAGGCATGTCCAAGCGTGCACCACGGGTTTTAAATATTTGTAACCGTTGTTGTTGTTGATGCTGTTGTTGCTGTTGCGGCAGCTACTCATACCATTGGCCAAAAGTAGTGGCTATTGTCCATCGCAGCGCGCCATTGTTGTGGAACAAAAAACTCTACCATACAGGCACCGCTGTATCTGTGCGGCGTTCCAAGCTCACTCCATGATATCCAGGAGAACCGACGTTCCAAACACGAGCCTTTAAACAAGCTGGCCTATTGCACCCGGTTACTGCCTTTCATGAGCCAAACCTTAAACACCTTACAGGCATTGTGTAAATGTATAATTACATTTAGCTTCGGTGTCGTGACGAACACTTGCTTATTGCAGCATTACGGGGACAGTAAGTGCGGTTACCAAAGAGTCTCCAAGAGCACATACGTCTGTCTCCGCCGGCCGCACAATCTCCCCTGACAAACAAATTAGAGAATCCACATGCATCTGAAGATTCGAACCGAATATAGTCCTAAGTATGTCTGGCATCCGGCCTCTCTCCGCGTGTTGCAGATTCTCCCATATGGCGAGGACACCGTCTCAATGCTCGGACGCTACTATTGTACTAGCGTACCGTAAACCTCGTTTGAATTGCATCCTCTGAGATGATTCCCTTAGTAGGAGGAGTCTGGCATTGAGGCAAGTAGCGAAACGTATTGTTTTCGAACAATTGGTAGCTATGTAGGCAAAAAAAAGACGTAAAAAAACTCTTCAAGTCCAGTCTCTTGCCAGTGTGCTGCGCCTGTTTAGCTGCCACTCTCACTGCCCTCAACTGAGCCCAGAAAAAGCAGGCACATCGTTTAACAAGAATGCTCTGCTCGCAAGCTCCTCATAGACGAAAAGCGACGAATGTCCTGAATCTAGTTTAGTCCACTTTTCTGGGAGAACGTCATGGGAACTTTAAGTCATGGGCAGGGCAGTGTTACATGCAGTGCACGGGCGAATTAAATTCAAAGTGCATTCGTCCACAAAGTGAGACGGTCATTTCATCCCCCAGATTCGGAATATATTCGCATTTTGATGGAACATGCGCGATTTGAGTAAACGAAATCTAGTCAATGTATGGCAAACAAGTTTAGTAATACTAAATCTTCTCGTCATCATATTTATTTCACTCATCTACCTACCAACTGTGAGCACTAACCCAAGATGAGTTTTAGAACAACAAGGCCCGCAATATGGCGGCGGCCAAGGACATGTTGACCGAGGACTTAGAGCTCTTGTAGCGAAGAGTGAGCTCATTACTGGTAGAAAATTGCTCTGTGCGGCCACACTCAGAGAGCCACTTTCGAAGGAGCAATGTAAATATTCTTGGTTTTCCCTTAAAACGACTTGAGTTAACGGCGCGGGAGGTGGTCCAGAGGATAGCCGCCCAAACTGGCTATCAGTTGACTGATAAAGCTGTTACTGCGACGGCGCACCGTAATGACAAAAGGAACTTCGCGCCCAATGAAACTGATATTGGAATTTATATTAGAATAGTAGCAGTTTCTGTCTATTGCCTACTACCCCAACAAGTGGAAAAACGTAGCGACTTTCTCCGAAAGCTAAAGTAGACAATTGAGTGATAATTAGCGCAATACTGTGAGCAGAGGCATCAAGCAATTCATTGAGAATGCTTTTTATCAAATTCACTGCGCGAACACACAAGGTGGTGATAGTCATGCACAATGTATCTGGTGTATATGTGGCGGTTGTCGGTAGCTAATATTGGCTGGTATGCGCAGTCTCAGCGTCTCAATCACTCAAAACGCACAGAAATCTTCTTCCTGGCTCTAATGGCATAAATGGTACCCTCTTCGGGTACACGGACGAAGGCGAAGACCGCTTTGTCGACCATCAATATATTGACCACTGTGTGTTTGGGACTTATGTTTTGAGATGTATCATTAACTACATCAAAAAGCTTTATTGAGTACAAATCAGGCAGGAGCATATTATTCTGCATTCCTAAACCGACTTTTGGACGAAAAGCTATAGACAAAACGTCCGATATTTGTGCGATCAAAAATAGCATCTCTTACACTGTCAACGCCCCTCACATACAGCCACGTCGCAGTTGTACACGCCGTCATGTAGATCGCGAAACTCGTCGTTGAAGTAAGCATCTTTTCAATGGCGCGCCGTTAGAGTTAAATAAAGATACATCTATAACAAATTGCCTTTACAAAATCGGTCTTAACGCAGCGGCGCCTAAGGAAACTCCGACGGACGCGTTCACAAGTCACTCTTGTATTTTTTAATTTGCGAATATTTCGGATATTAAGCTGAATTCATAGTCATATCTACCAGAATTGTAGGGAGATGATGAATGATAGTCAAGGCCACCGCTTGAGACTCGTGTCGAAGCAGCAAATCACCCGATCACAACCAGGGCTTTGAAAGGTCGACTCTTAATTCATAAGCCCAAGCAACCTAAACCAGCTTGGTTTTTTGCCTACACTGTTAGTAAAAATCCACTGACTGTGTTTTTGTTTGCATTGCCATTAAAAATACACTGACTTGGAAATAAAAATTCAAATTAAATGCAGATTAGTTGTGATTGATACCTACCAAGGCGACGCGGTGCCTGCGTCGGGAGCAATTATTTAGTAGTTACATTTAACCCTCTACACTGTTCAGTGGATGACAAAGGCAATTAAGCGTTCGTTATTCACAAACGTTGATGTTAACAATACTAATGTACCTGACACATACAAACACTGGAGTTTAGTACTTAATTGTCTAGTCATTGTTGAACGAAAGTTGGTCATGACTTAAAGACGTTTCTATTACAAGTCGAATTGAAATTTTCCATAATAAACATATGACTCCAACGAAGTAGATCTGTTGGAGTTATATGAATTTGCAGTCGTATTGCTCAGTAAAAGTTGCGTAGCTGAATAAGATTTCTGTTGTCTGTCGCTTGCTCGGCCACCTCGAGCACAAGTCAAATCAGATGTATGTTCACAAAAACCCTGTCCAATTCAGTGGACATACGAAATTACTAAGCTACTTGGAATTTAGGGCTCTTTTGTTTTTTTTGTATGTGTCCATCCTAACGTCCGCGCTTCCGGCAATTCCTCTTTATCGTCGACATGACGTCAGGCGACCCGACATAGCAAGTAATCTTACTGAATTATTAAATTTAAAAATATACCAACCTTGACAGACACTTATGAGCAGATGCTTAAAAAGATTTGCTACAAGCATACGTACATCTGCGGATACAACATGCGTTTTTTTCTTTTTATTTGCAAGGAAGGACAGAACAGCACGTATAATCAGTTCACTCTCGTTAGCGCGTGAGCGTTTTGCGTCTTCTTCTGTTCCGCGAGTCATTCTTTACCTGATTTTCCAACCGCGCCTTGTGAATGAGCACCGCAGAAGCAAAACGTTCCTTTATGGCTGTGGTAAGTGGAGATATCAAAGGACCGCTGTTCTTCGCCGTAAACAAGAGGTACCACTGAAAACAGCGTTGCCAAGAATAAAGTCATAACGCTAACGGCTTCGTTTTTAGGGGCCAGCCGTCGCTGATTGCATTCTGGTCATTTTGTGCGAATATTAAGATCTCTAACTAAAGTCCAGTTATCTTCACCCACACGAAATCCTTAAAAGTACATTATGAATTGCTAGATGCGTACAAAAGTTACTGCTGCTAAACTCTACTGGAAATGGGATACACAGACATGCATATCTAAAAGAAAAAAATATTTTCACAAACAACTAAAAAAAATAAATATATATATATATAGATATATATATAATATATATATTATATATATATATATATATATATACATATATAAAATCATTATTACTACTACGAATAAATTGAGGTCGACCCTCGCGCACCAAAAAGTTTTGTGAGAAACGTGATCGGAAAAACAAATCGTCTCGCGATAGCACTTAAAATCAATAAACATTGAACAATCAAATGTATGCAGCTTGAGTAGCAATTGCGGATGTTGTGAATTGCTTCTTTGTATAGCTAGGTCCATCGGGGCCGATGTTGTAAAGAGTCTTTTTTACAACCCCCGATCGTCTGACGTGTATATACGTATAGATTTTAACAATGTATGCGCCTTCATATAAACGGCTTGCCGAGCTAAGCGTAAGGCAGAACGAAAATCTAAGCAGAGGGCATCGAATGTCCGGTCATACTATAAACTAGGGACTATAGAAACTTATATATATATATTGAAAACGTATGTCGTCTGCTACCGACGGTGCAACTGACCTGCCACCGATTGCTCCTGAAATATTGTAACGTAAGTAAGACACAACACCACAACGACACCACAGTCGACCGAGCACATCATCGAACGTGCAACAGCCTCCACATGAGACCGCTCAGCTACATGGCGACGACAACATGGCACGTGCATCACCGCCGACCTGTCGCGCCACATCGGCAACATCATCATCAGACCTATGTACCTGACCTGCGCCGACGGCACCACCAGAGACTATGCACGTTGTGATAATGCGTAGTTTAAACCGACCAATCAGCGAAGAGGACGAGTGGAAATTTCCGTTGCCGAATGTTCGAGAAGATTCGATTCCATCATTTAACATTATTACTATATGAACGCTACGGCGTACCTTGAGGGAATAAAATAGACCGAGGCAGCATGGCCGAGACCCATTCGCTGCCCGGTGACGCTTGACGCCAGATCTACGTTCCGTGTTGTCATTCATCGTACCTAAGTCCCTCGTGTCGTAGTAACCGCCCGGCTGAGCTACCATCCCCAGTAACTTAGCGTAGCAGCAACATCGTTACATTTGGTGGAGATGCTTCGATCTCTCTCTACCAACGGGCGGCGAACCAACCGAGGCGACAACGGACGATGCAGTGACCACGCGGCGCACGCACCTCAACGAACAACAACCGACCGGCCACGACTGGACAACGACCGACCACTAGCAACGACTAGGACACCGTCGCCGACCGAACAATGAACTCGTTACATTGCGAACCAACCGAGGTGACGACGGACAATGCCAGTGACCACACGGCAAACGGACCGAACCAAGACGCGACCGACGACAAGCGATCAACCGACTACGACCAGACCGACTACGACCAGACCGCCAACGACCACGAACAAGCAACCAACTACGACCGAACCGCGACCGACAACGAGAAGACAACGACCGACCACGGCCACCGACGCCGATTACGACCTCTGACCACGGCCACCGAAGCCGACGCTCCCCGAGCAGGGCCACTGACGCCGACAACGCTTCCCGACCAAGGCCACCGACGCCGACCGACCACGAGGCCGTCCATGCGCGACGAGACCCGACAAGTGATCAACCCCGACCTACCCGACCACGAACGACAGAGTTCAAGACAGAACCATCGTTCCGAGCAAACGACTTAGTGCTCACACACACCCAACGAGTCAAAGAGTCGGTAAATCCGACAAACTCCAGAGAAGACACTTCGGACCGTACATCATAGTGAAAGTGACCAACCCGACGACCGTGGAAGTGGAACCGACGGAAACAGCCAACACCCCAGGACCGCGGCGCAATCGACAGATAGTCCACGTATCGAGAGCCAAGCCATACATCCAGTTCGACGACAGAGACGACCACAGTGACCAGTCCGGGTTAATAGACCAGCCGACCACCTCCTACGCCCGCATTAAGCCAGCCCCTCCAAACCAACGACCACCACAGAACCGACCCGGCTGCAAACGGCAACCACCGAGATGGACACAAGAGTTTGTATGCTCACTAACCCGAGACACACGCTTGGCTCGGGACGAGCCAGTCCAGAGGGGGGGCAGTGTAACGAAGTAAGACACAACACCACAACGACACCACAGTCGACCGAGCACATCATCGAACGTGCAACAGCCTCCACATGAGACCGCTCAGCTACATGGCGACGACAACATGGCACGTGCATCACCGCCGACCTGTCGCGCCACATCGGCAACATCATCATCAGACCTATGTACCTGACCTGCGGCGACGGCACCACCAGAGACTATGCACGTTGTGATAATGCGTAGTTTAAACCGACCAATCAGCGAAGAGGACGAGTGGAAATTTCCGTTGCCGAATGTTCGAGAAGATTCGATTCCATCATTTAACATTATTACTATATGAACGCTACGGCGTACCTTGAGGGAATCAAATAGACCGAGGCAGCATGGCCGAGACCCATTCGCTGCCCGGTGACGCTTGACGCCAGATCTACGTTCCGTGTTGTCATTCATCGTACCTAAGTCCCTCGTGTCGTAGTAACCGCCCGGCTGAGCTACCATCCCCAGTAACTTAGCGTAGCAGCAACATCGTTACAATATCTTAAAGTTTCTCCGTAACAAGCAAACATCCGAGTCTGGGCCCTGTGTGGTAAATCGTTCTCAGTTTGGTGCTTTCGTATAGTGCTTGTGCGATAGCTCAGTGTCTCACACCTTGAAAGTGTGTAGACGCACATTCATCGACGATGCATCCTCCAGGTTCGAAGCGGACGCACAAGATCACAAGATGCCCACTCTAATTCTTCCAAATGGGCTACACACAAGCCCAGAAAGTGTCCCAACTGCGGACATCGTGCTGTGTCGGTACCAGAAACACAATTGCGTGTTACCCGTGTGACCAATTGATTCACATATATTGTGCACTCAGACACAAACACAAGATGTCGTCGGAAAAGCAGCTGCTCTTTTAGAGTTCCAGTGTCACCGCTGCAATTCGCCAGCTGATATCGAGCTCAGCTGAACGCTGCCTGCTATTGATGAAGAGATGGGTGATGATGGAGCCAAGATCGATACCGGGGACGTCGCGTCGCTTGTGCGCTCACCTGTCAAGGAGGCGCGAGCACTTCGCACGTTAGTCAAAAAGCAGCCACGCAAAAACGGAAAGCGCGAACATTAAGTAGCCCCCCATTATCTTAAGTTAATGGAGGGTTGGATGGTAATGCACCATCTATTTTTATTGAGACATCTGTGCTCTCCGTTTTTTTCTCGATCATGGTCGATTTTTTAGCCTACTACGGCATTTACCTTGTTTAAATTGGGAACCATGAAAGCCAATTTAGGAGTGGCTGGTCTTGGTCTCAAACCCAGGCCTCCCGAATGCAAGGCAAAGGCTTTTTGCCACTAAGCCATCTTGGTAGGTAAAAGCCAACAGACTGCAAGACATTCACAACAGAAGTCCGGCCCTCTAGCGAAAATTATATCGAACCGTAGGAAGCAGCGTCGTATTTTAAACGATGGAGTGTCGACTAATAGCGAGCCCGGCGAACGGTGTCATCGCACGAGCCCGGCACCCAGCCCCCTACGCACGTCAAACCAAAATTCGCGACATACCCTTTTATTTACTGTTAACATATCCGAGCTAGACAGAGACAAGCTCTTTTGTAAATCTTTGTGAAAGACTGGAGCTCCTTGTTATGCAATATAAGGATCGAGGGACCAACAATAATGTCGTAGAGACATTTCCAGCCGAAACGCACTAACACAGCAATGCGCACTTGTGCTTACTCAACATATATACTAAATCCTTCACAGCCCACACACACCAAAACGCCTATCAAAAAAAATACTTTCTGAGCTGACTCTGAACGTCTATGGGACTGCTTTTCGCATTGCTTTATAGATGGACCCCCATAAATACAAATGCGCAACTGTGGGGCTCGAACCCGCGCACCTATGTGTCTCCTCCGGTAGCGAGGCGTAAACGAATGCACCACGCCACCGGGCTCGACAGAAAAAAAAACACCTATCAACAGCCATTCTGTTAACGCTGCATCGATAGCCAAGAGCCTTGCATGCGACTCATTCAATCAATTTTGTTCTGAGTACAGCGTTGACCTAGTGTGCATCACCGAGGCATGGGCTACCAGTGAAAACATTTTCACCGGCCGAGCTGTCGCCGACCGGTCGATACACCGTCATTCGAAAAGATCACAACTTTCGTAGTGATGGTGTATGCATTCTGGCTACATCCGAATAGCAAGCTATAAACGTGTCTATTACAGACGAATCCACCGAAACCATTGATGTCGGCATGCTATGTGGAAAAGATCAAACGTCGCTACAGTGACCATTGCCGAGATATTCGTTGCTATTTTTCACCTATGGGGCCTAAGACAAACTTGTTGAGAGAGTGACTACATTTTGTGTATTGCTTCACGAACTCTTCCAAGTAGATTTTTCCGCCATTCCTATGGAATTGCGCCAACATTGCCGCCACTAACTGGCGTTCTTTTTATCCCATTCCGACTTCATTGAATTACAATACAAGTCATTTGTGAATGTCATTACATTTCCTATGGAGATGGTTACTCTGTTAAGAGGGTCTAAACCATCTAACTTGCAGACGTTTATAGAGGACGTATCTAGGCGCTTACATAGTCTAACGCCATTATGCCTGGAGAGAGGAGGCTAACCTAAACATGCGCAATGACAAAGACTATTTTCAATATGCTGGTCGACGTTTAACATTGCAGTCTGGAGTTTGGCTCCACTTATGGCTGACAAACACACGGTCACAGGGAATTCCGACAAAGCAGCAGCTATGAAAGACTATTTTGAGAGTTTATATGTTCAGCCGTCTGGGACTACCAACACTTTTAACAGATCCCGACGATTCTCATAAAGAATATATTTTTTTACAAAGAGAAGGTAATAGTGCACGTCAACAATCTTAAGAGACAGTGTTCGCGGACTCCCAACAATCTTCAAAATTCCGATACATATTCTTTATTCTGATGATTCACGTGCGTTCGTCGTGTTGACCATCGGCTGCTTTTGACAAAGATGTCATTATATGACGTTAGACATCGACCCCATAATCATAAACTAGTATATAGCATACCTAAAAGCCGTACATTTCGAATCCGGGGATAGCTATTTCGCCGTCAACAGTTGTTTACTCGGTGTTCCGCAGGGCTTATTCGTAGGCCCCCTAATGTACACTATATTTGTACAGCATCTCGGAGCTATGCTTTAAGGTATTGATATTACATATAAGCTGTATGCAGACGATCTTAAAATCTAAGTTGAGGTGAATAAAGACAACAGCACAGCGATTCTACAGAAAACGATTGATGCTGTATACTTATGGCAGAAGAAAACCGCATGCAGTTATCTTTTTCCAAGTCTGCCGTTCTTAAGACAATTCCAAATACTGTTCAGTATGTGCTAAATGCCCAACCAATTCCTGAAGTCTTACTCTATAAAGACCTTGAGTAATTTTTGACCGCCAATACAGTTTAGACCTCACATGACCGAGGTGTCAAAGCCGCGACTCGATTGTGCAATATTATATTGCACTCCTCTTTCAGTATAGTAATGTAACGCTTCTTATTCCTTGTGATAAAGGGTAAGGAATGACTGGTCGCAGGCGGGACCTCTGCAGTCGTCCTGTTGTAAATATCCCCGGCTATGCGCCAGGAGAACATATATTATTGATGTTAAAAGCTCCGTTATTGCAACGCAATTGGGCACATTCCTTAGTTGAGCTAAAAACCGTCTGTCATGTTTCCTGAGTGTGTCTATAAAGGGCAGTAATACAACGTTGTTCGTTTAAGGTCACATCTTCTGTGGAGTTTTTTTAAGAATCTCTTTTGCACACCTTTGATCATACCTTTGTATCTACACAAATACGGATGCCATACTGGCGAACAGTAAAAACATTTGAATAACACAATCGGCTTGTACAGACGAAGATACACCGTAGACTCCTTGACAAATAATGAAACAGCGGAAACAATATATTCCCAAGGATGGATGTTGCTTCGACTAGTTCTTTGATATGTGCGGAGAAGGTGAGGCCCGCCAAGATTACGACACTAAGATTCCGCGTCAAGTTGGCCGTTGGCAGTGTTAGCCTGTTGAGTACGTAGTTTAGCTCGGAAAATCCGTGTTTCACAATGAACCATTTATGAACGGAGAGCTGCATACCACTGCCAATGTACCACCGGCTGACACCGTCCACTATATATTTTAAGATCGTCTGCGTATATACACGTATTAAACAGGATCCTAATGTGTACTGAAGGCTGTATCAAACTTTATTTGTACCAAAGTGGACTTATTCTCTCACATTTGGGGTGCCATTCCATGAAAGAGATGTTGACTTTTTGTAGAGCGTGCAGGATAAATTTGTGAAACAAGTTGTCGGTCGGTGCTGTCTACTGTTGCTCGTGTAGACGTTGTGAACAACTCATTTGCTTAGAGGATTGCAATGTCGTTCACAGATTCGAAACGACTTTGCTTCTATTTTAATACCTTTATTTCAATAACGGTATATCTAAATATATATACACGTATTTGTGCCGCCATCATTATGGAGAGTCTGTTGAATAGATCACGTCAAAGCTGCTGCTGCTGCTGCGAAGAAGAAGAAAAAAATAAGCCAAAGCTTACACCTTCAGACATTACGACGACGTCTGGACGAATGCGATCTCCCCCCTCGCGCCTCCCAAATAGGAAGCAAATCGTCTTTCGATACGCTCTATCGAAGTTCATCCTAGAATCAATGAACATTGAACAGTAACAGTAGTCGTCGCATCGTCGTTGTCGTTGTTGTTGTCGTCGTCGTCGTCGTTTGCAGTCACCGTGGTCGTAGCACAGAGAAAAAAAACTCTTTGGCACGTTGCTCTCTGCAGGAGAGCGCCGGGGGTTGCCACCCTCCCGTCCCCGCGCGCGCGCAACGGTCAGGGAGGTACCCGGTCGGGGAGGGACCGGATCGGAGTCGGATTTGTGGGTCGGAGAGAAAGGGGAACGCGGAGCTCGACGAGAAGACTGTAGCCAACAAGCAGAGCTGTTGTCGCCTGGTGGGGCTCGGAGTCGTCGCCTTTGGGTATCGCGGGCGTCGCTTGGTGGGGTTTGGGAGAAGCGTCGTCGGGCGCTGGCGCCGATCCTATCGACGCTATCGACGGTCGTAGCGCCGGGGGCCGCGTGTGTTTCCGCCAGGGGTTCCCTCCACATGTCGACCGCGATCAATGCGTCTGGCTGGCTAGCTGGCTGTCTTTCTGTCTGTCCGTCCGTCTGCCGGTCCTCAATGTCTGTCCGTCTCCTCCTTTCCAAATGCTGAACCGCACGCGTAGCAGCATATCGTAGCAGCGGCCTCACGTGTCGACGAGGCTCGTTTCTTTCGACGGCATCGTCGTCATTCGTGCCTGCCTGTCTGTCTGTGAATCGAATCGACGAATACGACGAATTCGTCGTCATCGTCGTTCTGGTGACTGTACGCAGGACCTTCTGCGAACGCGATATACGAATCTAGGAATTGCTTAGTTTTGACCAGGTTCTCCCCAGACGACGCTTTAGACGACTGTCCTCAGCGCCCCGCCGAGAATGGTGGCTTTCGTTCGTGACGTTGCTAAGTGAGGATTAAGAAATAGGCTAAAAACAAAAATGAAAGATTACAAAATGGGGGTTAAGAAATAGGCTAACAAGCAACACATAAATTAATAAGCCCCCCCCCCCCCTTTAGAAAATGGGCGCGACTCGCATTTCGTTTTTAAGCTCTAGTAGAATCGTAACGTTGCCGTGCTACAACTGTAGCATTAGCATGATCCTGACGTTTCATGGCAATAGCATGGTTTCTGTTGAGATAACATTACCCGACAACCAACAACACAATAAGTCAAATTCGGATAGGAATAGATTTTTATTTTCTTGTTTAGTTCTAATATTCTTAGCAATGGGTTATTGCTTTAAGTTTTATTTCTGTTTAAACATTGCTTCATCTTCGCCATGTTTATAACGTTTAATAATAGAGTTCTATCCCAATATCGCTGGCAGATTAACTAGTAGCCTTATGAGAACGTGAAATTCAAACCCGACGATGCCAATTGCCGCGCATCATCCCTACTTGCGCAATCGTTTCGACAGGAAGCTCAGAGAGCCCTTGAGAGATGAGCCGTTCTATCTCATTCACTGGCAACTTACACAGTTAGACGCTGTTTCGTTCATTTTCCTACGTAGACGTCATTTTGTTACTTGGCAAATGTATGCTGAGATCGAACTCGTCTATTCGTCTAGTTCCGACTGTGATTCTGGTTTTCGGCGTATGTGCCCTTGGGCGGACGCTATATATCTCTTGCCTGGAAGACGGCCTTATCCATCTTCACACTCTGCCGGCGTAGAGGTGTAAAAGCTGGCCATCATCACCCCCGCTCAATGGTCACTCAGGAGATCCTCTCAGCAATTGGGCAATGAACTTCCGATAAACAATTTCCCTTCTCTTTCCCTCTCTCTCTCTCCCTCTCCTTTTATCTTGCTATATGTATATATGTTTTATGCTTGTGTTTTCCACCTATTTCTTCCCAAGCTATGTTGGTGTTCAGTTCAAGGGAGGATGACCAAGATTTAAAAATATTGCCGGGCATAATGCAGGCTAGAGGGAACGAATTTAGCAGTCGGCCAGCAGCAAACTGCCTAAAAACAGCTGTTGCCAGCAATTGCCTTTGTGCGCAGGTGTTATGTACGAGCCGTAAACGGTGCTGTAGAGTTATCGCGTTGACAAAAAATGAACGATCGTAACTTTCGCGTTATATGGCGATTTAAAAGCCGTGCCTACATGCAAGGGTGTATACATTAAAAAAAAAAAATATATATATATATATATATATATATATATCGTTCGCAGGGACTCAAATGTCATGTTCCCACCCTGAATGATTGATTACATTGAATAAATGCATATATATATATATATATATATATATATATATATATATATATATATATATTTATATATATACAGGGTCTATCATTACAATATGGTAAAGTTTGGTAGAACTCGGCAAGAAATTTTTTTCCTAATGGAAGGAGGGTGCGGAAACGTTTTGTTTAGGAGAGAGAATGAAACTTATAAAATAAGTTATTCTGCCTTTTTTCTCCTACATAGTTGTGCAAAATCGACGTTTGTAGGCGAACCAGTCAACGCATGAAGGAACCGATCATACCGGCGTGTTCTGCACAATGGAAGACGCTTCGCTTGCGTAGCGGAAAGCGAATAGTCAGATTAAGGAAAGTCATAAAAGTCGATATGTTGTTATGTCTTACATTAACGCTTTTACGTGCAAAATTGTGAAATGTTTTCATTACGATAAAAAATGTAGGTCCAAAAAGACTAATCTCAGGCAATAGCAAATTGAATGCCCACCATCTTCGTGCCAAAGTGATGGTGCTGCGTTACGTAGTTGCCAAGTAAGTAAGCTTTTTAAGCAAACATTTGTCGAACATAACTATCCAGCATTTCAGGTGATACTGGATTGGCTGTTGAGTGCGTGCCGAAGCGCAGCTATGTATGTGGATGAAGTTAGTATTCGCTAAAAAGCTTGTCTTGTGCTTTCATCTCTTGTTCTAGTTTAGCTCCTTGCACCGTCTTTTTATAAAGGCGACTTGCATTCGTATGCAAGAAGGTCCCTTGCGGGCGACTTTTTGCCAGTATATACGTCTGACTCATAAAATATTTCAGAGATCGGTATTCTTGGGTATTCCAGCTGGTTCTTCGAGATTTACTCAGCTGGGGACGCACGCTGTGCAGTACAGAATTTTGAATTTGTGTTGCATATACTTCGACATTCAGGGAGTTAGGGACCGGAAGAACCTCTTTTTTTTTTTTTTTTTTTTTTTTATAGAGGTGGAAAATGCTTTACGCACACCCTCCGATGTTAATGAAGGGTAGTGTGGGACTAAACGCCGGGGAAGAGTATAATACTCAATCCAATCCGCTCGTTCTACCCACTAAAAACCACCTCTCCCACCCTCTTCTGGTTCGGAATTGTGAACCATTACATCGAGACCAGAAGAGGGGAGTCCCGTGCTGCGACCCTCTCCTTAGTCTACGACTATGTCCCGAGCAGAGAGTGGGTCCTGCTCGGGAGTGAACACTAGAGGCCTAGTGTTGAATTGCGATCTGCGGCGATCTTCCTGGCGACATTTTCGCGCATAAGCCCGTCTAAGTATTGGGTCCCGGCGTGCCAGTCCGTTGTCGACTTGAGCATGTTGGCCACGATGGTCGTGGTCGGGCTACCTTTGTGGACATAGGAGGAGCCCGTGCGGTAGGCCGCGAGGGCCTCGCAGTCCTCTACGGTGTGCGCCGCGTCGTCGGGTGCGCCTGTGGTGCAGAGAACGCAGATATCTGTATTCGCCTTGCCTATCCGGAAAAGGTACGACTGGAATTGTCCATGCCCTGTGAGCACTTGCACGGAGTGATATGTAAGTGCTCCCTTGAGTTTATACCAGGTTATGAGGTCTGTGATTAGGCTTCTTGTCCAGGCCCCTCTGGTATCCCCAGCTGGTGGGTTGGACCACGTGCCCGCCCATGTGACCAGGGAGTGCTCCCGTGCTTGGGTCCATGAAGTGTCGCCGTCCTTCTTGCGCTTGCTTCTTTCTTCAGCAAGTATGTCCCAAGGGATCTGGCAGGCGAGCGCCAACAGGACGTCCGTCGAGACAGTCCGGTAGGCCCGCGTGACCCTGATGGCAGGAAGAACCTCTGGCGAGAGCTCCAGTAAGCGGGTTGAGTCAATGGCAGCGTTTAACCGTTGCCGCCTTTGGCCTGCTGCCTGATGATGTGCCGTGAGCGACATTGCAACAGAAAGTTGTCGTCTGGATTTAAAGCCTTGTATCTGATGGGCAATATATAGGGCAATACAAAGGCAAATATATCTATCGTAGACCTTTCTTGTGGAGCTACTTTGATCGAATCCTCGGTTGTGGAAACCACCGACATACTACGGGACGCAAACGTGCTGATTAGTGTCCCTGTTCTAACGTTGTCCAGTTTAACAAGGACACAGTTAAGGTCCCCGCAAAGCACTGTTGTTTTGTTAAGGTCGACTTTATTCAAGCAATACACTAGCTTTTCCAACAGGTCGGGAATAGCTTCCGAAGTATTAGAATATATCGCAATTATATTTATGGAACTTCCTGCAAGTACAGCGCAGTTGTCCTCTATGTATAGTACTTCTATTCCACTAAGATTCGTGTTATATAGTACAGCTACTTCACCGCTTGCTCTTCCATGACCTTCGCTCCGTGTGTCCAAGACATTCTATCAGGTACTAACCGGAAACTACAGTTGGTTCCGTGGCTCACGTCTCCAGCACGTCATATTGTGTATTCACAGCCAGAGGAAGAAAGATCAAGATTGATTTTATATTTTCGCAATTGTATTAAAAAAAGTGGGTTGCTGTTACTGGCTGTTACTGTTTTGGCTGGGTTTTGAAAGATCTTTTGCCACGACACTACCTGCATTTTTAGGGTGCTTCTTTGTCTTAAGGGAGTTTGCTGATCCCAACACCTGCGAAAATAGAGATGGCAATATCTTAGCAATGGCACTGGTGACTGCCGCCTGTACTGTTTCTACGATACAAGGGTAATCTTATGCATGATAGATTGATTGAGGCCGTCACTTTTTTCCACAAATATATATATATATATATATATATTTGTGGAAGAGGCAAGCACTGCCGAGTGTGCAAACGTATTGTAAATGATTAATAAATCATCACAATATTTTCTATATACATATATATATATATATATATATATATATATATATATATATATTGTTAATGATACAACTAGAAACTCTATTCTGTTGCTGACGTAGATAGTTTTTTCCTTTTACGTACCTAGTTCACGTTGGGTTAGGTCAGACAATCGCTGACGTGCCAGGTAAGGCAACTGACCTATAAGACAGGCAGCTTTATTAGCGGTAACATCTTATAGAAAAGCTACAAAAGATATATATATATAGAACGAAAAAGGGCAGATCGAGGTTTACAGCATAGACAGAGGTCAATTTAGACACATATATATATATGTTTACCTTAGATGCAAGCGGTCCTATTCAAGTGTTCTTTTCTAAGCCGAGGCATTGAGGCGAGGTGGTTGCCAAAAACGTGCCCTGCGTCGTCACGTCGGCCTAGAGCGGCAAGCTGGGGCCGGCTGGCTGGCAGACCGCGCTCGTCGGCTCCGGGAAGGGGTTTCGTTCTTTTTCTTCTTCTCCTTCTTGTTCGTATTCTTTTCCGTCTTCGTCTTGTTGGCTTCGGCCCTAACCGTGTTGGTATTGAGTGAGCCTGGGTCGGCCCGGGCTCTGCCGGGTGAGCAGTGGGCGGGCTGCTCTCCTGTCCTGTCCTGTCTTGCGTTATTTGTGGCGATGTCATTGAAACGGAAATGGCTAAGTTGAGCACATCCTTCACTCTTCTCCTTGCCTTTCTCTCTTTCTTCCTACTCCCCCCCCCTCTCTCTCTCTCTCTCTCTCGTTCAATCTATATCTATTCCTCTTTCTCTCTGCTTATTCCTCTTTCTCTCTGTTTATCTATTGCTTACCCTATCTCTGCGTCAATCTATCTCCGACGATGGATGAAATGATCCACCGGCAGTCGGTCACGGCACGACACGAAGGACTGGCGTCTTTTAATGAGCAGA
Source organism: Dermanyssus gallinae (assembly GCA_003439945.1). Lineage (NCBI taxonomy): Eukaryota > Metazoa > Arthropoda > Arachnida > Mesostigmata > Dermanyssidae > Dermanyssus > Dermanyssus gallinae. Next base: position 31,811 of record QVRM01003112.1, read on the forward strand.
AGCTGCGGTAGCGGTGGCAGCGTTCGCGAGGTCGAGCAACGACGCTCTCGCGCCGTAATCGCGACACTACGATATGGACATAACCAGCATGCAGGCAGCAGCCATCGGCGACGAGGTGCAGCAGTTGACAACAAGGCTAAAGTAGGTTGAGGCTGGAGGTGGGGGTAGTCGACAGCATGTTGACGCAATGAGGTCGAAGCCACGCTATGCGCATTTGCCCTCTTTTCCTCTCTCTCTCTCTCTCGCCCAGTCGCCTGTTAAAACCGGTCGGCTCTCGAACGAAGGATGAAGCGGCGAACGGCCTGAAAGGTGAGACGACGACAATGTCGACAGCCTTTGCTGATAATGATGATGGTTAGAATGATAATGATGATGATGATGTCGACGTCGTTCTCATGAGGGCTCTCATGAAGAAGCCATGAAGAACCAAACTCATGGTGGGACCGAGCAGCATGTAAATATGAATGCGATTAGCAAACATAGTAGCAGACCTCTCTGTGGCGTTTTTCATTTCAAGAAACACATCTAAAAATTTCAGTTACGTTTTGCCTTAGTATAAATATGTTTATATATTTTTTTTTCAAGAGAAAGGAGTAAAAATACGGACAGTCACTACAGGTAAAGACGGCGGTATTTTTACGAAAGTTGTGGAGAAAAACAGAAAGTGAAGCAACGTTTACTGATGTACTGCGACAAGGAACAGGGGGAGAAATAGGCCAGAGAAAATGAGCCAGCCTCACTATGACTCTAGTCCTAACGGCAAATAAGATTATAAAAGAGCTGCGGGAAATACTTAATATCCACGAAGCTTCCTACATGAGCTCCCAGGCCAACAAAGAACCGGGCCGTCTTGGTTGATCTGGGAGAAAGTGTCTGGTCACCTTACCAAAAGGCAGGGCACGCCAGTTTTTGACCAGGAAGAATCTTACTGCAAGTTTAAGGAGCAAATCGCACTGTCTACATGCTACAAGTGTCAAAAACTAGGACACACAGCCAACGAATGCTAGTACACAAACGCCGTCACACAGAGACTCTACAGATGCAGCGGCAGGGAGGGCCACTTCGCTAATGACTGTAAAGAAGAAACCCCTAGCTGTTACAACTGCGGTAAGAAGGGGCACAAAGCTCGCACGACCGCATGTACCCTATATCTCAATCTCCTACGGGCAAAACTGAAGGAGCGGAAGGAAGAGACGCAGACCAACAAAAACAAGACAAAGTGTATGGCCGACAACCTTGAGTCCGGAGGAGAGATCATGGTGCAGCAGCATTTCAAAGCAAGTATCCCAAAAGGACCTTTCTTCTGGAAGAGACAGGAACCCAGAGATGCGGCAAAGAGACTGGTCCAGAGGGAACGTTTTATACTTGTTTGAATGCAGAGCAGAATAAGTATAATCCAGGACAACTGTAACAGTAGCCGGGCGGCCCACGATATAGCCTGAAACATAACGCAACGGAGAGAGACACAAGTAGTCGCCTTTAGCGATCCAAAGAAAAAGCTAGCAAAACGAGCTAAGAACTAGAAGATCGACTCTGTATACAACGCTGCACTTATCGTTAATCATACTGTTAAGATACTAAACAAGGGTAGCGGATCAGATTTTTTCTGCTACTTAAGCCCCATTTGTCTACATGATTTTATGGATTTCGAACAATTCCTAGACAATCTCACAACGTCAATACTAAACCAAAAGCCGGAAACACGTTTGCTAGTCTCCAGAGATTGTAACCCGGCAGCCGAGATATGGGGCTCCTCGTGAACAGATAAGCGGGGGAGAACTCATTAAGAATGGACAGCTTATACTTTCTCAACGACGGCATGGAGGCGACTTTCCGGCGTCACAGAATCACGCCTAGACATAACTTTCAGATAGCGCGGCAGATATCAAGTTAAAGTTGGATCAAGAAAAAAGTCCTCGTGGAGGAGGAAAATCTTAGCGATCATCTCTTTGTGGAGACTTGACTAAATCTAGTCCACCGCCTCAGCAACTGAGAAAACGGTACAGCATCTCGGATAATGAAAAGTTCAAGGTGGAACTAGCAAACAAGATGACGCAATCAGAGTGTTCCAAGACCCCGGAGCAGCTTCAGGTCATCCTGATCCTCCTATTGCCAACAGCAAAGCCAAGTGCTGGCAAGAGCTTCTAGAACAAGTTCAAGACGACCCATAGAAAAACCATAAAGAATTGAATTTCCGGCAATTCAGCCCTTCTATGTTCGCCTGGCGGTTAACAAGCTAAAAACAGATAAAAACACAGGCCCCGGCAGAGTCCCCCAGCTGCGCTCACGCTCATGCTTAAAAAGCATTCAGCCATCATCAAAGAAAGGCTCAGGCTGTTTACGGAGGAGAGCGGACTCTTGCACCGGTACAATATGGCTTCCGTAAACACAAATCGGTTCTCACGGCAAACCACATGAGTCTCAGTAGAACTGAGTTGGTGCGTAGATCAACTATCTATACAAGACTGCTAATCATAGTCACCTCTTGGATGTGAGAAACACCTTCAATAATCATCATGAAAATACACCTTAGACACGCTTGTTTGTAAAAATGTTCTGCCATACGTAGTTAAGGCAATATCTGGATACCTTAAGGAAAGATCCGTCTCAAACTGCAAGGTAGTCCTCCCGATTACAGCTGGGGTACAACAGGGCTCAATTCTGGGCCCACTGCTATGGAACCTGGCGTATGACGACTTTAGCGCAGACAATCGGTAAACCGGTATACCCCCGGGAATAGACATGATAGCTTAAGATGACGACTTATGGAGGACGAGCTTGAGCTAAACACAAAGCAAGCTTTGCACTGAACAGCGGAATGGATGAAGGCCGCAAGGCTGGCACTTGCTTCAGAAAAAAGTAAGACCATACTCCTTACTGACAAGAAGAGAGTTTGACAGCTGGTCGCAGGGTAAGCAATCATGAAAAAAGTTTGTGAAAGAAGCCTGCAACCTTAATGCCACGGTGAACACGCTGAACAAAGCAAAGCTCATCCCGCGCAGAAAGCAACATATCGCAGCCCTTAGGGAATACAATGGTACAGCACGACATACAGGCATGGATAGCAAGGCCGAGGGACGACTTCACCTTCTACCTTACACATACCTAACCTTCAATCTTACACAGATGGTTTTACACAAATCAGATAGGGCACTCGCCACTTCTCGTGATGGCATATAGCACTGTGCTATGAAGATTTGGGCCATCAGAGAATACAGTTTAAGGCGGAAGGTGTAGTGGGTATGAGTCTCAGCGGCGTAACATTTATCCCTGGGGTCGAGTCCCACACAGCTCAAAATGGAAAGCGATATTTCCTACATGTAGCGGTAGTTGTAACTGCATTTATTTATATATATATATACTTCCTCCACAAAAACAATCGATGATATACCAGCTACAATAGCAGTAAGCTAGCTGACCTATAAAACAGGCAGCTTTACTGGAGGAAACATCTTATAGAGTGTGCGTAGATGCATTGACCCTCCTCCACAAGAAAAAAACGTGCCGGCTAAGGTACCTGGCCTAGAAAAACAGACAGGCTTACTAGAGCAAACATCTTAAAGAAAAGCTATAAATAGTATAAAGAGAAAATACAGATCGTGGTTTACAGCATATAGAGACGTCGAATCCGTCTAGTTACACATACGTACTTATATATTATACGACTCATCAAAATTCCAGTTACATTCTGTTCAACATATATATATATATATATATATATATATATATAAAATATTGCGATGATTTATTAATCAATTACAATACATTTGCTCATTCGGCAGTGCTCGCCTCTATATATATATATATATATATATATATATATATATATATATATATATATATATATATATATATATATATGTATATATATATATATACAAACATGAATCCAGGCTGCGCCGTAATTATGCTTTTCCTACGGTTCCCCACACGTGTTATTATGTAATAATTATTTGATTTCTTTTTTCAAAAACATATTACTGGGTGTACGTATTTATTCACTGTAATCAATCACCGATGGTAAAAACATGACAATTGGGTTTTTGCGAACGTGTGCACCTTTACAAAGGGTCGAATGTAGGAACCCACTATCTCTGGAGGGTCCCCCTCGCCCGCTCGCTATCACCGCTGCTATAATTATTTGATATATATATATGTATATATATATTTTTTTTTTCTGATGCATACCATTTTTTATCATTCTGAATGAAGTGCAGTGTCATAAAGGATTTCTCACTAAATGCAAAATTCAAGACGCTCACAATAACCTGAAATATAGTTTCTCCCTTAGTGGGGACATCTTATGAATCGCGAGCAAGGCAGTAATCGTTTATTTGATTTAATTTTTGCGTAGATACAGCAAGTATCTCCTTGTCACCTGCTGCTTCCTGTTTGAACAAAAATCAGCACCAAACTACTCTGAGCAAGTCGCTTGACTTCATGAGAAAAAACAAATGGTACCTAGCCTTTATTCATATAACACTGACACCTGAGGTCTTTGAAAACAATCAGCTAACGATACCCCCTCTAGGTAGAACTTTAATTCTGCCGTGTAGGAATCTGCTTCTATGTTTTCAGAAGCCGCGTACGTAACTGCCATGCGATACATTGTGTCTTTGAGGAAACTAAAGAAGTGCATAGCTTTACTCGCGGTTTGTCCAGCGCGAAGAGCTTCAACAATAGTTATTTTCGCGAATGAAATTCTAGAGACGAATGTACTCGGTCAACCATGGTTGGTGTGTTTTCAGTACACAATAAACGAGCTTTTGCTGCTTATCAAAGATTTTGAATGAATACCTGACTATATGACGGGCAGACCGCCGAAATATTTTCCAATTTAAGTAGAGCACACTGTATATACACAAATCGAATGGTATACAACGAATGACTACAACACGCCGCCTTTTCAACCAGACACAAATACCTTTGACGTTTAACATAAACCAAGCAAGTTGCACGGCGTCTGTAGCAGTTATACAAGTATTCCCTAGACAAATGCCCAGGGATCTAAGAGTGAAATACCTAGGCTCAAGGCTCCCTGAATCAACCTTGGTGCGGAAGGGCTACTAATCAGCCGAATAGATACACTCAACAAGCGGCACCAGCAATGGGAAGCAATTCAGCAAGCAGCCGGACCATTATGGATACTGAACGCAATACACCTTGATTTATAAAAAAAACTGTACAGCCTTAAACACGGCTCGCTCACCTTCCTATTTATCAATGTCTACACCGCGTTGACAAAGCTAGTTCCTCCCTCTGCCTCACGTGCAATTTGAAAGAGGCTGACGACGCAAGGCACTGTTACAAACGCTGTGCCCTTTTCAAAACTTTTTCGGAACCTAGAACTGCAAAGTCGCCTGAAATATCAAGCCCTTGTGAAAAATCGCTTCTCAAGGACAATAAATCGCACACTTTGTCTCAGATGCAAAAATAACCGCCACAGAACGTCGAGCAGCCTTGCAAGTTAACGTGGCCAGGTGAAGTTATCGCCAGAACCTTACCTCTGACAAGGGCTAATTATGGTGACTGGATTTTAGCAGGTTTGTAAGTTTTCATTATTATTGTATACTACTAATTTAGCTATATATATATATATATATATATATATATATATATATATATATATATATATATATATATATATATATATATATATATATATATATATATTTACGCATCATCTTACGTAAAAAAATGAAGTATACGTTTGATTATTTTTACAATAAAAAATACAAACTTAGCTAGGTTGGTATGCGACTCAGCAGTGAATTATGAAGAGCTACAAAGCGGCAGCAATCACTGAAGGTGTAAATACTTCTCGTAGAGCACAAGCACATGGCTTGACCCGAGCAAACGGTATAATCTAACACGTCTACATACGCAATTGCACATATTATTTAGATACACATTTCCTTAAGGACTACAGGGGTAGAATTCGCCGACATAGACTGGTCTTTTGGCCGAAACAACGGGGCTTGTACTCTCCATAAATAAAAACATTTCAGCCAATACATTGCTCGTGTTTTTACCGTCACATCCTTGGCGTAAGCTCTTAAGTATGCTCCTGGTAGGGGGATCCTTATGTCCAGTACGATGCCCCGTAGAGACATGCGCTATACATATACTACAATGCAGGTCCAGGATCAGCTGAGCCTGCTGTCATACTGAACTCTGTTTACTCATTCTAAATAACCGTTTTGTAGGTACGGACGTCATTGGTCTCAATTTGTTTGAGTTTACTTCGATGTTCTGTATTCCTTAAGCATACGGTTATTCCTGCCGCTTTGATTATTAAAGAGTAATAGCTACACGCGCTTTGTTGTTTATTGACTGACCTGGTCACGCTTGGCTGCGAACTAAATATATACACACAAGGAAATGCGCGATATAATGGGGCACAGTACGAACTTAGACAGAACGCAAATCCGTGTTTAATTTAGGAAGCAGATTAAACCAAAATTATTAACAAACTTTAGTACAATAATGAGCGGAAGAATACGCGATGGTTGAAAGAGCAGGAAACATAAATGCCCAAAATATTGTGTTCTTATTTAATTTAACCAAAACGTTGATTTAGTTATAAAGTAAGTAGGAACTATGCATGGAACAACACATCTGGAAGATGCCCTCTACGGTATTGATATAGGCAGGCAAGCGGTATCGTAGCGCGGTAAGCCCTCGCCAGGCGCTTTGCTGCGTTTTGCGCCTTTTTCGCAAGGACACAGAGTCGATCGGACCATGGACGTGAGTTCTTTCTTCTTGTTAAACGACACCAGAGATTGTAGCTGAAGGTCTATTGCAACTGGATTGTCTGACCTGATATGAGCACCCTCTCTCAGCGAATGATTAGTCGCAACAAATTTAACTTCGTTGACCTTTACGTTTGGTGCGAACACGTCAGTTACAGAACTTCTATTGTGATTGATAAAGGTTGGAACAGTAGGCGGGCTGATGATGCAGCATCCGAAGTCCGATAGCGTTTCCTTAAGGGCCATCATTCGGATCGAGGTAGGCCGATCTAAACGAGCGTTAAAATCTCTACTGACTACGAGCGGGGCTGCGGCAGGCACTCCGTGTAAGCCGCTAAGAAGCTTTCCCACCATAGTCATTCAGGGTCGACTTATTTTCGAAAGGACGAACATATGCCGCCACGATGCGCATACTCTGATTATGTAGAACAATAACGTTATCTTCGGCGAGCGCAACATGGAGGTCCCCGACTCGATGATTGCAGAAAATTGACACTCCACCGCTGGGGCGTCCAACGCCTTTCTCTTTCTAAGCTAAGGAGTGGATATGGTAGAGGCGAGGCAGATTAAATGCTTTAGACACGTTCCCTAACACCAACTCAGTGCTCAGGTAGTCTTCTAGCAGTCGTCACGTGCGGTCGCGTTTGGCTTTGCTCCGTACAACTCGGTCGAAGAGTGCAGGAACCTGAGGCCTGAAAGGGCTTACCAATTGCACTCGACGATGTAAGCGGTAGGGAGTTCAACGCGACTAGTAATTACTGCAAAGGTACTGTGCAAAACGCGATTTTTTTCTTGTTTTGTGTTCACGCGAGTTCGAAATTCGAACGTTCGAAAGTTGCCAGGCATCGTCCGTGCAGTGACCGGTAGGCCGGTTTAACCGGGCTTCCCGGCAGTGTTTATGCACGTAGCCCACTGTGTACATAACTATCTGTGTATAGTACTAACTGTGTATATAAGTGCAAACGAGCGCTGCCTACTTAAGTGCTCATTTTCAACATTGTATATAACAACTACGACAAGCCGCCACGAAGAGTGATAGAGCGCGTGCCGAAGCGCTGCTGTGCACGGGGAGTGTATAGCAGATTGGCAGCGTCGGTGATCACAGTACCGGTCTAAGCCAGACCGGTCTAGGTTCAAATCGCAGCGGTGTTTTTTTTTTAACATAGTTAAACTACTTTTTTTTTTTAATAAATATAGTTTCCCACTTCACACTTAACTTTTAATAGTCTAAATCTTAATAGTTTGCCTACTTACATAGCATAGCTTACAATTCTCACTCTTAAATTTCCTAAACTTAAATTTATTTTGTTCTGAACTATTTTTACTTAAAATGAACTCCTAGTAGTCATTATTAGCACCATGTTCTCTCGGGCAAAAGACCCGGGCAAATGCAGTCCCCACTCGGGCTGCGAAGAAAACGCAAAGGACAACGATAACATCACTCCTGGCGGGGGTAACCCCGACGAAGCGGTCTCGGGCAACTACCTCGACAAGATAGCCGACATCGCACAAAGGCTCACTAACCACGCGGCCAGCAGAAAAAATATGGACGTAATGGTGAAAAAAATGGCTGAGGAACTTCGCGTCGCGACAAAAGAGGCCAAGGCACGAAGTAAGGATGTCGGCACACAGACCGTTAACGAGACCGCAGACTCGGGGTGCCAGTGTACACCTGACACCCTTGCCCTGGAGCGGCAGGCCGAAAACATTACTGCCATGATCGAGAAGTGCCAAACAGAAGAGGACCTCAAGCGCATCCTCTCTCTTGAATGGCCAGCAGCCGCGTACACAAGGGTGTCGCACCTCGGGGCCAGCATCCTGAAGGAGAGCCCCCTTCGGATCCTGGTTGCACGGGAAGACGATCCTTCAGACCACATGGCAAAACATGGCCTGCCAGTTCCAGGGCATAGCCGGCGAGGCCGGCCGCAGGACAGGGGTGGTCATGACGCGCCAAATTTGCGAATCGGGGGATGACGGCGAGCCCATCACTCGGGCCCTAGTGGCGATCACGTTCCCTAAGGACGCAACGCTCCTCCAGGACAAGAATCTCCTGGACCAGGCGCTGAAAAATACAAAGGCCCTCGCGGGCTCAAGGGACCTTGGGCCAATACCCTGCCACATGACAAGCCAGGGCGAGCGGAGGGGAGTCGGCAAACTCTTGGAATGCCTCTCCCGGGCACAAGACCTACATCTTGCTGTCACCCCTACGGCGCGCACAGACAGGGGTGGGGCAGACGGTGGCAAGAAGAGCTCGGCTAGCACCACAACAACTTTCCTTCTTAAAAAGAAGGAAGGCAAGACTTACGCCGACATGATCAAAGAGCTGGGTGTCAGGGTGGACCCCAATGCCCACAACGTGAGGGTAAATCGAGTTCAACAAATGCCCAGCGGAGATGTGCGGTTGGTGGTGGCAGAGGCGGTACAAGGAGGGGCCAGCTCCTTTCTCCAGGCCCTGCAGCCAGCCGGGGAGGCGGACGCCAGCGTCGACAGGACGTCACTAAAGCGTCTCCTGATCAGGGACGTCATGGAGGGTACCACCCAGCAAGACATCGAGGCTGCCATCCGCAAGGCGCTGCCCATCGAGGGACCACTTGCCGTGGAACCCCCACAAAAGGGGACCACCGGCAGATGGACGTCCCTGGTCCGAGCGGCCCCTCCCGACGCCGCCAGGCTCCTAAACATCAAACGCATTCACATGGGGTGGTCCTCGTTCCCAATCTCAGAGTGGATCACCGTGCCGACGTGCCAGCGCTGCCAACGAGTGGGCCACTCTGCTCCCTCGTGCACTGGCGCGGTCGTCACAGGTAAGCGCTGCCACAGGTGCGGGGTAGTTGGGCACCTCTCGAGAGAATGCAAAGCGGCGACGACCTGCTATAACTGCGGCGAAGCAGGACACGCGGCCGACGTTGCCGCTTGTCCAAAGTACAGAGAGCAACTGGCGGAGCTCCGCCGCCGCGGCACCTGGCCAACGGCCGCGCACCTCGCGATAACACGAGTGCCAAACCCAACCCCGGTTACCCACGAGGACCACCCCACTGACGCCGTGGACGACGAGGGGTTCACCCTGGTCACCCAAAAAAGCCGCAAGAGGGTACAGAGATCGCCTCCTCTGGACCCTCGTGCAACGAAGGCATCTAACAAGCAAGCCACGTCCACCAACGACAATGACGGCAGTTCGTAAAGTACTCCAGCTTAACTGCAATCGCAGCAGAGGCGCGCACAACGTGCTCCAGGAGGTCAACAGCAGAGTAGGAGCCGACCTCTTGTTGCTCAGCGAGCCTAACATCCGGTGGGCAGAAAACCGTTCCCCGGACTGTTTTGCAGACGCCGATAGCGCTACGAGCATCGTACTTGACCATCGCAGCCAGATGCGCATCTCCGGACACGGCTGCGGCTACGGTTTTACATGGGTTGACGTCGCAAACATCGCTTTTATTCCTGCTACTGCAGTCCTAACGTTCCACTTGACAACCTTAACAGGCTTTTAGACGACTTATCTTCCTCTTTTAACCAAACTGACGCGCCACTTTTAGTAATAACCGGAGATTTTAACGCCGCGGCCAGCGCATGGGGCTCGGCCGGAACCAGTCATAGGGGGCTCGCAATCCTCGACTGGTTAGCGGCTGAAGACCTCGTAGTTCTTAACAAAAATACGTCCACCTTTCACAGGGCCGGGCGCACCTCATGTATCGATCTTACTATCACGCGCAGGGCCGATGCCAACAAAATTTTAGACTGGAAGGTGCTACAGGAAGAGCGACCATTTTATCATCGAATTTCACGTGACTACTGCCGCGACGACAAATCCAACGCAGCGTCCGCTCATCATACGCCAGGGAGCCAAACAACTTTGGAAATCCCTCAGGGCCCTTATAGCAGCAGAGGGACCTCCAACTACGGCGGAGGGTCTCCAGCTGCTCCTAGAAAAGGTCTCCCCAGGCCGTCCCGCACGTCGAGGATACCGAGGAAAGCCAAAACACTGGTGGACCGCGGCACTGGGACAACTACGGCGGAAATGCCTAAAAGCGCGACGGTGGCTCACCCGCGCCAGACGATCGTCACACGACGGGGAGGCCGCCAGACGCTTTAGAGCCGTATACAAGAACTTGCGGGCCCTCCTGCGCAGGGAAATCTTCAGGAGCAAGGAACGCTCCTGGAGGGCCTTCCTGGAGGAGCTGGAGGACGACCCCTGGGGGCGCCCATACAAAATGATCAGGGGGCTCCCCCCTTACAAGCGCAGGGTAGAAATATCTCCGGAAGATGCGCGGGTGGCGATCGAGGCGCTCTTTCCTCAACACCCACCCTTCGACCGCGCCCCTTACCTAGAGGCTTCAGGGGAGGAGGAAGAGGATACCCCGGAGGTCACGCTCCAAGAGGTGCTGGACGCTGCGGCACGCCTCAAATAGGGAAAGGCACCGGGCCCAGATGGCGTCCCGGTCTCCGCGGTCACAACACTGATAAAAGAATTTCCAGAAGCGGTGGCGTCAGCGGCGACCGGGATGCTCCGGTCGGGCTCGTTTCCCAGCGCATGGAGGGCCGCAAGCTTGGTCCTCATACCCAAAGGCCCCAGCTCTTACCGCCCTATTTGCCTACTCGGCTCCTGGCCAAAGCTATTGAGTCTATCGTGGAGGCACGCCTGCGGGACTTCGCGGAGGAGAAAGACCTGCTGTCAGAGGCCCAGCATGGGTTCCGCAAAGGCCACTCGACAATCGGCGCCATAAAGCAGATCCAGATGCAGGCCAAACTCCTCCACGAATCCCCGCCAAGAAGACGGGACCTCTACCTCGCTATTTTACTAGACGTACGTAACGCTTTTAACAGCCTACCCTGGAGAGTCATCCTGGAGACTCTTCACAGGAAGAACGTTCCCTTTTACCCACGGCGCATTATATCAAACTACCTAAAGGACCGGACAGTACAGTCTCACGGAATCGTTTTTAACATGACTGCAAGGGTGCCACAGGGCTCCATACTTGGCCCCCTGCTATGGAACATAACGTACGACGACGTGCTGCGACTAAGACTTGCTTGTTGACAAGGTCAGGTATCTTGGGGTCACCCTAGACAGGGGTCTCCGCGGCACTGAACACGTGCGGCGGGCGACGGAGAAGGCAACCAAGACAGCAAACAACGTCGCACGGGTTATGCCTAATAATCATGGACCACGGCAAACCCAGCGGCGAATAATGATGTTCGTGGCCGAGTCAGTCGCCCTATACGGAGCTCCGGCCTGGCCGATCGACACTTTAAAGCTTGCCGTCAACAGGACGCGCCTGCGTCGGGCCCAGAGGGTCGGAGCCCTCAGGGTGATCGCGGCGTACCGGACGGTAAGCGCAGCGGCAGCTTTCGTCCTTGCTGGAACGATTCCCTGGGATCTGAAAGCTGCCGAACGCCGCCGCTTATGGGGTAACCCCCAGCGCAAGAAGGACGAGGAGCGTCGGCATACTATCGACCTCTGGCAGGAAAAATGGGCCGGCCTACAAGAGCGTGCCCCTGGCACCCGTCTCCGCGCCGTTATCCCCGACATCAAGGAATGGCTAAACCGCCCGGGGGGTGAACTCACCTTCTTCTACACGACTCAGATCCTGACAGGGCATGGCGACTTCCAGTCCTACCTGTTCAGGATCGGAAAGGCTCCCAGTCCTAAATGCATCCACTGCGGCGACGGACCGGAAGACACTTCAGACCACACTGAAGTGTCCAGCATGGGCGGAGCAGCGCATACCTCTACTGCTCCTAATGAACACACCGGATTTTAACCTACGCGACGTCTGCAAAAAAAGGACGGAAACGCTTTTAAACTGGAACACCACAGCCGGAGTCTTCAGAGCCATTCTACAGAAGAAAACGAGCGCCAACCACCTACGGCGCCCCCCCACCTCCCCGTGGCTCCCGGGGAACACACCCGCCAGGAGTAGAAGACTCGCCCCCCCTGACTGTTTGATGATATGCGCAACGCAGTTCCCAGTCAGTGTGGGGGACGGGGACATGACTGGTTTTTAGTGGGTTGGAGCCCCACACTACCGGCCCGCATCTGCAGAGAGCTCCCCTGCCGCGGTGCCCGCGTGTGCAACCGCATTTCCCAGTTAGTCCTCTATAAAAAAAAAAAAATCAGTGCTCAGCAAGTCAGGCTGTTTGTTGTCCGACTGATTCGTGACAATAACGACGTCGGAAACGGCCGTATCAGAAACAGCGGAACCAGTCGTCGACCGGTCTCAACTGGCCACACACTTTGTCTCATTGCGCCTGGCCGTCTTGAACGAGGCCCGAACAAGACTTCAAGATGGGTTCGCCCAACGTAAAACCGGACGCAAAGTATACCCTTGCGATGGGCTTTCTACAAAAATTGTGCCGGGGTTCGGGGGAGAACTTTGCGTTCTCACCGCTCAGCCTTGGAATCGCGTTCTCGATGCTAGTGGCCGGAGTCAAAGGTGACACGAAGAAACAACTCCTCGATTTGCTTGGCTATGCTAATGAGGCAGACCTTCACGCAATGTACGCCGAGCTCATAAAAGACAAGGAACTGCCTATTAAAATTGCTAATAAATATCTGGCCCAGAACACACTCAAAATTCAGAAGAGTTTTGAAACGCTCGTGAAGGAAACATACGAGTCGGAGGTTGAATTGGTTGACTTCGTTAAGGATGCTCGAGAAGTCGAGGCTTCGGTCAATGCGTGGGTGGCATCAAAAACGAACGACATGATACAACAGCTTATCCGCCCTGGAACTTTTACAGGGAACACCAGTCTTACGTTACTTAACGCGGTCTACTTTAAAGGTACGTGGGCGAACGAGTTCGATCCTATTCCACATGGGATGGTCTTCAAATTACGAAACGGGTCTGCTGTAAAGAAGAGCTTCATGACCAAAAAGTCATCCGACTTTAACTATTTCGAAACGGAAAAACTCAAGATGGTTAAGATTCCGTACAAGGAGGAGGGATGCTACATGGTAGTCGCTCTTCCCAAGGACGACGATAAACACATTGATGAGATTCTGGTAACGATGACTGCCGCCGAGATGCACTCTGCTGTGGAGAAGCTAAACACTGCACGTAGTCCGAAGGTGCTGTTGACAATGCCGAAGTTCAAGATCGATTACAAATACAGCAACCTCGTCGACCACATGAAGGCTCTAAATGTGACTAAGATTTTCGCAGGAGGCGACTTTGGCGACCTCTTCGAGGAGATGGGCCGCACGATGCAAGTATCGGCAGTGGTCCATCAAACAGTGGTTGACGTCGACGAGAAGGGCACCAAAGCTGCAGCCGCTACAGCCGCCGTCGTAATGCTCTGTTTGTCAATTACGCTAGAAGACATCGTCGAACTTACAATAGATCGACCGTTTATGTTTTCCATTCACGATGGGAAGCACCATATTCCTGCATTTCTTGGTGTATGCGCCTGTCCTTGATTATGTGCTGAGAGAAGTCTACCTCTCTGAAACTTTCTTTGGCATCTGCTGTTGCTCCGCGACATAAAATTCGAAAGCAAATCATACCGCGCAAAGCCAGAAATACCAAATGTTCGCAGCTTCCAACGTGGGTCAGAATGGTAATATATGCACGCTCAATTCAAGCAGTATTTTGTGACAGGAATAATGGTGGACACAATGCGAACATACGTGTGTGTATTTGAGTATGTATATATACACTCACGGTAGATAAGTATTACTTCCTCATAGGCTTCGTGTTGTCTCTTGTAGAGAGTGTATATCTGCTCACGTTTTCTTATCTGTATGGTTTGCTTTCGTAGTAATAGTTACACCTTTCTTGTGATTCACTTGTGATCACTTGTGACATTGATTAGACGTACAATATGGCAAGTTATACAGCTTTCTTGTGATTCACTTGTGATCACTTGTGACGTTAATTAGACGTACAATATGGCAAGTTATACAGCTAAGGGCGGCAACAAATGATATTTTATCAGGTTTTGCATTTTGTTGTCTAAAATCAGTGTAAGCAGAATCTTGACTTTCTTAAAGCTTACGAATGGACCCCAACAAATGCTGAAATGTTAGTGCGATTTTTTAGCTAACAAATCGTATCCACGAGAGTTGTTAGCACGCGAACTTTTTGCGCTTGTTCGATGGGGCCGGTCATTCATCATCAACGCTACGCAGATTTGGCAAAATGCATTAATCTTTTTCGTATTGCCGCCATACTTCGGGAGCGACAGTTTGCATGCACAGACAGTAGTACTCAATGCTTCCTCACCGTCCCACTATAAGGCTGATTCATCGATCACCGTTATGATCAGGAATATTTGCCGTTTATCAGAGATGGGACCACCGTGTCCAGACCAGTGTCAATTAAGTCGAAATACATACATTAACAAAAGTACATAGCATTTGTACCGATACTCCTGCTTGTCGCTACAAGGTGTCGCTACAATCAGTCGCACACACGTGGCCGTACACGAGCGCTACTGATAACCGCAAAAGCATCCAGATGGTACATAATTTGATTTGACCAACTTTACGTAATATCGTACCGCTGCGTGCAACCAAATCTACAGTTCAATGTACTCTTTGCCGCCTTACACTATTGTAGGCAATGGTTTTGTAGTAGAGACGTATTTGTAAATAAATCCGTTGCCTGCAGAGAATCGAACGTATCGATGATGATGCTGCTGCTGCTGCAAATTTTGAGCCGTTTGCTATGAGAGACGACATTAACAGAGCGAACGAACGATCGATTGGCCGAGACAACGAGAAGCAGTGTTCGAGTATGAAAAGAAGATAAAGAAAGGATAGCAAGCATACCGGTCCACACACTAAAAGGGCAAGCAGAACCGCCCTACCGAATGATTGATCCGATAATGCATGCTCGGCTTGCCGACACCAGAGTTCGGCCAGTGTTGTGGCAACGAATCAAGACTCCTGCCAGACAGGACATAAGAGGCGTTACTAAGGGGCAAAATTCGTGTCGCCTGAGGTTTTCTTCGTTCACCGCTCTCAGTTTCTTTATCTTCTCCATGTAGCCACCGCCTTCGTCTGCGTGACTCAACGACCGACCGCCATTTTCATATACGCGGTTCTTCGGGCCGGCCGAAGCTCGAAGAAGGATCTATCGGAGAGGAAATCTACCAAATGACTCGAGAGGACCAGCCGCTGCTTCTACCGCTACTGCGACAACTACTTCTACAACGACTACTGTCTCATCTTCCATCGGTTGAACCTCGTCGGGCCAACCCGATCACCTCGCGGACGGCTTCGGCTTGGCTGCCGCCCCTTCTCAACGCCTCCGCGCCCTACAATTTCGATTTGTCAACCCTTTCCGCCTCCAATTCGAGAGCAGAACCGAAATGCAACGAACGCGAAGTGGTCCCGCGGCCGCTTGTTACCGCTTGTTCAGCTGCTCTGGCCGCAGCAGATAGGCCGACTGGGGAGCCCAAGGGAGCGCAGGAGAGGTGCTGTGGCCCTGACTCCCTGGCAGGGGTCGCGCAGTGGAACTTTGTGCGAGTTTCCAATCGGTCCCTAACCGTATGTCTTTTTCCGTGGTCTTTACCCGCTCACCTGCCATACACGACACCCCGCCCACGATGATACCGTTGACTAACGTCCATTTTTGTGTCACCTACATACACGGTGTCAGCGGGCAGACAGTGGCCCAGCGGCTAGCGTACGGACGTGTGCTCTCTGACACTTCACGTCATCAAACGTATCACGTAGCAACGTCTATGTATGGCTTATGCAACCTCAACCAACAAAGGCTTAGCCAATGAAGTAACGAAGCACATAACTGGGCAGAACAGCATAGGCATCACTCGACAACAACCAAGTGCGCAGTATGGAAATGTCATCGCAGTTTTTTCCCCCTACAAAAATAACATGAAAGTTACGACTAAATAAATACACTTATTTATATTGAATGATGCCGAAAAAAACAAATACCTTCATGCGAGCGAATTCTCAAACGTAACCACTTGTAGCAAGTTATGAGTATACTGAAACGAACATTACTCAACTTCAATAGCTTGAGAAGCGAGCTTGACATAATTCTGTACCGAATTGTGCAGATCACTTTCTGAGGTTGAATTTGATTCAGTCAAAGTCTGTCCAGTGTCGTGCTTTAAATAAATCAAACCAGCATATTGTAAATACTTGAGAGTGGTGCATATATATGTATGTGGCCTATTAGCTTGCCTGTTTCATTGCACCACCGGACGGAACGCTGTAAAGTAAGCCTTGTTTTGAGCATTATTGTACGCAGTAATGCCGACGTAGATGCCAAATCAGGTTTTTGTAACAAATAAACGCTGTTTCCTTACTGTAAAAAGCAGTTTCATAGCATTCTTAGTCGGTGTCAGTTACGGCACTAAATAACAATTGAGATGTTTGATTTATTTTAAACTAATAAACAGTCTTATATATATATATATATATATATATATATATATTTCCCTCCCGTAAAAGTGTTGTCCGTTCTACGCAAGGACAGTTCTTCAATGTGATATTAACGCAGGCCTATTTATGGTTATTTATATGATAAAAATATGATATAATAATATTAAAATAAATTTTTAAATATGCACAACAAAAAGTTCCATTATTGATTGATTGATTTATTTATTGTTCGCTTGGCATGTAAACCTTAATACATATGTCACCCTTTTTTATCAGGGGCGCTTAGAGCGGCAGCATATATATTACCTACGCATACATATAATCTATGTCTACTTCAATACCTACTGAGTATTTGCTTTCCATTGTGACAACCTCTTCTTTGTGATATCGACCAGGTCATTTCTAACATTTGGTTCTAGAGCTAGGGCCTCCGACAGCTCTATATCTCTGCTCCCCCCTAAGTCTATACATTCTTTAATAATATGTTCGATTGACTCATTCTCTAGCCCACATGCTCGACATATTGTGCTTTGCCCCTCCTTATATTTAGCTCTATATATCCTTGTATCCAACATCCCTGCCCTGGCATCTGCCAATAGCCCACTCGCTCTTGAATTATCGTATACCCATTCTACCCCGCCCCTTTCCCGCTTTTCCTTTCCATACATAGTAGCCAAACTTTCATTTGTCTGTATATGACTTGTTTACCTTCAATTTCACAATTTTTCGGATACCCTCGCTCTTGCCTATTGCTGATAATTGTACCCAAAATCCCTAGCTGCAAACTCTACTCTGCGATCCCACTTTGTTTTAATCATAAGTCCTGGCACATACATGGCCTTCCATATATTCCTTGTTACAATATATTTATTAAACCCCCAGAGGCCCTTATACCTTACTGCATTTCTTCCTCTTTTAGCCTTCTTCCTCTAAATAATCATCCCCTGTAGTCATTGTCACCCCAAGATACTTGTACTGACTTTTATAATCCAATTATTTTCCCTGTACTACAAGCTTCTTTGCCCCCTAGTCCCATTAAATACTAAAGCTGCGCTCTTTTTTTTCATTAAACGCCATGCTCAGTTCCTCCGCTGCTTCCCCACAAGCATTCAACATTTGTTGAATTTCGCTCGTACCCCGCCCTAACACTACCATATCGTCAGCAAAAAGCAGCACAGGTGTCTTTATATATACACCCTTTTCCCCTATCTGCCATCCCAAACCCGTTCTAATAATTCTTCGCGATATTCTCTCTATATACATAAAAAGCACCGATGACAACGGACAGCCTTGTCTGACCCCCTTAGCAACTATAAACTCATTAGATTGTTCGGCGGCTATTATTGTTCTTACCGTGTTATTCCTGTAATGATTTGATACAACTTTGTTCTGTCCACCATATCATATGCTTTTTAAGATCTAAAAATCCTGCCACACACCCTTGTCCCTGCAATCTCGAAGTTTCCACAGCCTGACTTAATAAAAATAGATGATCATCAAGCCTATACCCTTTCCTAAATCCGCACTGCCATTCTCCCATTTTCTTATTTGTCTTTAGATTACTCTGCACTCTACTCTTAAACACCTGCATAAATATTCGATACGCTATAGGTGTAATTGTGATTGGTCGTCTATTTTTTAAAGTGTTATTATCAACCCCCTCCTTGGGAAGAAGAGAAACTCTTCCCTTGTGCCAACCCCCGGGATTCTGCCCCCTCTAAATATATTATTAAATTTCTTCGTTAGATATTACACGTACTCTTTTCCTAACGTCTGGATAATTCCTACCGAAATGCCGTGAAGACCACACGCCGTTTGTAGATTCATTTTATTTACCACGCTTTCGATCTCATCTGTTGTGGTTGTAATCTTCGTGCTAGTTCTTGTTCTTTCTACACTGTTCACGCTAGTCGTGAAAAATAGTGCTTGTAACGCGGTGTCCATTTCATCTGTTGTGTATGTTCTATCCTGGACATTATTTGCCATTCTTGTATTTTCATGTCTGACATAGTCCCAAAACCGCTTTGCTCGCTGGCCCTTGGGGGCCCCCAAAATCCTGTTAAATTCCCTCTCGTCTGTGTTTTTCATTGCATCTTGTATTAACATTTGAGCTTTGTTCTTAGCTTCCTTGTAATTTCCCGAATACTCTTCTGCCTTGTCTGAGTCCTTTCCCATTACTTTTCTATGCTCCTTACTCCATCTTTTCCGCTCCACGATTGCCTTATTTATTTGATCATTCCACCACCCTCGTTCTCCTCCCTCTTGAATCCCTTCCCTATCTTACAGCAGTTGTCATATGCGTCTTAATATTCCTATGCATTTCGTCTACTAGTCTTTTAGTATTTGCCATTAAGAGCTGTTTTATGTATTCTACTTTCTGCGCCCATTTGTGTTTATCCAGAGATTTCTTTTGTGCAACTATGCGCCCCGGCTTCTTCTTCCTTTCGCTCACTTCTACCCAATTATGATCACACTCAACATTGTATGTTTTTCTTCTCATCTATCCTGATTTCCTCTACCCCCTATTTTTCCCTTTGTTAGTGCATACTCTACGCATGACTTTTTATCCCCCTGCGTGTATGTATATCTCCCTTCCACACGCGGGTCCAAATTTAAAATTTGGACTCTGCCAATTGTATCAGTCTTCTGCCCGCTCTGTCTTCTCGTCCATTCAGCTGTTCGATATGCGCATTCTAATCTCACAGACATATTGCCCCTCCCTTATCCTTATATTCCTTAATTACTTTATGTACTCTTTAATAGCTGTTTATTATACTGAATGAATGTCCAAATATAGTATATATGATGTGCTTGGTTCTGTGTAGCCATACAGTCGACAAGATAGCCACGTAAGTTATACTTGTGTACTGGGTCTAAGGAATCAGCGATTCGCTGTAAAAACTGAGGCGTGAACGCGTGCAAGCTCTTGTTCGTATGATGCTTTAATCCACGGCAGTCACAATTGAAGTTGCATTCCATGCAGACAGCCAAATACGTCATCGGTCCTACAACTTCTTAGCAACTTCACTGCTTCGAGTCTGCGTGTTCAGCGACCTATTCAGACTCAAATAAATCGTGGCGCCATTTATTGTCTTAATATGGTAAAATTAGTGTTCTTTTTATTAGTTACTTTGTTTATGCTAAATGTAAGGTTAGGACTTCAATTTACAAAGTGGTGCCATCATTAGCCATCAGCCCACCGCGTTCAGTGTAGGTGGCAGCGTTCCGATCCCGGGACCGCAGTGACGAAACTATAACGTAAACATAAGGATATACCAGCACATCGTAATTCCTCGCGCTACTAATTAAAAAATCTTAAGGATGTAGTTTTTACTTCCAGACTATCCTACGTTTCGCACTTGCTTGGAATCGCTGTGAGACATATCTGTAAGGCATCGAGAGCCAAACATGTTGTGATGTCTCTAGTTTTCTCATAGTATTTGTGGCAGCATAGAGATAGTATCCTAAGCTAAACGTATGCTGCTACGTGAACAAGGATACTTATGGTCATGTCCATGAGTTTTCTTGTCGCTGACCCAAGTTCCCTTGGCCTTAAAGCAGCTTTGCTGTTTTGAATGCTTGATGTACCTTACAAAGTACGTCGGGGGGGGGGGGGGGGGGAGGGTGAAAGGGAATTTTGAGTCAGTTACTGGTAGACGAGTCCTGTGCAGCTAAATCCAATATTATTTTTTTTAATAGTATTACTATCAGTAGGAACAAACATTATTTACGATCACAAATATCACACTCATTACCGTCGTTCTGCGCGTATTTAACGTACGCATACGGAATATAGACTTTTAATAAGAAACCATCTTGCGTCCGTCTGTCCTGCTCGATTCCGCTGCCAACAGTGATCTGAGGATCAGACCAACAAGTTCAGTAGCTGGTAAAACAGATGGCGAGAATCCCAGTGGAAGACAGCTGGCTTAGTACTTCTAGTCCTGGAGATGGATAATCATGCTTGGTTGTGCCGTTAGTTCGGGATGTAGGGTCCTTTAACTACCAGATACACAAGCCACCGCCGATATTCTTGCTTACCTCAAAAATGACCAAATCACCACAATTGTTGCTACATCGTAAGTTTAGAAAATCCAAAAATATATATATAATATCGGCGGGTAGCCATCGGAGGTCCTCAGACAAGGAGAAATAGATCCCATGTCAAAGACAAAGCAGCGATGGGTAATTGCACATTAACGACTAGAGTAAGAAGCATCCTTAGGTGTAACCCACCATCGATGATCAGATCGTCAGTTAGGACATGCACGGTTGTCTGTGGAGTGCATAATCATGTAGCTATTACATCTACCAAGCGCACTCACGTAACGGAACCTTGGCTTTCCGAGCAGCCACAAGCTACAGCAAGGACATCTAGCCAAACCCTCGACAGCTATAGAACAGACTAGAAACACCCGATATCTTCCTTTTCATATGACGTCTCGTTATGGGCGATGGCCGACAATAGGAATGCTAGTTAGCACAATGTGGGCATAATGGACCACGCTACGTCAATCGCTGCGACTAATGGGCAT
>QVRM01003113.1:0-25432 GCA_003439945.1 Dermanyssus gallinae
CTCTCGTTTGATGTATATATATATATATATATATATATATATATAATATTTATATATATTTCACACAATAGCACCAGCGTCACCCACCAGCACAGTTCAGCAACAACTTACAGCAAAGCAGACAATAGAACTCAGCACCTGACACTGCTCACTGACTGACAGCAACAGCAAGAACAAACTTGGGGCTGACTCACTCACGGCAAACAATAGCTCAAAAGCAACAGCAGCAGCGGCAGAAGAATAACAACAACAACTACAACAACAACAGATAATAAAAATAATTATTATTAATAATAACAACAACAACAACAACAACAACAACAACAACAACAATAACATAGCAGTAGTCAACATCTACTGACGACCTTAGCAGACAACAAGCAGACGCCCTGGCGCGGGCGATCCGCCGAGACTCGTATGCTCGACGGGTCTCGGCAATCGGGCGACTCGGGTTCAAAAGAGAGAATAAGTGCGATGTTCATGGAGAGTGTATATTCAGTCATACCGCACTAAGTCAACGGCTATGCTGCCACAAACGAAACCGTGAGATGGTAGATATGTCAACATGCCAGCTGGCCGTCGATACCCCATTGAAGATAAGCCTACTGCGATTGCAAGCCTAATCCTAATATCGCAAGATGGAAAAAAAGTCTTGAAGGAAAAACAACTTCCTTAAAATGTTTTCAAAAATATTCGGCTCTAGAAATGTGGCAGGTTTTCCGCGCAACGCATGCCATAACTCTTCGAAACTCTGTCTATATATTTATTGAGATTCGTATTCAAATTTGATTTGTTGAATTGAACTTAGTACTGTGAGTATTATCGTTTTCGGATGATATTAGAGTAAGGTACCTAAATAGTACTGTTCGGCATTTTGTTTAGATATTGTCAATGAAACAAGTTGCGCGCACATATGGAGAGAGAGCTTGTGTGCAGCCGAGGTTTGATATGAGAAACAACATTAGTTACATGGCAGGTTTGAAGTGAATTCCTATTGTGATTCGTTTGATCGTCTTATGATGATAGATTTTTTCTTATATACAGAAGCGGGAAATGATTTTAGGCACGCTGCGCAGGACTATCCGCCCACTGGTAGCTCGATAACTGCCAAAGCCTTTGTATTACTTACTAAAACCCCTCATACCTCCTGTCATTCCTCGTAACCGGGTCCTATAGGTGTGATGATGAATTCTAGAAATTCCCTCTCCTCATCAGGGATTGCCTTAACACAGTGGAAACTCGTTCAACTCTATGGCTAGGTCCGTTAAATGGCCGCAGGGTTATTCGCGCTTTATTAATCGACATTTATTATTCAGTCTCTCTCCACGCGCCTCTTGCAAACTGCTAACAGTGTGATCTGTTACGGTCGTCTGCGGCTTTTGACTGGCGTCTGCTCAGTAGACGCCAATCAGTAGAAGCGAGTCGGATGGGAAGAATAAACCAAAAGATAAACAAGCAAGTCTGTAGGTTTCACATGTGTTTCATCTGGAAAAGTGGTGCGTGCTTTTCGTTTCGATTTGTTGCGGGCCGGAAGAACGATGCGCCATATCTGTCACTTTGGTGTTGAAGAGCGCCAAAAGGAACCGAACTGAATTAGGCTTTTGCTGTAGGCCATTGCTGGCAGCTGGCTGGGTGGGTACTACATAAACCGGTTATCATCCGGTTCGGTGAGAATCGGATTGCTCCTGCGCTATCGTTGCAGGCTTGCTTCTTCGAGTTTCAAGTCGAAAGAGACAGACGGAAAGAGTAAAGGATGTCTCTGTCGCTGCTAAGAAGACCGCACTGCTTATGGGCGATTTTGAACAACCAGGTGAGCTTGCCAGTTCGACTAATGATGCTACTAGCTAAGTCTGTTCTTATATGGCTGTTTCTCGAAACTTCTATCTATCTATGGTAAGTATTTGGTCGATATAAAACAGATATAAAATTGTATTTTTTCTCACTATCTCTAGTTTGACCGTCATACATTATATTACAATTACGCATCTAAGGTAACTTCTAACCACAGGTACTCTTTAGATTCTAGGGAGTACATATTAGCTCGTTTGTTTGCTCTTAGACCGAATTCCAGACAGATAGATGAATAAAAGTATTACTTAATTTGTGCTTGGATTGCAATTCGCCTGTGCGCTCGTGGGCCATTGTGGCGTTGGTCCCGTCGGGCAGGAACCCACAAGAAGACGGCCGCCAAGACGATCAACAAGGTGAAGCTGGTGAAGTTGTCATCGAAAGAGCAAAAAACCCGCGAGCTCGTCGAAGGCATTCGCAAGAATCGTCAAAAGGATCACGTCAAAACGAATCTGGAGACAATTCTCAGGTATCTACGCTGGCTGGTCGTTATCCCTATATATATATATATATATATATATATATATATATATATATATATATATATCCGCTTGCACACGCTAAGCTGCTTTCCTGCGGACAGCTGTTAGACAGCACTAGTAGACGTTGATTCTTAGGTGCCACTCTAGGAGCGTAGTATACAATAAGTCCCGTTGCAGAATGCTCCGCGTTGACTACTATATATATATATATACTTTTTCGGGCTGACCCTCAGCCAACATTTAACGTCCACGGGACTGATTTCGCAAGACGGGCCCCATAAATACAAATGTGCAACGATGGGGCTCGATCCCGTACACCTTTGTGTCTCCTCCGGTCGTGAGGCGCACGCGAATGCACCACGCCGCCGGGCCCATGTGTATATATATATATATATATCTTCTTCCCTGATCACAAACGACTATACTATGTTTAAAAGTAGAAATCAATTTTGCAGTTTTGTTCGCTTACGTTAATAAATGTGTTTCCTGTCCTGTTGCAATTTCACGACACGGGAGGACTATTTTTCCGCATAGTCTCAAGCGCATAGTGTGTGTATGCGCGGCATAAAGCGACTTGAAGCTTTTAGAAACATGCAGCTAACTAAGGGCAATGTTCATATGAGCATGCCACTACTGAAAGCGTTTACTAACTGCTAATTGAATGATTTCCCCAATAACTAGGTTCAGCAACAAAATGGACAATTATGCGAAGAAGACGCTTTCAAATGACTTGGTGAGGCAACGGCTGCTCAAGCGCGGCGATTTCGTGCCTCTTGATGATGCAGACAAGCAAGAAGAGACCTCCGCCTTCACTGACGAAGACTTTAAGAGGTATGTGGCGCATTCCTTATATATGGCATATATTCAGTTTGTCCTCGGCAATAGCATACTGTCGTCCAGAGGCGAGCAACCGCAATACTGGACGACATTACTCTAATGTTAGAGTTACTATGATCATAATCGCCGACGCCTGCCATAGAAGTCTTGGAGTAGATATTTGAAATTAGGCAAGCTATAATTTCAAGGTCATGTACTCCTGCCGAGATCTAAGCAAACTTGAAGAACAAACTTGTTTATTGTAAAATGTTTGGGCTAGCAATCCTATGAAAAAATGTCATCGGTGATTGAATGTATATGTATACATATCGGAAGCACCGTTTTGTGGTTTCCGAAAATAGTATGTTGACGATCATGCGAAGTATTATTACATTTCCGTTGTTTCTTTGCAGGTTTGAAGAGGAATACAATATTCAGTTCACGAAACGAGCTAAGGAGAGAAACATGTTTCGTAAAATGCTTAATTAGTGAAACGTTCATGAATGCACGCCTTTATAAGTTGAGCACTGCCGTTGTGCATATATCGCCTACATTGTATATTTCACATGGATGTCAATCTTTCATCAGTCATTACTCATTACTTGTAGCGGCGTTCCCGTTCAACAGGTCGCTAATAAAGTGGTTTGTGAAGATAATTGAAATGTGCGTAATTTGATGCCTGGCCTCACAATTCTACACCCAGTACATGGTCTGATCCAAGGTCTATTTAAATTGACTCGTAGTTACTATATATATATATATATATATATATATATTATATATATATATATATATAAATTTAGCGTCGAAAGATTGCACTTCAGTGGGAGTAAAACAAAAAGTATATACAGCGGTGAATATATACCTAGCAGCATATGGGTAATTGAAGATACGGACACCTGATGGGTACCTCCTATGGTGGAGCACTTACACGGTAGTGAGCAACTAGGAAAGTGTGAAATAGTGTTCATAGATGGAATGGTTGGCCAATGAGGCAGCCTGGGCCTGAAGAGATTAAACGCAAGCTCAGCAGAAAGTGTACAACAAGGGGAAAGTGATTCGATGTGCTCGAGGCCATCGTCTGTAGAGGCCAGCATCCATTGTTTGGCGATTGCCTAATAAACATCCGTCGTCAGCCAGGCCTACCTGTTTTCTTCAAATTAAGGTACAACACTTACATGTATGTTTTACTCATTTAAACCTTACAAATAAGTAAACAGACTTACTTGCTCATTACGTCTGTTTGTGAACGTTGGGTGTACTTAGCGCTAGAGTACTCTGTCTCTCTCATTCTGTATTCGCCGAACTACGTAGTGCGTACGGTTGAGTCAAAATTATATTATTTGGACATTTAAATATTTACATATTATACGTGGCAATATCCGTATGAAAATGAACTGTGAATGAAGTCAAAAATCGATTCTGGTCTGTACGCTTCCTCCAAGGTCTTGTTGCCTGGCTACTGCCTGTAAAGTTAGTTATATCATTAAGGTCTCCTATAGGGGCTCGTCACCCTCATGTCTCCTTAACCTTCTTCTTCAAGTCTATTATTGGCATTTTATAATTGGAGAAAGAGCACGCGTAGCGTAAATCCCGTATATTAGGCACTATATATATATATATATAATATAATATATATATTATATATATTTCAGCTCAAACTCAGCTAACAAATATTATTAGTTAGCTGAGTTTGAGCTACAAGCCTCTTTGTATGCCTATGAACCAATCCGTTTGACCAACGCAATCAAGACTTAGGCTTTGTGTTTGAGGTGTCTAAACGTAGCTGCAAGGGAAAAATTGGGGCTTAACACGAGTCATACAAACTGCCGTGTATAATTCTGGCTTCTTTGACTAAAGAATCTGAAAAAACGACGGTCGGCTTAATGCCAGTGCACGTTACTATGCAGCCAGCATGGATTGGTTTATTTAGCGATTTTGGTGGGAAATCAAATGAACTCGATGAACGTTTTTTCGAAACTATAGTCATCACTTCTCAGGTGGCTCACTGGGTCAGCACTGGCACTATGGTTTCAGAATGAAAATTACTAATGCTTATTACCAAAAAAAGATGACTAACGTATTCGATTAGGGCTTAGATACCTGCAGCGGTAGCGGCAATAGCTGCAGCGCTATGCGCCGCTGGTTTAAAAGGGTGATACGTGTACACACACTTATCAAGCGAATAAACGAATCAATCTATGGGCTATCAGGGCCGTATTATTCGTTTATTCGTATCCAGCCAATTTACAATTGGCTACGATGCACAAGGGTGCCTCAAGGGCGACAAAATATCGTTTGTTTCATTTGTGTTGTTCCACTAGTGTTAATGGCCGTATTCCTCACTATGAGTACTGCAACAGCTTTATACGACGTTCGGGACTGTACTGCATCATTAAAAGTTCAGGACTATCCTTTGGGGGTTCATGTTTTCTATTCGGGAACTAAGATTACCTTGAAATTGAACTTAGCAGGTTCTATACGTCGTTTTGTTGACCAGAATAACTTTGCTAAGATCGAAAAATACAAGTCCGCCACCATCACAAACGATTGCAGGATTTAGTATAAGAACGCAGCAACAATTGCAGAAGCTTCATAACTTACCAGATCAAGTTTGAGGAGGGAATGTGGTTCTGCGGAGCTCAATTTTAGATAGGCCATATTGAATGAAGTATCCAGACTAGAGTAAAGCTTGGTATAGGGTCGTTTTTTTTGTAAAGTATATTAAGCGGTGAGATCTGGCTACGACAATGTGGCCTGCGCACGTGAACGCGCAATGCGCACTGGCCGTAAATAAGACACGAAATCGAATATAACTAGTCACTAGACGTCTTTTCAGACAGACTTTACGGTTTCGGGCCGTACGACCACGATGAACTTGTTTAATGTATTCAATAGGTAACTGGGACGTGAAATTGAATGAGCAGTTTTTCTCGTGTAGTCGCATTGAATCCACGCACCCCCAATTAACGAACGACCCTAGCGCAAGTTTTGATAAGCTTAAACTATATTAGTAAGCCATAACAGGCGATATGTGCATTCTTGAATTTGGGAACTGGCAAGAGGGGTAGAAGCTGCAGAGAGCGACTGGTACAAAAACGAGTGTTTGAGTCAAGTACCATAGAGTGCTACTCATAGCACATTTAAGTAGTGTCACTGCTTTTGCAAGTGTATTAGTCGCCTGTGCCAAGCCTCGTTTTTAGATCGGTTAGTTTCTTGTGATTAAATTTGAGTGTCTGTTTTGTAATGATAATATGAAGAAGACGATATGTGATTTAGGCATGAAGAACGTGTGCTTTGTTTGGTGTCAAAGTTTATTTTCATTACCAGAATGGGGTGCTTTTTCATGAGGTCAATACGTGACTTGATGCAAATTATCTTGTTCTTCGTAAATATAAAAAAAATAAAAACTCTGGACTAAGCGGGTAGAGCTCCAATTACACTACGTTGCAAAATTCGTTTAAAAACTTTACTGAGACACTGTTAGATTGATTAGAGAGCCTCGTAGGTGACGCAGGAACTAATAATTACTGATTTCCCAGTGTAACACTAGGCGACCGGACCGTCTTTATGCGTTATATATATATATATATATATATATATATATAGCTCCATTATCGGCTAACGTAGGTTCCCGATCTCGAAGCCTTTCATCAGTCGTGGATTCTATCGCTCCGTTAAGAAGATAGCCGAGACGCCGAGCGAATCACGCGTTCCGCCGATATTACCATTGTTTGCCAAACTGCTGCCGTGCTTGCATTTAAAGGTTACACGGTGATCGACGCTAAGCGTTTGTATTTGTCATTATAGAATCGTTCTCTAGTTCTCTGAAGTAAGCGTTACACGTCGTCGGCACACTTCACAGGGCATAGCAGAAAGCAGTACATTCATGTGGAACGCGAAATCTAGTGTAATGCTATGAATCATTGTGAGTCTATTGATCCCGAAAATGCATTCGCGAATACGTCTACAATT
This sequence comes from Dermanyssus gallinae, assembly GCA_003439945.1. Taxonomy (NCBI): domain Eukaryota; kingdom Metazoa; phylum Arthropoda; class Arachnida; order Mesostigmata; family Dermanyssidae; genus Dermanyssus; species Dermanyssus gallinae. Next base: position 7,122 of record QVRM01003113.1, read on the forward strand.
CGCATTAGCTGCTATATGTGCATTTCTATGTAATCATAAACGCAACAATTCTTTACCTTCTTTTCTATAACCATTAGGACGGATTATATATATATATATATATGTATATTTATTTTCTTTTTCTATAACCATAAGAACGAATTATATGTAAATAAATATATATATATATATATATATATATATATATATATATATCATTTATTTAAGTGTAGCAAAATATCCATTTGTGATGTAAGAACGTGTGCACAGCCCGCTGGGGCATAACTCAAGGCACTAGGTCCAGGCTTGGGCTGGTCCACCTAGCCATGGTACCTCTCACCGAAGCGGCATTCCCCTCTGAACATCTAATCACAGACGTTGCAGGTAAATACTCGCCCGCCCTCTTGTCTCCTGTAGCGAGCGCCAATCTATTCCCGACATACTTGAGCAGTTTCGTCGTGAGCGACCCAGGCCCCCTCAATGTCTCGAATGCAAGCGGTGAGAACAAATGTGGATAACTGATGCTTGAATATGTTCTGCACTTGGCTGCTATAATATATATATATATATATATATATATATATATATATATATTATATATATATATATATATATATATATACATATTAAATTATTAATTCCCTCTCAGGGGGTGCATCAGTTTTATGTCTTGGTGACTCTCCAAGGGAACAAGGACATAACGATTTTATTTGAGCTATACATTTGGGCTCGTGTGTCACTTGAGATCTTGTGGTCGTGGGTATGTGATTAAAACTGCAAAACTCCTCATCGGGGAAAACATAGTTGGCAAATATACGCTTTAATATATTAAATGTACCTCTCTCTCTTTACACCAATCTCTTTAACAACGGTTTGCGTCTGTGGGACGTCACAACGGTGGATAAACTCGGCGGGTGAATCTGTTGATCACACTCCTCAGTAGTCGCTTATCATTATCTTCCAAAGGATACCACACTTAGAGGCACACGTCAGGATTGGTTTGACATAAATGTTAATAACTTTTAAAAACAGTTCAGGATTTTTAACAATGAAGGATCTAAGGATCCAGTTGCATTTTGCGTCGCCTTCAAAGCGATTTGTCGACACTGCTCAGGATTTCATGTCAGGTGTCATAATTATACCTATTATGATTTATATATTTATATATATATATATAACACTTTTTTTTCACTATGGGATTTATTTAATGCAGTAAATTCTGATTGAAATTGAGCTTAAAACTTCCAAATTTACACTTTTTCAACGGCTTATTTTTACGGCTATCGCCCGTGTTTGCCCGCTCTTGTGAGTGTTTCAGCATTCTACATATTACATAACGGTGTTTATTAGACTTTTAGAATGTTTTAATTGTGCTAGGAGACTCATACAAATACACATTTTTTTCATATATCCGGCGAAACTAAACAAAACTGTTATTTAAGTTTGGATTTACATTCCTTATTAGATAACTCTAATACACATCTAAACAGATGAGGAAATCTGGTATTTATGTTTACCAGGCGATAATTACGCATCGAATAATTTGCCACTAGCCTTCTGTATGAGTGTGTTACAACATTGTTTGCAGCTCTTCTAATTAGATACGCTTTATTAGAAGTAGTGCGTACGGTGCCTGCTACAGTGTGCCAGAATGCTATATATGTATATTCCATAAAAGTATATCTTATCTCTCCATATACTCTCAGTGGTTGCTCTATAGGTCAATTTAAATATATTTCGTACATATGCACCTTTCCTGAAAAGTTTCTATTGATTCGATACTTAAATTGAATGAGGCACCGCACGACAAGACACCCTATTCCGAGTGTGAAAAAATGCATAATACACGATTTTCTGAAATTCAAGGGAGGTACTATGTCGTAAATTATGCAAAAGTAGGGTTCCTGTCCTTAGTGTGCTTATCATATGTTTAATATAATTTCCCATTTGATGTTATTCTGAAACGTCAGACCAATGTATTTATAGTTGTTTGCCTCACTAATTATCGGACAGTTGCAGTTACCTCAAGACCTAAGCTCGGGGTCGGCAATAGAGGCGAAGCATACTAGCCTGGTGTCATTATATCCGTTTAATGGGAGGTGTTTAAACTTTCGTATCAGCATAACAATCCAAGGAAGAGCCCATGGGTGGCAGGCAATGTTAATGGTGGGGTTTTCAGTAGCGTACCCCATTTTTGATTTTTCATAATATTCGTTTTTTAATTAAGACTATATGGGTTGATTCGTACCAGAGATTGGTCCTAGCCTTAGCACCTTTACTTTTTCTATATATAATATATATCTATATATATATATATATAAATATATTAAGTATATATATATAATTATAATATAGCATCTCGCTAAAGAGCGAACGCATTACTAAGTTGCCATCATATATATATATATATATATATATATATATCACATCGCTTATTTTTTAGCTTGGTAATCACAGTCCATGCTTCCAGTCGTAGCATTCCTAAGACCTGATTATACAATATATAACCTTTAACTCTTTCACCGAACGGTTACTGCCGGAAGCATGTTGCTCGGATAGCTTCCGGTTCCTCTAGCGTGGAAGCCTGTCAGCTTTATAGGCGTAAACTGAAAAACAGAGAGAGAACAGCGAAAACAACGACAATTAATCAAGCGGTCAGGATTGACTTCCTGCGGCCCTCCGATATAGCAACAGATAAGCGTGCTTATTTTGATCTCGATGCAGCAAAACCGAAATTTCCCACAAATTAACAGTCGTTTCTCCAAAGCTGCTGATCAATCTAAATATATACATCGGAATTGTTTTAAATAGAAATCGCCTATATTTTGAGAATAAAGTGACGTGTGCAGTAAGTACGCTTGTACGTTAAATACAGACGTAGGTCATTCAATAAGTAACCCGAACGCCACAATGATCTTTGTAGTGTATGACGGGGAAGTAACACCCTTTACGCTATCACATATTCAGCTTGACGACGACGACGACTAGATTAAGTGTGGCAGACATTTGAGCTGAGTATGTTGTCAACCGATGTCGTAGACTTGGAGAAATAGAACTTGAAGAAGTTTACGGGCACTGTGCACCAACGCTGACGACAATTTATCTTGGAATTATGGAGTTTAAACCTGAGCATCAACCAAAGGTGAAGCGCCCGGACGTCTATTTGAGGTCACTACGCCAGAAATAGTTGAAAGCATCATCGGCCGTCGTAAAAGATCGTCAAATAAAGGTGCGTGGAAAAGCTAAGCTCGTAAGCTGTATACCGTACTGCACGAACGACTAAAAATGAAAACGCTGTGTGCAAGGTCGGTGCCGCGACTTTTGTGCCGTGTTCCTGCAGTTTCTTTTTCATTTGCAAAATGTTCGTGCCAGTGTATTTGACGTCGATTCATGATTGTGATGGACAAGATCTGGATTCCAATACTATACAAGCGAATCGAGACAGCAGTAAAGCAGTGCCTGCTGTTTGGTGGGCAGCGCCTGGTGAATGTGCGTCGAAGAAGAGAAACGGGACGATTTTGTCGACCGGAAGAAAATGGCCACTGCTTTTTGGGATTTTCAAGAAATTATCTTCATTGAGCACTTACAGAAGAGACCAGCAGTCACAAGGATACATTATTCGACTTCGATACGACAATGTCGCAAAGGCGTACTTAGTTCTCATAAGAAGACTTGTTGGCTCGTATGTCGGCTAACAACACCAGTATGTCACATTTTTAGTAATTTATTTTTCACTCCGAAACAAGATTTCTTCGAGACTATGTTCTATTGGAAAAAATCTCAGTCGTAGTTATATGATGTATCATTTAGCTATCCAAGATTATTGCGAAGTTTGCCTAGTTTCGCTCTGCCTGCAAAAAAGTAATCATTTTTTCTTCACTACAGAATAACTTTTGTACCTCGGAAAACGGCAGCCAAAACCGTTTCAGTTGAGATGTGACTACTTACTCTGGGGCAAGGTATTTCGCTGCGCGCGGTCCATTCCCTGGTGGCATCTTTCATGTTCTGGTGGGATCCAGGTTTCGTCGGCCGTTACGTTATCAGCCTAAAAATCCCGCGAATTTCGACTCAAAAATTCAAAAGTGCTCTCTGAAATTTACACGCGTGTAGTTTTTGCTCAATTGTTAGCTCTTGCGGTAGCCACTATGCTTTATTTTTTATGCACACATTCTGATGCAATATATGATGTACTGCACCGCAGCTAATACCCACGTTTTGTGCTATTTCACGCAGCTTCAATCAGCGGTCAGACATCAAAACTTTGTAAATTTCTAATAAGGTTTCCTCATCCAAAGCTGTCTACTCTAAAACAACATCCTTAACAATGTGTTTAATTCTAAAATTCTGCCATTCGACAAGTGTTATGCAAATGGCGCTCTAAGGTGATGTTTTTTGTTAGCATCGGACCGCTGCTATATACAAGCAGCCGTTTAGGTGCTATTCTTTCGTTTTAACTTTAACTTTAAGGTACACTTTCACTAGGTTTTCTCAATTGAGTGTATTCTATAGTGGGACCAAGAGCAGATGTGACCCTAAAAAACTCCGAACCGGGTGGGTACAAAGCCCGTGGTGGGGTTTAAAGCCTGCAAATTATTAGGTACACTTGCTAATTAAAACTGTTAACTGATACTCGGTAGCCGCATCCATGGGTACTTTCAAAATGATATAATTTTGTTTCGGGTTTATTCACCATTAATTGGTAGTATAGTACAATAGTTCACATATCATTTTGTAGGCTAAGAATATCGTTGACGCTTGATTGTAGTGACGATGTGTCAATGAATCGAGCAGGTGAGTATGTGGTAACGTCCGATATTGCACTCTCCACAATATTTACATACGCAATCGTCGATTTCATAACAGTTTCCGCCTAAGCATAAAAGGTGGTGGTAACCGTGCCATGTTGTTCGGCATATTATAGATCTGTTTTTTGGTATGATAGTTTCCATTTATTGCAGCCAAAAGCAGGACCTTCGACATAGCGACCCATTACAAATGCCATGTTGCGGTCTATATTCTCTGTAGGTTTCTAAAATTTGTGTACTAAACGGTATCTTGTCCAGTACTAAATTGTATACTAGTGTGCGTTCGTGCTACAGTTCTAATGCGAACGTTGCCGATGCGTTCTTCGGCAAGCCAAACGTGCGCTTTATTAAATAAAATTTTATTTTATCTATGTTTTTATGGTCTGACATTGTAAGATAAGGAGCAATTGCGTGAAGGCAGTACCTTACTATAGGATTTTTTTATTCTAAACAATTTTAGCGCGATGTTTAGTTCTATGTCAGTAACGTCTAGAAAGATAGCCGAAGGTCTGCCACTAGAAAGGTAGTCGTGGTGGCCTTGATACGCATTTCCTCTATATGTCTGCTGAATGACAGCCGGGGGGTCACTGTTATTCCTAGATAGAAAAAGTGATTCACGAGTTCAATATTTACTCCCCCTATCTTAATGCATTGATATCTGCAGCGTACGATCCCGCCTCTACTAAATCGTAGTACTTTTGTTTTGGCGATGTTAATTGTCAGTTGATTTTGTTGGCACCAATCTGAGGCTTCCTTTAGATAAAATTGCAGGTGGTGTCGTGTCCTTGCAAGCACTACTAAGTCGTCGGCATAAAATGCATGTATCGCTTTTACGTTTCTGAGGGCGTCCGCCAAGCCAGCTATATACAGTATAAAGAGGAACGGGCTTGCGGAGTCACCTTTGACGACTCCAGTTTTCTGTGCTACTGGCCCTGCTGACATAATGAGCCCCGTTCTTGATAGTAATTAAGTTCACTTGCAGCATGTCACGTATTAGATTATACATAGTTCCCTCTATAGAGTATCGGGTTCGAAGTACGTTTAGGAGTTTGTCTCTTCTAACGCAGTCGAATGCAGTTTTAAAATCGATAAAAGCGGCATATGTCATCTATTTTTGATCTTGACGGGTTTTTACATGGTCTAAAGAAAGGCAATGGCATCCGACGTAGATCGTCCTCTTAGGAATCCGTGTTGCTCGGATGGTAAATCTGGGCCTTCGGCGTCATATAAGCGTTCTGCAACAAGTAAAGTTAAAATGTCATAAACGACGCTAATAAGTGCAATTCCGCGGTAGTTGGTTGGGTCGGTTGCTTCACCCTTCTTGTTGTAAATTGGCTGCAAGAAACTTTTTCTCCATAAGTCCGGTATTTTGCCGCAGCGTAGACATGCGTTATACAATTTGGTTAATGGCGGGCACAGAAAACGGATTTGTTCATACACAATTTGATCTGGACCCGCCGGTTTACCATTTTCTTTGGATTTAATTACATTGGTGACCTCTTCTTCTGTAAATGCTTGATAATCAGAAACGTTCTCCCTCGGAGGTAGTAGGAGGTCACCATCGTATAGGCGCGTAAAATGAAGTGTCCACTCATCGTCGTTGATTAGATGGGTTTGGTGGAGTGGGTCGTTTGGGAGGAGTATCCATGTGTTTGGTAGCACTCTATGAACGCAGTGTCACACAGCGGAAAGATCTCATATGGTTGTTTCTTTTCTTGCTTAATCTTTTTAAAATTCCGTTTCATGTCCGCAAGTCGTTGTTATCCCTCTGGGCTAAGATCCGTGTGACTGCAAATTGTGTATTTTATGGCTTTGCATTGTTCATCAAACCATGGTTTGTGCGCAGTGGGGGTGTGTAGCGGCTTCCGTGCGCGTGCAATCTGTATTGCCCACCGGATAGCTTTTTCAGTGACATTGATATCGTCTGTTGGCTGAATAAGTTGTATTGCTTGCTGTAATATCTGGGGGTTCAGGGAGCGGCTAATGGTGTGTACTGAGGGTGCATTGGGCTTGTAAGTTCGGTGCAAATTGAACGTTATTTTGAAGTGTTTTCGATGCGCTGAGGGCGTTGAATGCATCTCGCTGATGATTAATTGTGGCTGCTGTGCTGAGGTTAGTACCACATCCATCGCACTTCTTCCATTCCAGCTGACGTACGTAGCCTCGTGTTTATTGTTTTTAATCTGCAATCCAAGTTCATGTATTCCTGATATAAAAGCTGCGCTTCGTGCGTTATATTTTAACAGATCGCAATTAAAATCGCCCCCCTATAACAATATGCTTATTTGTATTAAAGCAATAGCCCATTGCGTGTCCAATGTCATGTATTACCTCTGCGGGTTGCCTATCTGGTGGACTATAGATGCATATCAGGTAATGTTCTAGTTCCAGCATAATTTCTCTTGAAGCACTTCTGAGCAGAAGCACATTTGAGTAAGTGTGAGCACTCTGTCGTTCTGACGGCAATAGCCACACGCCATTTGGGTCGGCCTCTCCCTTGAGACTTAAGTGCCAGTCCGATGATAAATGATATATTTTGTGTTGTGTGAACTGATTTATATTTGCTGTGTTTGCCACAAACGTTTCGGTTAAAAACATAATATCTATGTTGAGAAAGTCGTTTTCGCCCGACTTATTATATAATGATTCCAGTGATTCAACGTTCCACAACATGCATCTGTATTGATTCTGTGTGTATACTAGCAGTGTTGCGGGCTGCTCTATTGCCACTTGTCAATCTCTCGAAGATACCATTGCAATGTCGTCTTCTTCGTCAGTTTGTCTGCTGCGCTTAGTTCCCGGGGTCATCGCTTTCTCTGCGCCGTATATTCTAAATGGTCTTAGTTGTCCGCGAAAAGGGCGAAAGTGTATTCCTTCCGACCACATCCTAGGGTCCAGTAGTTCGTTAAATTTGTCGGCTGTTATATTTATATGAAAACTATTATAATACTCCTGATTCATTCCTGAAAGTTTCGTCACTTTAACATCTACATCGTTACCCCCACTCCGTGCTACATATTGCTGTATGTCCTCACATGTACGTGACAAATTGAGGCGGCTTACAAATAACGCTTTCATGCGAGCTCTTTCGGGCACGTCTTGAACGTTTACGACTTTCAGGTCCGTCAATTTGTTCGTGCCAGTTGTTGCACGTTGTTCACGATTCGTCACGTGTCCTCCTGTTCCAACTGTGAGCCATGCATTCTTGCGTCCTCCATTAGGTGTGAACGTACGGTTGCGGCTTCGATGTTGTTTTGGCACATCTTGGATACGCAGACGTCGAGGGGTTCCGGTATTGATGCTTGCATGCGAATTTAGTTGAGTATTGCTTCTGTACGTTTGCAATGTTTGTTGTCGTTGCGGTGCTGGTTGGTTGTTACCGGTCCGGTGAACAGCTGGTGTGGTGGTAATGGTGCTACTAATATTGCCAATGGCCAATTTATTGACGGTTTTTGTTAGTTCGTCAATTTTCTTTTTGAGTAAATGTAGATCGTTCAGACAGCCACAGTTGGTCTTTACATTTGCGCTGTTAGTTGCCACGGTTACAGCAACTTCTTTCCAAAACCACGATTTGCAGTTTGTAGTGTGCCGATCGGGTATTTGATAAGCACAATGAGTGTGGAGGGGTTTACTGCAGCCCTCCAACAAACAGTGCGGTCTTTTACTTGCTGGTTATCATCAAGTGACACAAGTGACACGTGGGGGGCCTGAATTGCTCTCGATATCTCCAGCCAGTAACAGCAAAATGACAAATGCCGTGGAACGAATGAGTTGTGACTTACTGAAGCATCGTCGAGGTAGATGCTTTAAAACGCTTACCATGTCATCTGTTGTAGTGTTCATTTCGGTGAGATGATTGTTTGAACCATTTTGCACGCTTGACGGCGGTAGCACATCTATTACGGTCAGATTTTTGTTCGTTAAAAAATACACCAGTGCTAGAGCGTACAGAATCTGCGTCCGTCTGGTAGCCGCCATCTTGCAAACTTGATGATATAATTTTGAAATCATCATTCATTCATTGATACATATTCTCTCTGCATAGAGCCAACTTGAAAAATGCGAGCCAATTTGTGGAAGCAGTAATGATACCAGCAGCTTTAAAACTTGTCGTTAAATAGTTACTGCGTTGTCCATCTTTCGGTGGCTATCTACCTAGGATCCTACTGCAAGACCACCGCCAATAGCCTGGCTTATGAACACCGACACTTGGAGTTTTCTATTAGTAGGTAAAATTTTTTAGAGGCTAAAATGCGTTTTGCACACGGTAGTATAGGACTCGCACACACTATCATCCAGTCGTCCTATTTGCCCCTTGTCGGGGAGGGGCCGCTATACTCCTCGGGATTACTTCACCTGCTCACATTTCATGCCATTTAGGCTGCTCGGTTTTGTATGGCGGTTATTTTTGCCTCAGAGATTATTTCTGCGTCTCTTCTTACCATACTCCAGGATTTGTAATCATTGAGGAGCGCCTCTTCAAGGGCTTGGCATGTCAGGGGTTCTTCAGTCGTAAGTTCCGGGACAGTAGCTCTCGCTCAGTGTCGAAAGTCGAAAAAAGGCGTAGCGTTCATAGCAGTGCCTCACACCGTCCACCTCCCCTGAGTTGCACATACGGCATACGGGGGAGTCAGTTTTAACAATGCGGTAGAGGTATTGCTGAAAACAGCCACCATGGCCAGTTAGTTAAGTGAGTGGGTAGGTGAGCGAGCCGTGTTTGAGGCTGTACCAATTTTTGAGATCAGGAAGATTGATTTTGTCCAATATCCAGAATGGCCCGGCTGGATTGTTTCCCATTGTTGGCTCCATTTGCTTAGAATGTCGGTTCTGCTGATTAGTGTTCTCTCCGTCCGGTCGTTAATTAAAGGCCAGTTCTTTAACACTTAGGTCCCAAGGAATTTGTCTGGAAAGAACCTGTTGGCTGCTGTGGAAGCCGTGCGACTTGCTCGTGCTTTGTTAAGCGCCATAGGTCTTTGGGTTTTGTTGAGGAGGCGGCGTGTTATAGTTCTGGTAATAATGCGCTCCCATAAGGGCGCGGCGTATAACATGATGCAGTCTATTACTGATACTACTGGCGCCGAGAAGCGTTTGCTCCTCTGGTCCGCGGGAGGATTTTTCGTAGCTCTGCTGAGGCTTTAGCTGTTTTTCTTGCTGTATAGCACACATGAGGTGTTCTTGCAAGTGCCTTATCCAGGATCACGCGCAGGTACTTGACCATGGGCGTAGGTATCACTGGATGACCTTCATGGTGTAAATCGAGATTCCGTGGAGGACGCTTCAGACCATTTAGAATAACTGCTTTCGTTTTATGTAAAGCCATTTCGAGGCCTAACATGCGGTAATATTGTCGGATATCCGCCGAGGCTCCGTTGGCTGTTCCTTTAAGCAGATCCTCGTCACGGGCGGTAACGATCAGTGCCTTGGATAGGCAGGAGAGCATTCTCATAGGGCGGTATACTGAAAGGTCTCCTTGTAGTTTACCGGGTTTCGGGATAAGAGCCAGACGTGCCGTTTTCCGAGGCTTAGGATAATCCCCGCTAGTGAGAATTGTGTCCATCATGCGTTTGGATGATTCTTCAAGAGTAAGCGTACTGCTTGCGAGGGGACCGCATCTGGGCCCGGCGCTTTTCTTGGTCGTATGCGTTTAGTTACGATTTGGATCCCCTGGATTAGCTCAACGGTAAAGTTTGAAGTTTCTTTAAAGAAGTACCGGCTCTGGCGGGGGTCTTTGTGAAAAGAGCGCATTTATAATCGGTAGGGTTATTTCTACTGGTAAGGCAGTTGTGCCTGGCGCATTTTGTTACGCACAATCGTCTACCCTATACTCCAGGGATTTTCTTCGACCTCCTTACGCAAAAAGTTCTAGTGGTTTTTTTACAATTCCTAATTGGCCTTATGTTGGGCTCGTGCTTCACTGTATTGTTCCGATAAATTCGAGAGTTCTGGTCGGTGCCTTGCTCTGCGGCGCGTGCATATTCATCGTAGGCGGTGCCAAGTCCTTTGCTCTTTAGCAATCTGACTGTTCCACATGTAGCACGGTGGACCATTGGCTATCTTAGGATGTGGGCGGGAACTAGACCCTCGGCAGGCTTCCTCTAGTAGTGTAGAGATTTCCACTGCCGAGCATTTAACGAGGTTAGGTACTTTCCTTTTTAATGTATTTTGCGGGCGGGTATAATTTATCCTGAAAAGCGTTGTCGTTGTGTAGGAAGAATAGGCTGGAAGGAAGCTAGATTGACAGTGAAAGTTACGTAGAGATTATCGGACAGGGTTTCTTCCTCCTCATGGATCTTCCAGTCGATTATTCGATGAAATGGTCCCTCTGATGCAAATGTCAAATCTAATGTCAATCTGCGTCTGCCAATACTAAGGGTGTACCCTGGGATGTTCATGGATCGTAGACTAGCCCAAGTTTCCATTCTAAAAAAAATGTCCGTGATGATCTTTCCCTTGCATTAAAGCCCCTTCCCGCAATCGCATTTCGATGTCCACGAGTGCTTATGCTGAGGTCTAGTTCTTCGAGGAAGTCCTCGTATTCGTGTAGGGTGGAATTCGGAGAAATATAAAGTGAGTAGATCGCGAAGCCGGAAGTGGTAATAAAAGAGAAGTGGGTGCCTTGTCCCACTGACGTGGGCGATGGTCTGGTGGGGAATAGTTTGATCAAAGCGCATTTATTACCAGCGTGCGGCCCGGGTTGAAAAAGCTTGTGCTAAAGGGGTCTCGGAGAGAAGTAGGACTTCTATGTCGTTTTCGGCTGCGAATTGGAACCAAAGATCGTACTGCTATGGGGGCTCTGCGGAGGTTTATTTGCAGTATTTTAATGTTGCTAGTCATTTTGATTGTGGTTTTCTCAGAGGTTTGTTGCTAGACATTGCGTCGTAGTTTATTTATGTTTATCTATGTTGCATACATAGCACCTAACATTGGCCGTGCAGCTTTTGCGACGTGTCCTTGTCCTCCGCATTTGAAGCAGCAAAATTGGGTTGGTCGGGCTGCGGTACAGGCCGTGGCCGTGTGGTTAAAATTCAGACACAGTGAACACTGTGGTACCGAGACCATTTCGTCTATGCGGCACCGAGTCCAACTAGGGTGATTATGTGTTTGTCATAGAAGCCTTTGAGGTTCCTCTGGTGGCAGTTTAGCGATGCACGAGTAGTCGCCTGCCCAGGTTTTTTGAGAGAGTGAAAACCATTTCCAGTGCTCCGTCCTTGGAAAGCGCTTTGAGCCACTTGAGTATGTCCTTCGGCTTGATGGACTCATCTAGGTCTCTGAAGTATCACGGCCTTGATCTGTGAAACCGCTTGGGCTGTCGCTTCCAAAGTCGCCCTCTTTTTTATTTGCTAAAGAAATTTTCCAGTGCATTGCGAGTAGCACCTTGCACGATAAGGCACGGATTTCGCCAGTAGCTGTTTTTGAAGCTCTTTTGACGTCTACTCCAGCTGTCGCTGGGCCAATGTTGTTCCTGAGTGTACGTAGAGCGTCAGCATAGACTGCACTGCCTGATTTTACGACAACTGCGCTGGTACGGTCAGGCTTTTTCTCCATCTTTTTGTTGTAAACTTGTTCTATTTTCCGGCCTTCAATTCGGATTTCCAGGCTCATTCCTGGGTATTTTACGAGGGCTTGCTCTGACACTTTCCTCATGAAAATGATGTCGGCTGTTGCTGGGATGGCCACTGCCGCAGCCTGGGTGTCTCTTGTCCTACGGAAGCTGCAGAGACTGGTCCCTGCCTCTCTTAGGGCTTGCATAGAGAAGTCGTTTTCGTTTGCTTCAGCGTGTTGGGGCTGGAGTGTTTTCAGTTTCCTTGATCGCCAGGATGTCCCGATTCAGCCGGAAAATAGACTTCCCTTGCTTAAGGTGCAGCAATCCATCCTGCAGTCGATGAGGCGTTCGTCTTTGTCGGACTTTTGTGAAAGCAGTAAGGGTCTTGTTGTGGCCTTGTCAGCTAAGATACTTGCTTTGTTGAAGCTGGTGGCAGAATAGGTGCGCGCAGGCCATTCTCTTTGCATGAGGTCTGCGTATTATTTATCGGTTAGCTCGATTGGCTGAGGAGGCCTTGTATCTCAGCAGCTATAAATTTATCTGGCCGTAGAAGAGGGGCAAGCTCTGGGATCGGTGTTTTTTTCGACGGACTGTCCCCTTGTTATAGCGGAACTGAAACCTACTTCAAGCGCTCTACGGCAGATTTCCCGTACATTTAGGCCCATAGTTCGTACGGTTTTAGAAATTTGCAGGTGCGTAGTCCGGCATTTGCTGACTAGTTTTTCTATGTCAGCCACTGACATCAGTATGAGCTGTAAGTACTTTTCGTTAACAAAGCTAGGCGAAGAGGGCTCTTATCGCTCAGGTCTAGTAGACGCGCGAGTTTTCTTCTTTGCTTCAGAGGTGTAGCTAGCTTTTCTCTTAAAGGAGGAAGATCTAGACTCGCATTGAGTATTCATAGCTTCATCTAGGAGCGTTGCTTCCTCAGTCATTGCTACTGAGGGGCAGCTGTTACCTAGCCTGTTTCATCTGGACGCTTGCTCGTCGGTTCAACGCGCAAGAGTTGCACCTACTGAGTTGTGACACAAGTTTCCATGCTTCCTCAAGCATGCTACCGAGTTCTTCTTGATCACCGAACTCTTGAGTAGCAGACGACGGGGGGCACCTGTCGGGCACAAGTCTTGAGTCGCCGCGCTCGGATACTCCCGTCCCTCAGTTCGAGTTTTACCCGCACTACTACTGCCGACTTTAAGTCGTTTTGCAGCGTTTAAACTTTTGGCGCGCTTCCGCTCTCGAGGTGTCGCGCACGTGGCGCCGTTTTTGAGATGCTGCGCACGGCGGTGTTTCTGATTGTGCATGGCGGCGGTTCGAATCTGCACGGAACGGCGTTCGGATTGCCGCACGTGGTGTCGTTTGAATTGCCGCCCGTTACACTAAGTATTCAATAGTACGAAGTTGGAAATTTCTCACCCGAGGAGTCGCTGCTGTCGCGGGTGAGTAGTCTGGAACTCGGTGCTGGCCTAAGGTGCCAGGGGGTAGTGGTTGCGTTTGCCGCAAAGGCGGCAGGCTCCCACTATCACCATTATATCACGGAGCACTCACAATACAACAGGTCAGAGTCAAGGCTTATATATATAGTTAAAGCTACGCTTGTGCAGGACTCACAAAGACTAAAATCCAGTCGTTCTCTTTGTCTCTTGTCGGTAGGTGGCCGTGGTACCGTCTTCTCAAGATTACTTCATCTCTCCACTTTATCTTGTCATCATTTATTTTCGCCTCAGAGACAAATTCTGCAAATCTTCTTACCATGAGTGTTTAGACACAGTCTCAGTACGTCACCACTGAAACCATCAAGCAGTCTGCCGACACACTCAACGACATTGAATTTTATCCCCAAACTGCGCTCGAAAGCCTTTGAAATGCGACGCAAAAGCACCTACACGCCTGATAGTCTACCACTGGCTATATTTAAAGAACTGGCCGAGTGTCTAGCGGAGCCACTGGCCTTAGTTTTCACTTGTTCCTTCGATGATTCCCACTCGTCGTCCAGTGAATCCATTGTCACTCCTGTGCACAAGAAGGGCTCTAGAGCAACTGCTAAAAATTACTGACATACTACACATGCCTACCTAATCATGGAGGAAATACTTGTTGATTGCACCTATAAATCCTTGGCATCCAATCTTTTCTTAGACAATCAGCAACACGAATTCGCTAAGGGACGATCGACGGTAACCTAATTATTTGAGGTCTCTTATGACTGGGCTCTGGCCCGCAATCACCGATCTCCGCTTCGTACTGTTTGTTACCTTTGACTGTTTGCGTGCCTTTGATCGGGTTAACCACCAGATTATATTTATGAAGACAGAATCGCTAGGCATTAGACCTATGTTTAGAAATTAATGTCAAGCCTATCTCACGGAGCAAGACTTCTGCCCAGGACCGCTCTGGTATGCAATTTTTGCACAATACCTCCGGCTCGTGCTTCGTAAACTTCATGCCGACGATTTAAAGACATACGTCACAGACGACAAAGACAAGGCCGAGTTACAGAAGACAACTAGTTTCGTACTACTACTATGGGCTCACTTGAACAGAATAGAGATATCTACTTCTAAAAACATACAATTGTATGTTGCGCTTGTTGCACCAAAGTGCAACATACTGGTCACACGTGCGGGCACTCTTCTATAGAAAATTATAGAATTGTTCTAGCGGGTGCAGAATAATTTTGTCAAACAAGTCGTAAGGCGTTGCAATGCAAGGCGTGATAGCCTCGTACTCCTAAACGTGAGCGAGTACCAAATGTGAGTTACGAATTTAAACAACTAATATGGAGTAATAACGTTAGTACATTTTTCACAGTTCGTCCAAATAATGTTTGTAGCGGTGTGTCAATTGCCCGACCGGAAGTTGCTAATGTCAAAGTGGTGAACAATGTGTTCGATAGGGTTTCGCGACGTAACTCCTTTGAGTAAAGCAGTTCCGTGGACGTTGAATGTTAGCTGAGAACTAGCCAGCAAAAGTTGTTAAGGTATCGGTTCCACTGATTAATATTTTCCTCCGTCAGGGCTTTAGTTAAGGGTCTCCTTGAAGCCATTCCTTTTTCTCTTAGGTCCCGGCGAAGCTATCTACAGAAGAGACTTGTATGGCTGCTGTGGAAGCCGTGCGAATTGCCCGTGCGATGATGAGCGCTATAGGTTTTTGGTTGTTGCTGAGGAGGTGCCGTATGGTAATCCTAGTAGTCGTTCTAGCTCTGATGAAGGCGCGACATATAGCATGGCTATCTACTACCGATACGAATAGACGGCGCTTAGTATATATATATATATATATATTTATATATCACCTCACTCAGGCAAACTTTGCTTGTAAGGTGTTTTACAATGTGCATGAAGCGAGTACTTTGATTGCCAGTGCGGGTAAGGAACCGCTTGCCAGGATAACTGCACTGAGGTTGAAGACTGCCGCGTACGCCGTTGGAAAACTTTGTCTCGAATGCCAATAATTAAACAAAGTCGACGAGATGTTAGGAGACCTAGATATTTTATTGCCTCTCACCTCTGGTCTGATTTTGCGTGTGGCAATCACCACGTCTATACCAGATACATAGTTCATGGCTATCATCACCTGGCCTACTTGAATACGAACTTATATGAGGATTACACAAAGTTCATATTTAGACTGTGCTCTCAAGCATTTCCGAAGTATCATCCGTCTGCCTACCCGGCTCTTACGCAGATATCAATGTTTTATGCATACTCAATATGATATATATACAACCTAAGCATCCATATCATCACTGTATCCTCCTACAATACCTAATGTGTAACTGTCTTCCCTTGGGACAACTTTTCCTTCAAAATATCGACCAGAGCCTTTCTAGCTTTTGTTCATACTGCTAGGGTCTCCGACAGATCTATATCTCCGGTCCCCCCCAAAGCTGTATATTCTTTTACAATATGTTAATGTGACCCGTTCCCTAAGCCTCTAACTCAACATTCTTTACTTCCCCTCCATATATTTAGCTCGCTGAGTTTTTGTATCCAACACCTACCCTGGCATCTGCTAATAGCCCACTTCCGCTTGAATCATCGTATATACATTCTACCCCGCCCGTTTCCCGTTTATCCTTTCCATATCTCTAATTATCAATCACCAATTGCCAGTGTATGCTTCTTGCCCTCGGTTCCACCACTCCTTCCAATATATTCGCTCTTGCACATACCTGACTATTGTAAACAATCTACCTAGCTCCGAATTCTTCTCTGTGATCCCATTAGGTTTTTACCTTTATTGCCGTCTTCACTACCGGCATCTGTCTAACACATCTTTTTGTGACTTAAGTGGCAAGTACTAGGACATTTTATATCCTAGTACTAAACTTAGCCTATTTTGTGTTTCCTTTTGCAATCCCCAATACCAATCTTATCATTTTTTGTGCTCTTCTTAACTTCTTGCCAAACTTGACGCTTTGGACCAGAGCGGTATTTGCAAATGCTAATCTTGGTACACACATGACTTCCTATCTATTCCTTGTTACTATATATTTATTAAACCCGCACAGACCTACTACATTTATTTACTACATCTACTTTATTTCTTTCTCTTTCAGCCTTCTTCGTTTGTAATTTATTTCCTTCCTCAAAATAATCATACTCTGCTGTCATTGTCACCCCAAGATACGTATACTGATTTATTGTCCAATTCCCTCTTTTATAGTACTAGCTTTCACTCCTCGCTAGCTAACCCAATTAAATAATAAAATTGCGCTCATATTTTCAATTACTGTTACGGATCTTGTTCGTTCCGGAGAACTGCATTACGGAGCACGTTCGTTTACGACGTTTCCCGAAGCGAAGTCCTAAGATGGCGTGCACTTGCCGAAATGGTCTCATATGTTCACGCTATGCTAATTTTTGTCTTCTTTCTTAGCCGTTCATATGACCGTGACAGTCGGGTCTACGTGCAAACTTTAGCGACCAAAATGCATGAAAAGCCATACGATCTGTGGCCGTACTCTTCACATTCGCGTCTACCCCACATGCATCCTCGTTTTGTCTGGACAGGGCCAGGGATTGAACACTTTATTGTCATCAGGTAAAGGTGGCATGGCGTAGTGAGTGGCATGCGTCTGCGCCTCGCGACCGGAGGAGACACATAGGTGCGCGGGTTCGAGCCCCACCGGACGTTAAATCTTGGCTGAGAATCAGCTTCGAAAGGATTTTTTACGTAAAGGTGGCAAGCACAATGCGCCTAAGAGTGCCGATCTAACACGTCTTCATTGTGAACTGAGCAGGTCGTAAAGACCTGCTATGTCGTTCAATAAACCCACGGCTCTCAGAGGTACCACAGTACTACCAATTTATCTATACCTGTGTTGTGTCAAGCGAACCCGCGTCCTTCTAGCAGGATTCTCCTGAGATGCTCAGGATTTAAGATAAACAAACTCTCGCCACACAACCGCGTCCAATGGTTGTGTGCTGAGTGAGTTCTGCTCCCGGATAGCGCGGCGTGGTTGCCTAGCAAACAGACCAGGCAATTCATTGCTAGCACAGATGAACCTATTTTAGGTAACATTTGTCGGCATCCATTACAGCGCTTATAAATTAAACTTCCTTCGTACTTTGTTCGGTCTTGGCGGACGGCTCAGTAAAAAGCTGAAAAACGAACGTCCTTTTAAAAAATGGTAACTTTGTAGGTCGCCAGGAAGCTTTAGCCTTAGACTAGAAGCCAGGATGATCACATCCGTTTATACATATATATATATATATATATATATATATTATATATATATATATATATATATATATATATATATATATATATATATATATATATATATAATTACGATAATCTAGGTATATAGCACGTCACAGCCAGCCAACAGTATTGTGTCCAATTTTTATTTTGTGCGCAGCTGACTCGTTTTTAGCAGCGCTTCGACGTCGTGCAGCGCAATGTAGGTAACAGCTGAGCTGTCACCACCCGTTCGATGATGGGCACGGTGACGTGCCGTAATCTAGCCGGTGTGGCTTTCCTCC
>QVRM01003114.1:0-98285 GCA_003439945.1 Dermanyssus gallinae
AAAAAGGGCAAAGAGAAGAACAAGACAAAGAAGAAGCAGATATGAAAAGGGCAACAAGAAAAAAAGGCAGGATAAGAAAGCCACTCCCTGAACAGCCGACAGACGCTAGTTAACAGGCAAACGCACTAGCACGTTAGTTAGCCAGCCTCAACTCGCACAATGCCCGATGCAGCAATTCATCGTGACAATTAAGCACCGTACTGTATACCATGTGTAAACCCGCGTGCGTGTCTGCGTGTCTCTCCCTATCGTGGTGTCTGCACGGCCATCTTGCTTTGTCCATACACGATGTTGGTAACTAGGTAATAGTTAGTAGTTAGTAGTTGTTGTTGTTGTGGTTGAAAAAAACTGCATTGCTCTGGTAGTAATCACGTTTTAATCGTTGAGGCTCCGTTATTACATACGACCTCCGCGTGTCGTGCCGTCTTGACGCTGCGGACCTTGAACGTGCTGAGTAAGGGGCGAGATTATTGATTGTAGGGTGGAGTTTTAAGAACTTCAACACAGACAGAACAACGAAGAAGAAAAACGGAAAATGGTGAGTTTGTTTCCCCCCACGCTAGTTACGATCGAAAGAGCCGAATATTTCTCAAACCAGAGTGAAACCGAAAATGATAGGAAAGAAGGATAGGGATAGACGGGACAAATAAATTGACATACAGACCCGCGTCTGAATACACTTGATCGAGCCCCGAAGTGATGGACGGCTCACTTAGGTACGTTGATCAGACAAACACTCGATAGGTTACCACTACCTATCTGCCAAGAGGAGCTGCGGAATGGAAACACGCTCCGAAGCTACCAGCGTCTGCGCTAGACTGCGCGTACTATTATATCGTAACTGTTGTAAGCAACGATATGTAAAAAAAACATATATATAGTATATATATAATATAACTGAGCGTATATATACGCTCAGTTTGAAAGTCAGTTCGGTCGGCGAATGAGTTCCACGCGAAGTCTTCAGCGGACTCTGGTGGAAGCAAACGCGTGTTTCTAACAAGGGTCGTCTGCTATTGTCATCATCTGGAGTGGGGTGGATGAGTTCCTGCTAAAAATGGCGATGTATGAATACCGCACAGGCTCACCAAATGCAACATGATAACCACCTAAGTAGCGTCTGCGCTTTGATTGACAAAAAAACTTAATTACGGGCGTGGGTGAGAAGTGGGTCGTTTACAATAAAGCAACTTGCGCAAGTGTCGTGATGTGTCTGCTAGAATTGAAAAAGTGCAGTATGCTATGCGCTGGTACAAAGCAACGACCCGATTGGCGGTGAAAAGTAGTCTGTAGTAAGTCGGAGGATTTAGCACGGGATGCATGACTGAAGTGGCATCGCATAAAGAATAAAATTGTGAATTTGCTTTAGGAATTCGACGGGCATGCCTGACTGCCCCAAGATGTACAGATATTGATGATAAACTAGAAAAACGCTTGGATTCGGTTGGATCTAGGCCTAGTCATTCCGTTTTATTCGCAGGCGCCTCATGCGTGAAACACAATCAAGGCCACGTGTCTATAAACTTCTTCGGGCTGGCCCTCAGCTAGCATTTAACGCTAATGGATTTGCTTTCGCATTGCTTCGTAAGACGGACCCCATAAATACAAATGTGCAATGGTGAGGATTGAACCCGTGCCCCTATGTGTCTGCTCTGGTCGCGAGGCGGACACGAATACACCTTGTCACCGGGTTCGACAAAAAAAACACGTGTCTGGTAGAATGTTTCCTGTTAGAAAATCATGACGTTGCTCAGCAAAAATGCCATTATTTTAGTGGCATTTAGCTATCGTCAACGTTTCAGTTTGGATTGTCAACTGAATCCAAACGGACCGATCTACCCAGTTTTTCAGAGTCTACCCGCGGCATCAACTTACTGGCAGCTTCCACCGGAGACCAGGGCTCGAGCTACAACTAATCCGAAAGATCGCTTCTTTTTATTGAATGTTTTGCCATACAGCCGATTTACAGCTGTGCAGTGAAGCTAACAGCACCTATGCTGTCCGAGTTAATGTTAGTGCACGTACTGTAAGGCGAAACTTGCGTGACATTAATGTTAGGTGCCTTTCTGCGCTTGCTGTAGACGGCAAAGAGTACACCGGCGACGAAGGGAGATTTAAGATTGAAATAAAATATTCCTCCACGATATGTGTAACAAGAGCGATTTGATACGCAACATAGTGCGCGCACTGTGGAGCGTGTTAGTTACGGCGGTGGGTGCACTACCAGGCGCGTTTAGACATGCTTTGGGGTGCAGTATCCTTATGTTGCCACCTCCTCAAGCCATGCAAGGGCTCTTGGTAACAACTTCATCTTCATGCACGACAATGCTAGACTGTACATTAGGCTGCAAGTGTTCGGGGTGCCTCGCAGAAGCTTGACTTAGCTTTACGAAGCGGCCAGCATGTTGTCCAACATTGTAACAACGTTTACGTAAGTATTGCAATACTACAACTAAAACTACAAATTCTAGCGTAGCATTCAAGTCATGTTCTAAGCCTATTGACCAAATAAGGTCGTTCGAATACTATACTCAATTTAAATACGGAGCGACTACTGTAAATACAATATATGCCTATAGCCACACGTGAAAAATTATGCGATTTCTTTTCGTCTCGGAGAGCATATACATTGTCTGTGTAAATGTGTGTGTGCAGCAGACCGCTGTAGTATGATGCTAAGGAAACTCTACTCCCACAAGCAAACTGAATCACTCTTCCGGCCGCAAAAGCTAGTGGCCACTGCTTTTCCTCTCTCTCTCTCTCTCTCTCTCTGTTTTATCAAACTTCGTCTAATGACTGGCAATTCATCGCGTATGTCCTGCGTTGCGCTGCTTCATATATGCATGCCCCTTCTATCCTCCAAGCTCTGGACAGCGCATGCGAACAAAACGCGTAACTAGGTAGACCTCGTGTGGCAGCCGGGCGTGCCGTCAGACGTCAATCGCCGACTCGCGACTTCACGTGCACGTTTGGTCGCTGGGCGCTCGCACCCCCAAGCATTGAGATCTTGCTGCAATAAACGCTCTACGGCATGTACGCGTGTACATATCGTCTACACCGTCTATACATCTATTCATTGTCTCTGTTTAGACCAAGCTACGACGTACACATCCTAGTTCTAGTGGTGTTGTGAGTCACACCCGTCGCTGCGTCTTTGCTGGCTGGGTACCTACCTGTATGTGGCACTATAGCGCGACTTGAAGCCTACGTGGCCCGGATACATAGAGGACATGGGGGACAGGAGACAATAATGAAAACGAGCGACAAAAAAGACAAAGAAATGTTTCGGCCGAGGTCGTGCGTAGAACGTTAATAAACCAGAGGGCCACAGAGAGCCTCGATTTGCAGACGGGACGGGGGCGGGGTGGGGGTGAGAGAAGAGTATCCTTATTATTAAAATTAGCATTCAGGCCAGCCCCTGTGTCGGACGACTAGAGCTTCTGATTACTTGGGGGTGCAGGAAGCTGCTGAGAGATTGCACAGTGGATTGACTCAGATTGTCTGTTTCCCACTGTTCTTCTACGTGGAATAACTCAGTGAAGGCCATTAGCTGCGCGTCATCAGGCATACGTACGCACATAAACCAACCGCAGCAGCGCTCGGGCTCTTTATTTAAGGCTGGTCTACGGCAAGACTGGCCTAAACGCGTGCCCGCGCAAACGAAGTGTACAAAAAGTGCGATGAGCAAACTAGGCCTAACTAGCCCGAGATGTGAGTAGTCTGCATTCCGTATATGCTCAATCTGCCAAGAGATAGAGTAGGCAGGCTATCGTGTACGCCCCACTGACGACGCTGCGGACGCCTCAGGCCAAGCAATGTAAACCTGAGAAATCCTGCAAGACCTCTGACTAACTAGTCTATAATTCGGCTGTACCGCCAGTGACAAGTGGTCTATGAATAAATAGACCACTTGTTGTCTTTCGACTTGTTAGGCGGCGTTCACTAACGCTTGCCGGTCCTGACATTACCCGTGGCCCCTATGGGCGAGTGGTTGCGCCTAGGATTATTGCGCCTTGACATTTGCGCATGGAATCTGCGCTTCTAGTATTAATTTCTCATTGTCAGATTGTTAATTTAGTTGTTTACACTGCTTTTGTAGCTAAAAGCACGTCTATTACATTGTCATGACATCTGCATATCGGCGAACAGTTTTGATAACAACTGACACGGCTGTTTACACGAAAAACCTATGAGGCGAATTTCTTTGTGCATAATAGAGTTCACGATATGCACTGTCCGACCGCTGTGCGTTGCACTACCTTACAATGGCTGTATTGCAAGCTGCGATGGCGCGCATTCGTGTCAAATTTAGTTAGCGCCTGCGTTCGCTAGTCTGTGGAATGCAGGCGACGGCTATGTATGAAGACAATGTCAAGCAATTGGCCTTGCCACAAACGTGGCATATTGAATTAGTGTCTTTAGTCGTGTCAGCTGCAACTCCTGCATGGTACCTGAGACATTGTGGTCCTTCGATTTCCAAGATTTCGATTAGATAGTATGTCTCGTACGTCTGACCTTTATATATATATATATATATATATGTATACGCAGTAGACGCTGCTTTGCCCAGATAGATTACTTCGCGATATATAGGAACGGCGCCAGTTTTCAACGAACTCAGCCTCGTCAAATAGATCCCGCGGATACATGTATCTTCTTGCACATCGTACAAATCAGGCGACATCGACTCATCGTCAAGCTATAAAGCGGTGTATTACTTATAAGTGAGCCGCGTGTTACACTGTTGAACTAACTAACAATCTCGAACCTAGTTATGTGTGCTTAATGTTGCTCGTTCGAGAGTATAGCTCCAGCCGCTCCGATGTACTTTATTAAGATCTTCTGTTTTATGGGAGGTTAGAGCAGCGGCCTGTGTGCGATCCATAAGACCACCCAAGCCGGATCTCTTCCCACCCACTCAGGCAGTAAATTGCTGCGCTATTGCGCATTACTTCGACACTTTGTTAGGATCGGAAAGGCTACTTACTCAAGGCCACGTCGTTGGCGGCAGATGGCCTGGCTAATATAGAGAGCAATCGTAATAAATAGGAAACTTTGTTTCCCGAACCTCAGTAGTTTGCATAGCGCATTACGCGGGACGACCGCGATGCGTAAGGAGTCTATAAAGTCTCTGTGAAAAAGTTTGCCCAATCGGATGGGAAGACACTAGACGCTCGTAGGAAAGCGCAAGCTATAATCTCACTTAAACTGTATCCAAACAAAACGACAAGCGTTCGTACACAGTTTAAGTGCGTACAGCCTCAAGCCGACACGTTTTGTAGTGCACGTAGTAGCGTCAACGTGTTCCCGACGTCACCCTGTACGCGCAATGAACGACTATGGCCATATTTCGGCAGAAGAGTGTGCAACAGCAGAATAACGCTTAACGAAATCCAAGCCTAGAAGACCAGCGCTTGCAAAGCCGCATATCATGTCTGCTTGAATTAAAAACATGTATGAGGATATTGCTTTTAATTCTTGACTACTAGAACGTGCCACCGGTTATATCTTTAGTGCCAAGGGTCGAACAAGTTCAAATGCCTAGGGTATCTTCTCCAGTTCTTGTGGCAGTATGGCCGCTGACTCTCGGGCAGCTTATCATCTTTATTCCAAAAATATTTGATCACCATCAGGTCTTGAACCGGAGCGATACCCCAGTGGATATGAAGCCTGCTATTACTGGTCTTCTATTAATATGTTGCCATGGCACCGCACTACTCGTTATTCGCCTAAACAAATTAGCATCTAGTTAATAAATATAACATACTGTTGCTTAGGGGCAATCTAGAAATACTGTTGGGAGCTGGCCAGCGCCATTAGTAGATCCAATATCCTTACGTTCACCAAAAAAACGTTCACAACTTAGCTAATAAGGGTGGTTGCCAGCTGTAGATTGCTCTGTGTAGATAAGCACCTGATCCAGGACAGGT
Source organism: Dermanyssus gallinae (assembly GCA_003439945.1). Classification (NCBI taxonomy): domain Eukaryota; kingdom Metazoa; phylum Arthropoda; class Arachnida; order Mesostigmata; family Dermanyssidae; genus Dermanyssus; species Dermanyssus gallinae. The sequence goes on from QVRM01003114.1 coordinate 5,931, forward strand.
AACGCAGAAGCACTACTACCGCAAAATACTGTCTTTGTCGTTAATCTAATGGACCTAAACGCCTATTGAATGAATAAGCTCTTGGAGTCCTGCAGCAAAACTTTAACAGCGCTGGTACGTCATCTCAACTAAAATGGAGAGCAGAGTCGACGATTTTTTTATTAAGAAAGCGGTAACCATAAGCGCAGGATTAGAACACATATACTTACTGATCAAAGTAACCGATCTTCTTTGCACTCCGAGCGATTGGGAGTTGGCTAAGGAAGGTTGTCCTGGTTCGCCAAAGATATGGGCTGGACAATCGCAGATATTTACAAGACTTCTGAACTCGACTGTAATGAACTCAAGATCACCCAACGACTCAAAGGCAAAATGGTGAAATCTAAAAGTAATTTTTATCACAAACATTCCTAGTGGACGTGTATGTCTTTATAATTGTGAGCGGTTGCAAACTGTATCTACGCAAATTTTACTAATATTTAATGTAAACTGTGCTTAGCTTTATTGCTTATTTATAACGCAATATTAGTTTCATAAAAACCTATCGCTTAGTGTTGATCACTATGTATATATACATATTTATACAAAAATAATGTCTGGCGTAAAGATGTGTTTCGTTAGAATACGAATAATATCTTGAAGAACCCAGAATGGCTACATTGTAAAGAAGAACACGCAATTTTTTTAACGCTGCAATTGAGTGGTAGGTGCCTCCAACAAAACGTCTAAAATGTGCTCGTGTTGGAGTCTGCATCCCTATAATGTTTACTTATTTTAAAAGGTGTTATACACACGCCTAGACATTATAAATAAAGGTCAGGCCGTCGTGCAGGTCACGCTGCGATGAACTAAAAGAAGCAATGACTGATAAAGGCAAAAATAGACACCGTCGAAGACTCGATACTCGTCATTCGTTAGCAGTCTAGGCGTTGTATTTACGCCATAGGGGATTCCGTAAGCTGCCAAGATGACGTCCGTGCATCTCTATGCCGCCTTCCTATATCGGCCGTTTCTGGAGCCAATTAAGTGAACCGGCACAAGACTACGGGCTGGCTTGGAGCTTCATTTCCGCTGCACTCTTCTGCTATCAACAGCAATATGTTAGAATTTATGTAATAACGATGGCTGTTTGTTGACACATCGTTCTCCTAAAGGTCATGCCTATGCTTGCTGCTGACTTTCTTTGAATCCTGTTTCGCTTCCGATGGCATTTCTATTTCCGAAAATGGCAACATTATTTTCATAGTGTTTCTAGATGTTTAGCTCTGACGCCAGATAACAAAAAGTAGAGCTAACGTGAATCTCGTGTATGGCTAACGTATAGAGTTGTGTGCCGCGTTCGACCTATTTAACATTGTGTTGTTCCTTTTGTCTACTGTTTCGTTATTTTGTAGTGCTATTCTCACATGAAGGCGTATATTTTCCTAGTCGGAGGCAGATATATATTAGGTAAGTCAAAAAGTTCGTCGGCTCTTTACCCGATTTTAAAGAGCCTTATTTATGCAGACAACAGTATTTTTATTCAATGATATATTCACCGTTTTGTTCAATAACATTCGCCCATCGCCTCGGTAGATCCATGATTCCTTTCTACCAGGACGTCTTGTCCTTCTCGTCGAAATACTGAGTGAGGTGATTTTTTATAGCCTCTAAAGATTTAAGTGTTGTGCCATCAAGGGAGTTCTGGAGAGACCTGAACAAGTGATAATCAGATGGTGCGAGGTCGGGACTATAAGCTGGGTGCGGCAGCACATCCCAGTCAAACTCTGCCAATTTTTGCCGGGTGGCCAAACTTTTGTATGGTGTCGCCTTATCATGTTGAAAAGTGACGCCCCACCTGTTTGACAATTCCGGGCGCTTCGTTGCTACTGCAGCCTTCAGATCTTCAAGTTGTCTGCAGTAGATGACGGAGTTGATCGTCTGACCCATTGGAAGCAGCTCAAAATACACGACGCCCTTACAGTCCCACCAGCAGCACAGCATAACCTTCTTCTGATGAATTTCGGGTTTAGGGATAGCTGCGGCCTGAGAACCTCTGGGGACCCAACTTCTTTTCTGTGTTACGTTTCTGTAGAGTATCCATTTTTCATCGCCGGTTATCAATCTCCTCAAAAATGGCTCATTCGAGTTCTTCCGGAGTAGTGCGTGACAGGTATCGACTCGCCCTTCAAGCTGCCTATCATTGAGGTCGTGTGGTAGCCAGATATTCCGCTTGCACGAAAAACCTGCATCATGGAGGCGATTCCAAACGGTTCTATGGAAGACTCCCGTTACATCTTCAAGTTTTTTATGGTCAAACCTGGGTTCGAAGTCCAGGCTTGTGACTTCGTCGGTCTCCACAACATTGGGTCGTCCTGACCTCGGTTCATCTTCGAGATTGAAGTTTCCAGCTTTGAAACGGGCAAATCGCTTTTCGACTGTGGATTTGTGTACTGCGTTTTCGCCGTAGACTGCACATATCCTTACAATTCAATACTTCAGACTTTCATGAGCCGCAAACAACCTGTCTATGTAGACATTGTCTTCAGCATTGCCCCCGATAGCATTTCGAGGGGTGCCAGAGCTTCGATAGTCTACGACGGTTGGCAAGGGGAAGTAACTAATTAACCATTGTTTTTAAATCCTATGACGTGTAATATACCTTTTTGGTCAATAAATGAGAAGATGAATGAACAATTCAATACTTAAAACAATTGCATGTATAGCGTAATCCGTCTAAATTGGCGCGTATTTTATCATCGCTTTTTGAGCCAGCATCTGAACAAAAACAAGTTCATACAATTACAACCGGTCGTTTATTTCTATATTATTGCTATATTAGCACTTTAGAGTGAACAATTGTCTCCGTGCAAACGTGTGGTCATGAGTTTTCTAGCCCAGGGTTGGCCCAGTTCAATAAATAATATTGTATTTTAGACTTACCAACCTTAAAACACTCATTTGCGCGCTCTCTCTCTCTTCATCATGTATTTTTCTATTTAATGTTTAATTAATAGTTACCTTATCCGGATTGTTTTTTTCTCAAAGTGGACGCACTCAAAAAGCGCTTGTCGTTAGCATTACATTGTTGTGCGGCGGTAGCTTCAAGATTGACGATAGACATTCTTTCATGTGGTTTGTTCAAACTGGTGTGTGCACGTATCACTTCTTGCAGGACAGAGATACTAAATCATGCAATCGAGTACTAACGGCTAATGCTGCATCAGTTTGTCTGCATGTAGGGCCTGACACTAACATCTAGCGCATCTCCTTTCTCCTGGTATGTCTGCTTCATATGAAGCTAGTCTTGCACAGCAGTCAGCGTCCTAGTACAAAAGGCGTGTGGCATTCTTTAGATGCTGAAGGCCATGGACGATGTCTTCCTATCTGGTAACTAAGAGCACCAACAGGTCCTCAAATACGCCTTGCCGCTTTCAGCTCGACTTGCTCTACCCGGCGTCCTTGGACGTGATGCTGCAGAGTGTAGGTATACACAGATTCGGGTTTGAACTTTTATATATCTAACTGACCTTTCTCCCCAAAACGGCTCCTTAGAGAATGCAATATATATATATATATATATATATATATATTTACAGGGTATTTTAGGAATAGTTGAAGAGCGATATATCGAATTGTAGAGCTCGCTAAAGCAGATGTTTTTTCCAATGGAACATGGTCTCTGAGAAGTCATGTTTTGGAGTGAGAGTGAAATAACTACAATTTGTGACGTTGGTGTTTTTGCCCGACATAGGAGCACAAAATGTGCAATTGCGAGACAACTAGTCCTCCTATACAGGAACTAAGCGCACCGTCTTGTTCACAAATTTGATTTCGTCGGTGTAAACCTTTGGGGCGACCCAGCTCCACGCATTCTTGATGAAATTAAGATCAGGTGAGACTGCACGCAAATGTGACGTTTTTGAACCAGCCTCCGATCAGCCTGGCGGTGTGAATCGGAGCGTTATCGTGTTGAAAAACTAAGTCTGACCCTCCCATCAGCTCAATATGCGCCGATTGCTGCCGACGACAAAATTCGTTCTTTTGTGGAAATAATAGTTAAATCCATTCGGTCCATCAAAGTTGAACATTTTTCATCCAAAAACAGCACTCTGTGCCACCCAGTGGTCCATGACATCGTATCGTGGAAACTCAGTGGTCCATGACATCTTATCGTTGACAAAGTCAAGACGAGCTTTCAGCGGTCAGCGGGCAATCGTGGTATTCTCTTGCGTTTTTTTCTCGTGAGCCAATGTGGTCAGCTCGTGACCCAAAAAACTTCTAAAAAGAGATCTACTTTATTCCGTCGAACCGTAAAATAAGCCCAAACGCAGTTATTCCGCTTAATTCACTTGCTAAAACATGCATCTTGCTAGTGGCTGTATAATTTATTCGCGGTGTAGCTGTGTCAATTATAGAGATCTCGTGTTTCAAAGTAATTCGAGACCCCAAATGCCGATGGAAGTCTCCGCTGTTATTCTATGAGCATGTATTACTGTAGTCTTTACACGACTGGATAAATGTGTGTAATGTTGCAAAAGTTAAACAAAAAAAGTTTGAGATAAAAAAGGGTGGCTGTTTTTTTTTTCACTGACTCTATATATATATATATATATATATATATATATATACATATATATATATATATATGTATATATATATATATATATATATATATATCATAGCAACACACAGTCATTTATTAGATCAAACTATACACTTATTGTTTTTAATAAATAATTAATTGACGCTTTGTAACGGAGTGCTTAAAGTTTTTTTTGGTAAAATCCTATTACTGCACAATACGTGAAATGCTTGTCACAAGACTTTAAAATAGTCCTGCCACAAACAAAATAAATGTACGTGCAAAAAATTATTTTTATTGAGACATCTGTTATCCCCGTTTGTTTATTTGTCCGACTACGGTCGATATATCATTTTATTTCCGTATATTACACTATGTATGTGGGACACATATCACAGAGGATTAGCTAAGTCAATGCGCCTAGCGGGCGTGTATTGTGACTCTCACGAGTCCGTTTCGGTTAGGCCAGGCCAAAACCACGAAGATCTGCTATCACTGATTGACAGATTTAACAAAGTGCCAACTTTGCGGATGACACTAGGAGCACCCAAGGTTTTAAACGCGAGAGGGCAGAATTCGTGGAGATACCCGATTGATGAGTATTTTCTTAGCTTGCTGGTCTCCGCAAGGATGCGCCGCCACCGACCATGATCGATTATAATCCATTCCGACATTCACCTTGGAATTCTAAATTGAAGTCTAAATTGGAAACCATGAAACCCAATTTAAGAGTGACCGGTCTAAGTCTTGAACCCGCGACCTCCTGAATGCAAGGCAAATGACTTTGCCACTAAGTTACCATGCCCGTCTAAAATCTTTGGCTTAAGCTGGCAAATGGAGGGCGCCTTGTCGGTAGGCGCAGTAGGATTCTGTATCTTGAAGAGCCAACATACAGATAGCATATTTATTGTGAATGTAGAGTTAAATTAATTGAAAGCAGTTAGAATTTATTTTTATCTGGTCAACCACTGTCGTTCTAAGGTTCACCCCTTGGACCCCTTGGACCCGGTAGATATTTTTGCCGTCATCGTAAATCTTTGAAAGGCGTGAATCTCAGTTCGCAGCGATAACTACGAACAAAGAAAAATATGTTATCTTAATACTACTTTCAAAAAAGCTGATGAAGATAAAAAAATTATGCGTAGCGTGACCGTCTGCACGTGAAGAGCTTTGAAATTAAAAGTGGTCTCAACTAGACCATGCCAGTTTTTTTAACAGATGTGCTTTCGTTGAGGCTAATAAGAAGTTTTGCACACGTTTGCATACGAAACAATAACACACCATAGTGGTACGATGATTGGTGGCCTTTCGCTTGTGGTTCTCGTTGTTGCTTCAAGTGTTTCATCATCGCAAATCAAGGTGTTGCATGTTAGACAGGTATTCTCAAGGGTATTCCATCTACTGGTGGAAACCTCAACGCACAGAAAGCCGTGCTACCACCTTCGATCGGGCTCACTACGCCTCACGAACCTCATGCCTCATGACATTTACCCGAACAGTGTTGTTCAGCAAATAGCGCCATTTTTAGGACAAGAACTTGTCTTATCTTGCCGCATGCTGTCATGCGCTCGTATAAAGGCAAAGTGTTCGGCTGTTTGTACTGTCTAGGTGGCTGCATCATTTTGTGCTGAACCTTTAATTATCCGAGTCAATGTTAATTAACTATACAAGTCTATATCACTGAAACGTACCTCACCAAGTCGCTAGCTTTAAAGACGTCGCCGAGCTACTACGAAACCGAGTAGAGTGTCGTATGCTGGACACTTCATTAGTGTACGAAGCGACGTCTAATCAGTTTTCATTATGCAGCTCCAATTGCTGCTCCAGCTGCAGAGTAGTTCTGTTGCTCCGTTTAGCGTGCGTAATTACAGTTAGGCCCACTGCAATTAACCCGCGGTTTCTCCCGTCGTATGTGGCCTTCAGCCTATACCCATAGTAAAAAAAAAACCCTGATTCGTCAATACTTCGCAGGAATAATGTCCACTTCTCGCAACGTAACGTGCACGCGGTTAATTATATATATATATATATATATATATATATATATATATATATATATATATATATATATATATATATATATATATATATGTATCTTCTTTTGCAGTGAGAGCGAAAATGACCAAAAATTGTGGTGTTGAGCTTTTTATTGCTGACATACCTTCACTAAATCTGCGATCGCGAGAGTCCGAATGACCATTGCCGCTCTCCGCCGAGCATTCATCTGACAGAAGCAACGGGTCCATATCAGGCAACGCCATTTTGCTGTCCACGCCATCAACGATCAGAGAGCTTGCTACTCGAACCTAGGACTGCTATCTAACACAGTTTATACAAAACGCTTGTGCTCTGCATGGTAGTCTAAAAGTTCGTTCCGTTAATATAAATAAAACATGTCGTCATCTTAGCCCACCGAAGACTGTGCGATTTTTACTTTACAATTAATTGAAATAGAAACATTGCGCCTCTCAGAGCCTAACGCTTTATGGAGCGTAGCATGCGTAATACGTATCAACAACATAATTTTATCACGAATGCCTTTTCTTTCTAAGCCGTTGATCTAATATTTGTTTTATTAATATAAAATAATGAAAACAAATATAAAAAAAATATAAAAGTGAATCAACCGACGGCTGGGCTACTGTGATAGTCAACTCATCTATTTTTCTAGTATAATCGTTTGTCGATGTAGAGTAAATGTTTTTATGAAGCGATTTCAAGGAGGAGGCAGCTTATGGCATAGGGACAACCAGAATCAAACAAGATGTGAATTGGATAAATGGTACTTCTAGGAATTATTATTGATGAATGAAACGTAAAAAACACTACTACTATTACCTTTTAAATAATTCGGTCTGTGCTCTACGTTATGGACATATTGTGAAAGTCCGACGCTTGCATGTTTCATGATAACACTGATGCCCCCGCATTCAGGTAAATCACTGTGCTAAGTAACATCTTAGCTTATTTATTATATGTTATATGTGTTCATGATAGAGTAATATTCCCAGTGCACACGTTCTCAGGAAACAATTGTCGCTCCATCGGTATTCTTAATAAATTGTCTATATATATATATATATATATATATATATATATATATATATATATATATATATATATATATATATATATATTTATGTATGTGTTCATGTATTTGAAAAAAATCTCTCTCTACATATATGTATATATTATTGCGGTTAAATTAAGTTTTCGATAACACTACCCAAATAGCCAGATCCCTTTCAGTTACTGTCAATCTACTTTTGCAAAGATTTGTTTTAAAATCATTCTTTTGCAATGCAATATAACTCTCAAAACGACACACTCGACCATATATATATATATATATATAAACTGACTGATTTAAATATTTTTAAGTGTATTATACTATTATTTTGTACGCCAAATGGTGATATGAATGAAGGTCTCGATACAGGCTGCGGACACAAAAAGAACCCTATTAAATTGTGATGGGTGGAACGTGTAATACTTTTCAACGAATGACAGCCATGAATGAGGGCTAGTCAGGGCAGTTTGACAACTCTACGTCAAGAAAAGCCATTATATATTTGTTTATTTTGCAATAACATTGCATTTTAAGATGTTACATAATTATAATACAGTTCATTATATGCAATCTGAACACTTTAGCGACCGTCCCACCGGGCGAAAAAGTGCAAAGACCGCCGATGGGTCTGGCAGCTCGCTACGTGGTATTTAGCGCATATCTGCGAGCAAAACCGGCAACGACATTGATCGCTAACTTGGTGAAATCCTTTGGTCGAACATACCGACATGATAGCCGTGCACAATGTACTTTGTGTACACGTGCCGGCTAGTGCATGCCATTCCTTCCCAAAGCTCCCTGGCGAGGTACACATCTAACTGCGCGACCTCTGCCGAGGCCTCGGTCACTTTTCCCTGCCACTCCAACACAAATTGCTGAAGTGGCCCTGTAATAGGTGACCTAAGCCTGACTCTGATTGTTTCCACTGCCGGCCCGCAAACCGCCAGCAGGTACATGAAGCGGTTTCTTGCCGTCCGCGGCAAGCAAAGAACCCGCTTCATATATATTGTAAAACATCTCTCTAGTTGCGCAAAATTTGCCGCTGAGAGATGGTCCCACACCCTGCCAAGGTTGTAGCTAAAAATTGGCACAATCTTAAGCTCAAAAAGACGCACGGCCGCACTCAGAGACAGTCGTCGAGGGTCTCTCACCTCTGTGTGAATAGAGGCAATAGCCGCCTGACATCTGTCGCCGATGTGCTGGGTAAAGGTCGTTCCCGTATAGTGTAGTCTCAGACCCAAATACGGGAAGGAGTTGACAAGCTCCAGCGATGGCCACAACAGGGTACTATGTCTGCGGCAGTCAATCGACCCCCACGGCGAAACTTCATGGCTTTCGTCCTCCGCGAATTTATTTGAAATCCCTTACGGTGAAGGTAACTTTCTACGTCGCCGACAATTCGACGAATGGCACCGCGGTCCCGGTGGGCCACTACGATGTCATCCGCATACATGACGACGACGGCGTTTCTAAACTCCTCCCGTAGATGGCGGGCTAGGTCTGCGATGAGCAAGGAGAATGCCAGGCAACTGAGAGGGTCCCCTTGAGAGGTCCCTACGTTTTGACTCAGCTCCAAGGTGTCCTCGCCCCTTACGTTTACTTCAAGGCGGTCTTCAGCAAAGAAGCTGGAGAGCACTCGTAGAAAAGAACCACCCACCCCAGCATGTCGAAATGAATCGACTAGTAGGTGACGGGGAGCTTTGCCAAAGGCCTTGACACAATCAATAAAGACGGCGTACAAGTGACCCCCAGGCACAGCCAACACCCGTTCAACTTCCGACTGGAGTACATGGATTGCGTCCTGTGTACCTCGACCCTTCCTGAATCCGAATTGCTCTGGAGGTAAGGCCTTCTCCACAGTTGGAAGCACCCTCGAGATAATCAACTTAGCAAAGATTTTCTTGAGAGTGCGTTCCGACGCGATACCCCGGTAGAGATTTGGATCGTCTACATTGTCACCGTTTTTGCCCTTGAATAGCAGAGTAAGCCTGGCCTCGAGCCAAACCTGGGGTATGTGTCCCCCGCTGAGTATCTGATTAAACAGCTTACAAAGCTCCTCTGCTAAAACATCGGACGACTCAGAAGTTCGTAATAGATCCCATCAGGACCACTACTCTTTTTCTTGGGTAGCCCGCGCAAGATCTGCACAATTTCTTCCACCGTAAACGACGAATTCATGAAGAAAAGCCATACTCGAACTAATCTACAGCGCCTTTTTTGTTGCTGATTAAGCCGGGCTTCGAGCCGTAAAAAGTCAACGGGCTGGAGCATGGCCCCACCGCTGTCGTGCCCCACCGATGTCGTTGTGGTGATCATGTGGACGCACTAGTCCATCGTGCGTAGAGACTGCAGGCCTCACTCCGCCACGGCCTCACGTTGGTTTCCTTTAAGCGGGGCAGCATGCTTGTTTGGGACGCAACTGTAACCAACTCATTAAACCCTCCATGGTCGGTGCAGGTGCGGACCGAGCGGGTCGTGCTCCCAGGTATCAAGAGGCAAACAATTGCAAAAACACTCTGGTGTTGGTTTTCCGCTCCTATTGTCCATTGGCCTTCGAGACAGTAGCCCAGGTCCCCGTACAATCAAACTAATTCGGATTCATTCAACAAGGAAATGCAGCATCTGTTCGGGGCGTTTTGTCAAGCTGGGCTAATACTAGGTTAAAGAATATAGTCCCTTTTCCGCTGACAAAACATTCTAACTCGTGAAAAAACACGCGTGTCAAATTCCTATTCATTTCAATGCTTTCTCAATCGTTTTTTTCATATAATGCTATTTTATCTGTTTGAGTCTGTATTTTCATTTCATTTGCGTTTTACTCTCTGCCTTGAATAAGCTAGTAGTGATTCCTTGCCTATATCCAGTCATGTGATATTGCCGCGTGCCCTTGGTGGTAGGTGTCGTTAAATGAACATGTATCATGTGAGTGTGTATAACGTATTATGTATTTGACAAATTGTGCTCCCCGCTGCTGCTATTCTCTCAACTAGGTAGTCGGAAGCACTTCGAAGGTCTAGCTGACCTTTTCCTGGCACCTCGTCTCGACTGGCCGGCCGTGGGCGACCTCCCAACCTGCTCCTTTTTTCTCCCGGAGCTTGCTTTTTAGCGCTGAGATTAATTTACGTAATATACGTGTCGTCGATGCGTAATGAATATTGCCTCTTAATACAACGAATGTCTCACTGGCTACGAAGAAACCACCAAAGATATATTAAGCGAAGTAACGAACACCAGCTTTCCTGAATGTGTAAGAACGCCTTAAGGTTATTAGAAGGTCCGCTAACCTTGCCATTGTCTTGTACGCTAACTGAACAAAACAGTTTGTCTTGCGAGTCGAGTCGCTTGCTGATAAAACAGTAAATGAAAAAAACAAAGAAGCAGCTGAAAAAATGTCAGGACTCTACTTGACCCTAGCCTTCTAAAAAAGCAGGTCGACCAATATATGTTCGATGCATACGAAAGCAGGAAATCAGCAAAAAAAACTTGGATGGCCTTGAATTGTCAAAACTGGCTTCATTTTTCATCTTTAGAACAGCCCTAGAAAGGGCAGGAATGTTTTTGGCATGTGAACTAAAGGGCCTTATTCGAATTTATTCTGCAAGTTGGCATACACAAGATAATACATATTAGAGAGATCTATTGTGCAAGTTTGCATACAAAAAATAATACATATTATTTGGCACTTGATCGCACTGTATTTAGCGAATTCCAGCGAGCAGAACCGGTGAAATGTACCTTGTCTATAAGCTTGTTGTAATAATTTCAGCATTAATTGACGTATTCGGAGCCTTTTTAAATATGGCCGCAATTACCTCCGCCACATTCTTTGCCTCCTCAAAAGAGCTGTTGTCAATGCTGCCGTCCTGGTCAGTCAATCCGGTGAATACTACTAATCATATATCTTAACAGCCTAGACTAGCACTCCAAAGGAACGCAAATCAAAGCGTCGGAATTTGTAGGCTGACGGCACAGCCATGGCCAGACACGTCCGAGACGCCAGCACAAGAAGGAGCTTCCGAGTCGGAATGTCAATAGCATCATATCCCTGAAACTTCAGCGGACGATGCAGATTTTGGAAGAGAAGGTTGACAGGTGTGCTTCTTCTACTTTACCAAATGTAAATGAATTAATCTCGCTCGTTTTCACAAAGCAGACTCCTGCTCATCAGAAGTTCATCCACAGATCCGTCGGTGGTTCCACGATCTATACGACAAGTCAAGTCGCTGCATGCAAAAAGTGGGCAACTGCAGGCTAATATGCCGTCACCTCAGTAACGGCATATTCTACGTTGATATCGTCATACTGAGGCGAAGGTAAGACGTTGACGAAACCTCTCACCTTGAAACACACGTTGCACGCGGGCAACCTTACTCGTAAGCAAACGGACATTCCACCTACTTGTTTTACTCGAAATCCGTGGGGAAGACCTGACAACAGATAAAAACGCTCGTATCTCATCGAAATGCCGCTTCCTCCGTCGAAAGAGGTGTTTTTCGGTAAGTTAAAAAAAAACTTAAAATTCATACTTAGTGTACAGGTGCCTTATGTGAGTCCGTTAGAGCTAACAGGCTGTCGGCTGAATTTAATCAAAGCAACCGACGAAACAAGAAGCTGAATTCCAGATAAATTTCATGTTAGTAGAGGTGGACGAATAGAGGAGAGGTCGGGGAGAGACGGGCGAAAGGGCTAGGAATTCGCAATATAGCGGTGTTGCTTCAATGCTACGTTGAGCGTCTATCTAGCTGATGGAAACACTGCTGGCTCGTCCGGTTGGACTCCGATTGCGCCATCGCTGATGGCGTAGGCAGCCCAAATCGATTAGTTGTCGTCGTCGTTCTCTGTTATGTGCTTTGTTTTCTGCTCTATACAACAGCAATAATAACAGGAACTACAGGCCTGTTTGTTTGTTGTTCATCTTGCGATATACACGCGTACACTTATGCGGGCACTCAGGTAATGCGCAAAACGGGACATGTCTAGAAGATGCATGATAGAGACGGCGGTATTCTGCAAGTCGCCACCAAGATCATGTATCGATCTGCAAGGTCACTGCCGCCATAGTGCACAAACCTTGGAACCTAACGAAGTGTTTGCAATTTCCATGATGATGAGTGCATATGTAATTTTTATTCTGAATCTGTATTAAATGTTTGTACTGCAATTATAATTAACATGCTTTTTCTTCTTAAAAGTGTAATAATAATAATAATAATAATGATTATTAATTATTATTATTATTATTTCACCAATATCGGTACATTTCTTGAAATAGTGGATCCACGCATCGAAGCCAAATGTCGTTATTCGTTATTGTTGTATTTTTTTTAGCTCCGCCTGGACAGTTCCAAGCACACTCGCAAGAATCGAGTTGTCTTCGTCTGAAAGTATTTACATGTTCTGAAAAAAGGAAGAACACGTATGCTGCTAAGGTAGGCGAATAAACTGTTCGCTTCACCAGTTTAACTTCAAATGTGGCGACAAAAGCCTCTGTGCTTTTAGCCCTATAGACTGACACGTTGTCGTCGTCGTTGTCGTGGGGGACACCATTACCTACACCTGTAACAATTTTTAATAGGCATTCTGTAGCATACCGATTGCTCGCCACTGTACCACCTTCTTCCAGTTCGAACATCACCAAAAATTTACTATTGGAGAGGAAGATGGCAACTAACACTTTTCCAGCCGATCGTTAAGGCTTCACGTTTGTGAGCTCTGGGACTTAAGTAAAGGGTCATAAAATTGTACCCAAATCCCATCACCTGTGTGTCGAGCCTCGCAAACACTGTGTGGTTATTTTTTTGGTGATGATCCGAGGTGGTCGTAAAATATATTGCGTATTGATGCGGTATTTAAGTCTAAAGTTGCTTCTGGGGATGCATATAATATTTGTAAGTTTGCACAAATAGCAGTTATTACACGGAGAACATTTTTGTCCGGGGGGGGGGGGGTGCCGAACTAATTAAAATATCCTATATTAAATGATTAAAGCACCGCATTGGGTTGCCATTTCTTACCATCCATACACACTCCTCAAATATAGATCTTTGTCACCTGCTTATGTTCGCCATTGATTAGTTGGCTGATTTCTAATTTGCTTGACATGTATACATACGTACACATGTCACCCTTTTATAACAGGGGCGTTTATATATTACCTGCGCTTCTATATCATCAATGTATCCTCCATTGCTGTAGGATAGAGCGTTCGTTAAGCAGCGTATGCATATACAGCATCGGTTGGTGGCAATGCCGAAGCAAACTAAAGACATGGCGCCAAATAGAGGATGCCGCCACCCCAGTAGCAAAGACGCGGGAAGTCACTAAGTGCGCGGGCGAATCTGTGATATAAAAAGAGGCATGCGAATAAATGAGTCAGTAGTCGTTGGTGCGAGCCAGACAGAGGACGTGTGTTGTTTGTGTGAGAGAATGGCGAACTCGTAACGGTACCCGGTTAGCTATGGGGGTGGTGGACACTACAAATACCTACTGAGTGTTTGCCTTCCATTGGGATAACCTCTTCTTTGTTATATCGACCTGGTCCTTTATACCATTTGGTACTGAAGCTAGGGCCTCCGACAGGTCTATATCTCTCCCCTCCAAAGCTGCGCATTTTTTTACAATATACTCGATTGACTCATTTCCTAGCCTACAAGCTCAACATTCTATACTTTCATCCATCCAAAATTTAGCCCGTTGTATCCTTATATCCAACAGCCCTGCCCTGGCATCTGCCATATATCTGCAAAACTCGAATTGGACTTAATTGCCAATTTCCATCTGCCCGTAAATACTTTTTACTCTCGAGTTTTCCATTTTATTCGATTCCGTCGCTCTTGCCGTATGCTGACTATTGTACCCAATCTTCCTAGATGCGAACTCCACTCTGCGATTCCACTTTGTTTTTATCATTAGAGCCGTTTTCCACCAGCTGTATTTGTTTAACCCATATTTTATTTGTGACATTCTCGACCCTAAGATTAAATCGTAGCTTACTTTGTACTTCCCTTTTGCACATTTTGATATTTCCCTCTCCCCTTAAAATACTTTTTGGTGCAATTAAAATGTCAACTCAATGCTAATTACATCACTTATTTTCGTACTGTTTCTAGCTTCCTTTCAAACCCCACACTGTGGACCGGAGCGACATTAGCAAATGTCAATCTTAGTACACACATAGGCTTCCATATACTCCGTGTTGATTTATTAAACCGTCAGAGTTCCCTGCATCTTGCTGCATTTCTTCCTTTTTCAGCGTTCTTTCTCTGTGATGATTATTTTTCCTCTAAATAATCGTCTCCTGTAGTCATTGTCACCCCAAGATACTTGCACTGACTTAGCAGGTCCAATTCCCTTCCCTGTAAGCCAAGCTTGTCTGTAAGATTTTTCCTCCTAATCCCATTAAATGCTTAGAGTGCTCATAGTGTTGCACCGTTGTCTGTGAAAGAACCGGCTCGACTATTACTGACGGATTTACTAGAGAAATCGAAATTATTTCGGTGTTTTAGGCGTTTTTGTGGAACGGTTATTGATTGCTTGCCGCTTTGTTTTTTAGCCCGCCTGTACCGAATCTGTGGGTAGCGTTGGCCAATTTATCCTAATCATCAATATTATGATCAAGTCAGTATGCAGTTTAATCACGCATAGCCTGCGTGAAACGTCGTCGGCGCGTCGCCTTGAAGGGATTATCGGCATTCACCGACGAAGCAAGAATCGCTGTGAGGCATATCGGCAATGCACCGAAAGCAGAACTTCTTGAGATATCTCGACTTTTCCGAACAGTCCTTATGGCAGCATGGCAATAGAGAGGCTAGGAAATGCAGCGATTGAATAATATTATTTTTGTTAATTACAGTAGTGTTACACCATCTGTGAGGTTTGAATGCACGATATCGGGTTTATCTATTAACTTATCTTCCCATTCCATCTAATCGTGCACGCGCAGATTTGAAAAAAATGTCTACATAAGTAATGGAAGGTGTAAGACAGAATCTAACGTATCTCCAAGACCTAGCTCCACATACGGTAATATAAAAACAGTAGTCGTCAGTTTAGTCGGGTCTTCCTTCGTAATGAGATCGACGCTGCATGCTTCAGACAAGCAAGCATCGTGTTGTGAATGCGCTCAACACAAGTAACCGTATTTCCACCTCTTAAACCTTTTTTATAGCCAAGTTTATTCATGTCTTGCTAAAAGAGTGTTTGCAAAAGATTCGCCGGGCAGAGAGCAGTTCTTTCATATATATATATATATATATATATATACAAATGGAGACTATTGTCTCTCCATTTATATTCTTAATAATATTCGAACTATATATATATATATATATATATATGCACACCGAGAGGGGCCAAATCTAGATAATACAAAAAGATCCAACGAGCAGTAAAGCAACAGGAAGAGCTACTCTAATCAAATACCCTACGATGACAACTATACAGAAGCACGCACTCCCTGTGGTAGCTGACAACAACATCGTTAGGTTCTTGTGACACACAGCGTATTGATTTTGTCTCTAACGACAATTAGCTACGAACTGTTGTCAGCCAGAGTTCATCCCCAGACGGGGAGGGCATCTCAGCAAATGCTGGTCACGAAAAATACCAATCTGGCACCGTGGCGTGCTGACGACCCTGTTAGCGGCTTTATTCCGTCCCTGGTGGGTACTGCAAGCGGCACCAGTAGGCAAAGAAACGGGCAGAGAAGAAAATGACGAAGAACTGGAAAAAAACACGCAAGAGCAAGAAGTGGAAAACGGGAGGAACGGTGGAAGAAACGGAACAAAATGACGAGAGAGAAACCCAGAGAGAAAACAACAACGACAGAAGAGGAGCTGCAAGGCTGAGCGCGTGGAACTTAGGACTGGAACAACGTGCGTAGCGGAAACTACGTCCTTCTGAGCGGCCCACTCGTCGTTAAGACTGCTGGAGAGGCAGAGTAATATTACCAGTATCTGTAGTGGCTGCTGCCAACGGGTGACAATGCGCTGATGGCCCAGGCTATAGGCAGGAACTGCGCGGCGCGCTCGACGCGCTTGTCGTGGTCCTGGTGACAGCCCTGAGGGAAATCGAGTCGAGTTTTGACTGAAGCCTAAGTCTGAAGTTGAACGGAACGCGTGTTCCCCCTACTGTCTGCCGGCCAATGCCGGCAGCTAAGGCGAGCAAACGTGCAGACGCACACAAACAAAGAGTATACTAGAGCGCCAGCATGTAGATAGGGTTCAATTGAGAACAAGAGGCGCAAGAAGCTCATGTACAGAATAACATATATTGTCATACGATAAACAAATATTGCGAAAACATCAAATGTGTTTAGTACGTAGGGCGCGCAGATATAAAATGCCTTTAGTTCCGCCGTTAGTATACATGTGACATTTCAATACCACGCAGCGAGCTGCCAGACGCATCGGCGGTCTTTGCACGTTTTCGCCCGGTGAAACGATCGCTGAAATAAAAAAAATTACATTCAAAATGGCTATTGGATTTATTCGGCATTAAATTTTCTAAGCGTTTCGAGATTTCAAATTGCGGTGGTGTGCTGCTAGCATAATATATTGATTTTTCAATTGCTTGACGTGAATTTAGGTATACATGCTAAGCGAATATTAAATCAATTAATATGATTAGCCCGTTTAACGAGGCTTTTTCCCACTTGATTAGAACAGAACAAAACATCTCACTATTTACTTTATAAATATCAGTGATTCTAAAAGACGAGCATAAAAGTCAACACATGTTCAAAGCTTGGTACTCGGCTTTGGACTTGCAAGGTCGTAGTAGGAAGAGAGAGCCAAGACCAGTTAATGAATCAGGTAACTAACATGAAGGAGCCAGCGCGACTTAAAACTGCGATAGATCCTACGAGCAGCAAATGGCTGCAGGCCCTGGCCGTAGCTGGAGGCTATGTCGTATAAACCCACACATCTCCTCGTCTCCAAACTGCGTTTAAGGGAATAAGTCTGCATCGCGCATAATTATGCTAAATAGAACATACTGGTGTTTTTCACGAGCTACCACGGTCTTGCTTGCAGAAAAAGCGCCTGTAGGGTGTCATGGCACTCTGCTCTGAGCAATAATGGATGGATCAATGCGGTCAGCCCACATCCCTACAGTGAAAGGGCCTGCCGGACTGTCATCAAACGGCCAACTGCAATCGGATGACCCGACTTTAGTATCATGGAGTGAAGGCCGGTGTCTCCTGTATGACGTTACCGTATTGTGTACATAACCGGACCGTATCGTATACTCGTCATACCAGCGAAAGGTCGGAACATCCACTCGTCTCGCAGAAGAGCGCAAGCTGGCGCGAATTAGAGAAGTAGAGCAAAATTACATCGTTGAATCGGTTGTGTTCGAGGCGCTGCGTCCAGTCACACAGTTTTCTGATGAGAAACTGCAAAGCAGAGTTGCTGTAAATCAGGTGGCGATCGGTGATAGAAGACTGCGGCAGTATTTGCTACAACGGGTATCTGTTGAACTAAAACGCGGAAACTAGACCGCAAAAACAAGATTCGTTGCCCACGGATAAGGAACTCACCTTTCCGCTGTAGCCATGTCGAGCCGCCCTTAGAGAGTCATGTTTAAAAAAATAAAGAATAAAAATACTTTTAAAAAGTATATATTTATACATTTGTTTTCTTTTTCAGAGACATTGCTGTATATTAACAACACTACTTGTAGCAGAGTAGGCAGTAGAACCATGCTGCATTTAGGTCATGCCCAAAGCGTTGTAGGCATTAGGGTAGGGTCAATTTGGAACATATGTTATCGGTCTTTATCAACACACTTCAGTTATGTCCCAAGGGCTACCACTTTTAGGCTGCTACGCCACGGCGAAATTTTCACACAAGCTCTCTTCAGGCTGATTATCTGGGACCGAAAATTTGATGAACTAGCTTTAAGGAAACCCTTAATCAACGCCGAGTTTTGTTGGACGTGCGATGCATGCACGCATAACATTCCGTCGCTAGTCTACATGCGAGTCGCGTGTATGAGCAAAAAGGGCTCGCTGTTTTCAATTACCGTCTACAGTTTAGCATAATTCAAACAAATGTTACATATATATATATATATATATATATATATATATATATATATATATATATATATATATATATATATATATATATATATATATATATTTAATTCAGCATTTATTTCACCACAACATTGGTAGACAGTTGATTCAATTTTCACAAGGTGTCACAATGTGACTTTTTGGTCTTACAATATGTATTTAACTTTGGATGATAAGGATGTCCCGCAAATTTCTGCGCACACAAGTATAGGATAGCGTCCAATATCAAACTCTTCGCAAAAGCTACAGACACATTCTTCAATATTAAAATACTTTGGCTTCATGCATATGTAATGGTGGTACCCGTGCTAGGTTATTCGGCAGGTTAGCGAGCGGTTCCTCTGCATGGCTCTTTTCCATCTACGTGAACAAAAGGCCGGGCCAGCAGTATCATTGTCAGCGACAAATTTTAAATTTCTGTTCTCTCTGTAGGCTCGATATGAGTCTAGAATATGCGCTGTGAATGGTGTGTTACTAAGTGTTAGGTCTTCAATAAGTGTTCTCTCCCCACATCTCTAAGGCAAGTGTTGCCGACGAGCACTTTGGAAGCCGCACAACACGCTTAACATATCTGGCCTTTAGCTTGTCTAGACTTTTTAAATGGCTAAGGGTCAGGTATGGTGCAATTGTAGAAAGGCAGTATGTTGGTACAGAAAGTACTTTGATTTTAAAGCTATTTATAGCTGTGTTTACGTCCACATAGTGCATATTGCTTAACAAAAACATTGCAGACGTAGCTTTTGCTTGTATCTCCTCGATATGTCTGCTCCTCTGACCCTCCTTTGCTAAAGCGTAAAACCTGTGACTTTTCAGCGTTAATCTTGGGCTTGTTTTCTTCGCACCACTTCGCAGTTTCGTTGAGGTAAAACTGTAGATGGTTACGAGATTTTGCTAAAATGACTAGGTCGTCAGCATAAATTGCAAAATGGGCTTTAAGATTACGCAGTAAGTCCGCGAGTTCAGTCACATAGAAAAAAATAAGAAATCCTTGGGCTACCCCGATGGTTTGTGTTACGGGCGTTTGTACATAGTGGTCGCCGTTTTTCACCCAAATTATATTGTGCGCTAATATATTATGAACGATAATTAAAAGGGGGCCTGTTTTGTTAAAACGTTTGCGAAGCGTGTCTAATAAACGGTCCCTTGGCAAGCAATCGAAAGCAGTTTGAAAATCTATAAACGTAGCGTATGTCAGTTTATTGTTAGAGAGGCGTTGTGATACATAGTTTAAAACAAATTCAACTGCATCTAACGTCGATCGCCAAAAAAACATATTGTTCTGCCGGAATTTTGTCTGCTACGCACGGGTACAATCGATTAACGATGATCGACGTTAATATCTTGTAATGGACGCTTGTAAGTGCTATGCCCCTGTATATATATATATATATATATATATATATATATATATATATAAGATGTGATTAAATGAAAGGTACGACCTGCGGGTATAATTAAAGTCTTTATTTTAAGGTAATTACCAAAGGCCTGAGCACAATTATCCCACTGATTCACAAACTCAAGGATTCACTTTTCCCGGGACGCTTGTGGATGTAACAAGAGCCAGTCTTCATTGTGTTCTTCAGTTCGCTGTCCAAGGTGAAACGCCTCCCTTTAAGATATTCGATTTTTGTAACGGACGAAACTAATAGAAGCCGCATAGCGACATGCTTCTTCTTGCTTGCTGACGGTATAGCTTTGATTTTCCTCGGGGGAAGGTAACGACGCACGCTTCCATTGCATGTCCCATTTTGTCTCTGACTCAAAGTGATAACATCAACTATCGTCAACGGTGATGATTTGCTCCAAAAAGCGGGATCTTCATGATACGGGAACAGCTGTTGCAGTGCCAGCAGCCCCAAGCGCAATTCCTCTTGTGGTTCGCTGGGCCTCTTCGAAACTGATTTCTCACTGATTTGTCGGGCACACAGTCTCGCCCATAATGTCTGCATGCTAAGGAAGACTTACATTTAGCTGTGGAAAAATGTGCAGTGTGTGCAAATTGCTCTAGACATTTGTGTTTTACAGGTGACCTTTAACGCAACCTGCATGCGATTACATGCGTTTTCTATCATATATGATAATTTTCGCAAATAGGTTGCAACGATGTCTTACAGACAATGACCTTGTCTAGGCGCGAATTTAAAAAAGGCAAAGAAATAAATTCGAAAAAGCTTTGCAACTCTCGGAAACAGTTGTGCTATATATATATATATCACCTCAAATATAAAAAAAATCTGGTAATATACACGGTAATATATTTATTTGCAGATAGTTTCTGACCACAATAATGACAGTATTATATTTTGTTAATTTATTAATAATAATTAATTAATCAGGTGGCACAAAATAAAGAAGTCAAATGCCGGGTGAATCTACGACTTGTCCAGTTTCACAAAGCAAGCGGAAATTTCATCCCTAAATTGACTACCTCTATATGAGATATTGTCAATCAGCTACGTGAAATCGACGCACAGTTTGCTATTGATGCTTAGTATTTATTACCCATATGTTTATCTTTTAAGACTCAGGCGGCACGCGTACCAGAAGTAGTATATAGTACAATTACTAGCTAAAAGCCTTATTTTGCCAACATATACTAACGTTGTTTTTTCTTTCTTATATCTCTATTATTTGTGCTGAAAATTTTCAAATAAATTAGGCTTCGTGTCTGAATTGGATGCAAATTAGTAACGGTATGCCACCAATGCAGTAAACTACCTCTTTCCTTTGATACCTCTAGGTCATGCGTAGCCATGTGTTTAACCAGGCCTTTCAGAAACATCTTTGCTTATATGACCCAGAGCCTTCATCTCAACAGATTAGACTAGGCTTCTCACGTGAAACCATAGACACAAGGTAACTTCGTTAGGCCTTACCCCGTTGGAAGAAACACAGGCTACTTGGCTTAGGCGTGGAAAGAATTTGTGCTTCTCTGGTCGCTCTCTGATTACACGTTACTGAGTCTGGCGTACTTTCTAGGCCAACTGAAAGTTTCAAACGTAACTTAACGGCTATAGATCGTCAGAATATCCAACAAGGTCATTATTATTGTGTTATAATAATAATAATAATAATAATAATAATAATAATAATAATAATATATTATTATTATTATTATTATTATTATTATTATTATTATTATTATTATTTTGATCCTGTACATTTACCGGATGGTTTTGATAAATAAACAAAACAAATAAGAATTATTACGAAAACATTTATTGTTATAATTAATATTATTTGGGCATTTAGTAGACATTCAATGCCGAGTGAGCAAGTTTTACAAGTGGGAACAAGTATATGTTTCAAGTGGGAACAAGTATATGTTTTACAAGTGGGAATAAGTATATACTCATGGAAACTTAAACAGCAGGTCACATCAACGCAAATCAAGCGATGGAAGAAACACAATACGTTTAACTATTTGTTACACCAAGTTTAACTATTTGTTCTACAGATCTGTAGAACCTTGTTGTTGTTGTTGTTGTTGGTGTTGCTGTTGTTATTTTTCCTGGTAACAACTGAGGGGCCAGAACATTCTGCTATCACTGATCGCTCCAGGGCGTTACAAAGACACATTGTCTTCGCCTCTGTGTCCTACGTCCTTTGTGTGGTTCTAGTTCTACAGTCGGATCTCGACTACCAACGAGCCGCCAAAAGTCCTTTCGTCAATCCATGTCGGTGTCTTGCAAGGGTGTAAACCGCCCATCGAGCCAAGACCGAGAAAAGGCCACTACAGAAAGGACCGCAAAGCATCTGACCATCCGACGGTTTGTTTTCATAGGCCCGACCCATCTTGTCTGACGTATTCGGCAAGGCAGTACGCCGATACTCAAAACAGGCGAGAAGCTAGACGACTCTGGGATGATCAATATCATTGTTCATCACTGCTGCTAGCACTTCCACCAGTTCCTAGGTCGGTAGAGTCATGCTTCATATTTTGCCGCCGGCCGCGCACCGCCTTATGTACGTACGCGTAAAAGCTAATACTTCTCCACGTCTACCTCAGATATTGACGTGTAAAAATGACGTCGACACCTACCGATACCGCAAGGGATTCTGCCAATCGAGTTCCTTTCTCCCTCCCCCCCTCTCTCTTTCTCTCTCTCTATATATATATGCACTATAAAGCACTATATATATAAGCATCATGAAAAAATATTTCAGTCAGCTCTAGACTTGCAATAGATAAATACATCGCGTTTGCAATAGCTAAGCTACGAACTGCACCGATCGGTAATTATGGTAACGACGACTACATCATTGACTTTATCGTCACTTTGCCCTGTTGCGCTACGGAATTGCCAAACACTACTCACGATAAAGAAAAGAACTACAATACTACAACACGCCAAGAAAACCAAACACGACGAAACACCAATGAGAACAACGATAATGTGGCAAAGCACAGCAAAAATAGCCACGACAACAACCACATTAGCGATAACCCTAAAATAACAAAAACAACACCAACAAAATACAGAGAACGTTGATTCCATGTTAACTCTTTGCTTTTCTACCTTTAGAAATCGTAGGTTAAAGATTGAGATTTGAGACTACAAAAAAAACACTGCGATGGTGATCATAAACGTAAAAACTGTGACTAGAGCCAAAATTAGAATAACCTGAAAAGCAAGACGACACAGTTGGTCGCGGGCGTAGTTGGGTTCTGTGCTTGATCATTCCACGCTGCAAAAAAGATTTGTTGTTTAAAAAATGTCCTCATTGAAATGCAACATTTCCGAACAAAGCGGAACTTCTCCGAAGTTCCACAAGAGGACCAAAAAGAAAGCGGGAGTCATTGGACGCTGGAGCATGAAGAGCTTGGAAAGCCCTATAGAGGCAATATTCGAAACGAAATGTATTCTCTGGACTTCTGAAGGACTTGCCTAAGATGCAGGAAAATGGGAGTGTCATACACACACACACACACACCGGAAAACTTCCACCGTAGTTTATTGGAAACGATTTATGAGCCGCAGGTGGTTAGCCAACGGTCTACATTTACGTACAACAACAATAGCGATAGTCAATCGTCAATCATACCGCGTAACCGCCACGCAGCGGAACCGTGGATAACTCCGTCAACATTCATCTTGTAGCGCTCAATTAACTATTCATAATCGTCTCTTGTTTTTTTTTCTATCTCTTTTTTTTATCGCTTTTCCTATAAATTTCGATTTTTATTTTATGGGAATCTAGTCTTTATCTAGAGATGATGTACGTGACCACACATGCAACAATGATGTTCAATCGATCTAATCTACAGGTAGTTCAACGAGTTCTTGAAATGAAATCCAAGAATTTTCCAAATCTTGTTTTTAATTTTTTCTTATTCGATATACTCCCCGAGAGGCTCAACACACTTTTCCTACCAAGATTTCAGAGCATTTATACCTCTTGAGTAGAATTCCGCGTCTTTAGACTGAAAATAGGCATTGGCAGCAGCCTTAACCTTTTCATTGATGGAATAACGCTTTCCACCGAGACTATTCTTCAAATGTCCGAAAAGGAAATAAGCAGAGGGGCCAGGTCTGGAGAATAGGAAGCTTTTTCAATAAGTTCGAACCTCGGTTGGGCCAGTTTTGCCGATGCTTGCCGCGATTTGTGTGCAGGAGCATTGTCCTGGTGAAATAGGACAACCTTTTTCTGCAAAGCGGGCCGTTTTACGACGAGTTCTTGCTTCAGGCAGTCCAACAGTCTTGCATAATATTCTCCCGTGATCGTTTTACCGTTCTCAAGGTAGTCGACCAGAATTATTCTGCGTTGGTCCCAAAAAACCGTAGCCATCATCTTTCCGGCCGATGTCGTTGTCCGCACCCTCTTCGGAGGTCCTTCACCAGGTGCACACCATTGGCGAGATGCTTCTTGGGTCTCGGGAGTGTAATGATGGACCCAGCTTTCATCGACGGTCACAAATCTGCGCTAAAAATCCGACGGATTTTTCGACATCTTGGGCAAATTTCGCTGTGAAGCGGAAACACGCGCGTCTTTTTGGCCTTGGTTGAGCAAATGCGGCACCCATTTTGCTCTGAGCTTTTTCATCTTCAAGTTCTCGTGCAGGATTAAATGCACATTACCTAAACTGATTCCCAAGGCCTCCGCTATCTCCCTAATGTTCACTCGCTTATCTGCGGCAACGATTTTCCACACTTTTTCTACGTTTTCCTCATCAGTTGTCGTTTTTGGGCGTCCTGATCCTGGCGTTTTTGTTCATCTTCGGTGCTCCTGCGACCCTCTTTTTAACTCATTAATCCAGTTGAAAATAGTGGCAAAACATGGCGCAGAGCCACCGTACACCTCGTCTAACTCAGTTTTCACTCGGACCGCATTCCAACCTTTGAAATAAAAATGCTTGTTAACCAATCGAAACTCCTTTTACTCAATTTTTCAAAATCACGCCGATACGTTGCACAAAAAAGCGATCAAACGAAATCGCAACGACCAATCACCATAATATTTTGGTTGCTAGCAGTCAAAAAGTTGCCGTTTCTAATAGCAGTCAACTCGAATTCTGAAAAGCTAATTTTAAGAACCTGTTGAACTACCTGTATATACAATCTAGTAAGTATTCAAAAATAAAGGTAGAGATGTACTGCCATACTACTTTGTTACTGTCTCTCTGACTTATTCATATTCTGCTATAGTGTTTTGAGGAATGTAAATATTTTTGTATATTTGAAAATTAATCGCTGAAGGAAACCACTCGGAGAGCGCATGTGAAGTCGACCGTCTATAGTCACCGTCTTCGATAAGAGACTCTATACAGCTTTACACAGATGTTGCCTTCAAGACGAGTAGACTGGAAAAAGAAACATTAAATGCTCTCTCGCTATAAAAGTTTGAAACTCTAAACCATAAAGTTTTTAACTTCTTTTTTAACCGAGTTCTACCTAATGTTACAGCGTGTCATTAAGCCGTTTCTACGTAACCGTACAGACATGATGCGGTAAAGCTCCTGACCTCCTTACAGACCAATTAAAGCTGAGTCGTTACACGTCAGCAGCGTGTCAAATTTTCTTTATTATGTTGTTTAAGAGAAGTCCCGCGTGTATCGTACTTTTGAACTAAAGAATTGTAAATAGTATGCCAGGTTTATTCGTAAACTCAGTGCTATTGATCCGCATTGTTATGCCGAAATTCACATCAGTTATTGCAAACAACTTACAAAGAAACGCCTAACGAAATTTTTAATGAGAACGTATATATACTCCTGTTTACTGGCTAGGCAACACCAAGCAGATCCTGAAACACTATAAAGAATCATATTTGGTATGTTGTAACGTAATTTGTGTGATGTTATTTTTTTACGAGAGAACAACCGGGAAATGCGGTTTCGCACACGAATACCGCGGCAAGCACACGTTAGTAGTGCGGGGCTCCGATTTATTAAGTCGTGCCCTGTCGCTCGAACTGACTAGGAACTGCTTGCGCGAAGTATCAAATAGTCAGGAGGAACAGGCGAGCCTACTCCTGGCGAGCGTCGTCCCCGGGAGCCACGGGGGGGGGGGGAGGGGCGGCCCTTCTTTCTGCTGTAGCAAGCTCATGACGCTTCGTTCTAGTAAGATGTTGATTCCGTTATTTTCTTCATGATACAACGTAGGCTAAAAGGTTGTCACGTTTCTTTAAAGCACCAGTAGGTGTGCGCACTGCGCTGCTCCGGCCATGCTGGGCATCTCAACACACAGATTTCTGGGTCGCCGCAGTCGACGCATGTGAGGGGCTGGCGGTCTTCCCAAGAAGGACGCTGACATTCCTCGTCTTTTTTGAGGTTGGGTTTCATAACTCGTGCATTCTCTCGTGCAATCGTCACAAACTCTTGTTATCTGGATGGCGCTACACTTTTGTTTTGTAGTTCATACAATAATGATACTTGTTTCATTTAATCACTATCTATTTGCTCGCCTTCTGCTAGAAGTCTAGTTAATGCAGAATCTCGAATGTTGTACTCTTTGGTTCAATACACTGCAGTTCTTCCATAGGGTAGTTGTTGCACGCCATATCTACAGGCGCGGCCGTATTTGTGCATTAAAGACATGGTCTCCACATACACTAAAAAGGCAACTTAGGCGCTGAGGGAGAACCTCTCGATAGAGCTCACTTTGCTGTTTCAGAGTGCCTTCTTAGCGGCTTAGATAACGCCTTCATTGGCCATATCGATGTAGCGGGCTTTTCTGTCGGACATGTGCATATTCGACACAGGCCAAAGATAGCCCCAATCGACCGCGTTCTGCATAGACATTCTGCACGCGCGCAGGGTAGAAAGGTAGGATTTTGAATTCGCACCTGGGGGAAGATTGTTCCAAGGCATGTAGAGCGGCGTGGCGACACACCTCGTGGGGTCGTGGAACTGCGGTCGGTTGATAAGCGGCATACGTAACGTGGTCGCGAGAACGTGGTCGTTAAAGCTCTCACACTCGATATCTCTAAGTCGCTCATTTATGACGATCGGACATTCATAATGAAAGAGGAGCAGAACAAGGAATGATGAAAAGGATTTATCGTATTTACCAATATTTGAATGACTACTGTCACCACGTCTATTAGATAGGTCAAAACTCGTACAGACTAGATGTATATATCGTATATATATAATTTTAAACATTGCTGCCAAATAGACTAGCTCAGGTCGTTGCTAGTGCCTCGCAATGAAGATGCGTATATACTTTAATGTGTTTTCATAGTAGCGCAAAGAAGTAAACAGCTCAATGGAAAGCAGGCAGCAACCGGAGCAATAACATTGAGACCAGCAGCAACAGCAACATCAACAACAGTAGCAGCAACAACAACAACAACAGTAATAAACGTCTATAAAGTGATGCATCGCGATAAATAGCTTTGACGGCAGACGTAATGGCTCTGATGATGGTGGGATGGGCCCGACAACAACAACAACAGCAGTAGAGCCTACGACAGCTGGCTGGCCACCATAGGCGGTAAAGCAAGTGTCAGAGTATATCTTCGTCTAACGGCTGCCACCGAGCAAGTTAACTCTACGTTTGGGGCCATCGATTACGATACAACAATAATCCCAACCAACAACGGCAACGACAACAACAACAGCATGAACAACACCACCGAATGGCACGGTAGATAGAGTTGTCCAGACACAATAACAAATCACTCATTTCCGCATACAAATACACATGTTGAATGTTCCCGTTTGGTGTACGTCTTAGCTCGGTATCCAAATATTAGGGAGAGGAATGGGGGCGAACTCTGAGAAATTTGCACGTATATATATATATATATATATATATATATATATATATATGTATATATATATATATATATATATATATATATATATATATATATATATATATATATATATATATATATATGTCTCCTATACTATCCTGCCTTAATACACAATTGATTGACGACGGTTATTGCAGACAATATGTTGGTATCGAGGGGGGCTTGCCTCCCGGCCTACTAAAAATGCTGGCTTCATGAGTCATCTGGCAGGCAACTCTGCTGCAGGGGTACAGTATTGGGCACATCACACATAAATATAGTGTAGCATACAGTATGTACGTCTAGTAAACTGCACTGTGAAAAACAAACATGCTAACTTGCCATACAATATGTAGGTTTGGTATAAAATAAGTTCACACCAACGGCATCGGCAAGCACGCCAAAAAGGAACACAATTCTCTCCCTCCACCTGTTCGTCTGTACTGTTTTTGCTTTTTTCGAGCAAATTTTCTTCCCTGTGCAAGTTGGAAATGACAAGCTGGTGGTCGTTAAATCACTCCCTTTTGTAATGCAAATTTTGCGGTGAATGGAAATCCTCGTGTGCCAATCTGCTTCTTTGGTTTCTCTTACGACGGCCAAGTCTGGCCACTCCTAAGTACTCCTATTGACTACTGGCTACTAACTAATACAGCCTATACGGAACACTGATACAACCGTGCTAACTATTACTGCAACTTCTAGCCACCTTTAACTTCTGCTACCAACAACAACAACGACAACAACAATAACAGCAACGACAACAACAACAACAAGTAAGGCTATTACTCCGACCAGCAGGCAGAATGAGGGATATGTTCGCAAAAGGCAAAAGTCGGCTATGGGCAAGCTACGACGTGCCGTGAAGGCTGCGGCGGCAGCATCAATCATTGCAGAAATTGCTGTGGTTATTATTGACAATGTGATTGTTAAGCTGGTAAGTTGCAACGGAGCTCGCGGAGACCGTTCCAAGCTCGATCCAAGCGGCCTTCCTCTACGCCTGTGTATTGGTGTGTGTTTGTTTGTCCGTCCGTCCATCCGTTTATTTGTCTGTTTGTTTGTTCAATCGTTTGACGTTCGTTTGACGGCCCGTGAGAACACCGGCGACGATCCGAGCGTGCTCCGACTGATCGCCGGTCAATCGGCGCAAACTACTACGGGAGCTAACTAACTGCCATCCTTCTTTTACTCTTTCCTCCAAACGGGCAAAAGGGCGAGAACTTGTTGTTGCTGCTGCTGTTTCCGTCACTGTTGTGTTTTTGTGATTGAATCGTTGTTGTTGCTGTTGTTTTTGTTGTTGTTGTTGCTGCTGCTGCTGCCGCCGCCGTTACTGTTGTTGTTGTTGGTGTTGCTGTTTTTGTTTTTGCTGTCGTCGTCGTCGTTGTTGTTGTTGTCGTTGTTGTTGTTCGGCTCCCGTGTGGTGCCAGCCGCGTCTTTGCCCAATAATATATCGAGCCTGGAAGCATGCTGCTCCGCCCGGTAGTCAGGTGTCTGACTGACATCGGTCAAAAAACGTCGGCTCTGCATTGGCGCTATCTACAGTGTCGTACACAATGGCACACAGTGTGTACAAACGAACGGACGTACGAGCGAGCCAACCAACCAACCAACCAGCCAGCCAGCCAGCAAGGGTGCTCACCCGCACCCATGCGACCACCATACAAGTGGGTGCGTGCGGCGACGCGAACGCCGGCAGTGACTCTGAGTTCCAACTCCACCTCCATGCTACCACCACCACCACCACCACCATCATCACCACCACCACGGCCGCCGCCGTCGCAGCCAGCCACCACAACAAGGGCCTTTGCAGCGGCAACTACCGCCACCGCCGCTGCTGTTGCTGCTACTACGACAACTGACAGCTAACCCGGCGACAGGCCCTCGGTGGTGGAGAGGGCCCTCAGGCCCCGTGTGGAGAGAGGAGGGCCCGAACACAGCAAACACACAAAGAAACCCACCACCGCCGCTGCCGCTGCTGCTACTGCTGCTGCTGTCAGAGTAGTTGGCGGTCGTGGTTGCCACATGTTGCTGTTGGCTCTCTCTGTGGCGTCTGATCGCCGCCCCCTGGTTAGTTCGGCTGGCTGGCTGGCCCGCTGCGGCGACGCTGACCCGACCGACATGATGACAAGTGGCGTGTGCACTACTATTACTACTACTACTATTACTACTACTACTACTATTACTACTACAGCTCGTTAACTTCGACAGAGATCGACGTCGCTGGCATCAACGCACAGCTCAACGTGCGCGATCGCGAATTACTACAACAACTACTACTTACTACTATTACTACTAGTGCTGCTGTTGCTACTACGATAAGTCGCTAACGTAACTGTTGTCCAAGTAGTTATAGTTAGGAGTTCATAGAGCGTCGAAGTAACGCTAGCAGCCGCGGCAGCGGTCGCAGCGGCGACAGGAGCACCAGCTGCAGCCGATATTGTCGTAGCAGAAGTTGGAAAAGCTGGAAAAGTTGTGGTTAAAGTTGGAAAGAAGAAAAAAGAAAAAGGAACACACCAGCGCACGATGAAAAGATGTGAGAGGACGTAATAGAGACGAGACAAATACGTTGTCGTATTTGTCGTAGTAGAAGCAGTAGCGGCGGCAGCAAACAAACTGGTTGGCTGAAACAACAGCCTCAACAAGCAACAACAACAACCACAACGGCAACAACAACAAATACGGCAGCAGCAGCAACAACAACAACGGCAGCAGCAACAACAACAACGGCAACAATAACAACAACAACAAATACGGCAACAACGACCGACCAACCAACAACAACAACAGCAACCCGAACTACGACTTTGACTAATTTAACTATTACTACAACTGCAACCACAACGAAATCTACGAACAGATTCGGCAACTACTATGACAACGACAACGACGACAGCAGTAACAACAACGCCTCGTCAAGAAGCGTCGCTATCGACCGCCGTGATTTGATCCCGCCATCCGGGATTTCCCAATAAGAAGTTGATCATCGGGAAAGTTTGTTGGAATACGTTTTTTTTTTCGGTTCTCTCAGTGCGAGTTCTCCCGCGCGCCTGTCGCTCAAAGCCGCCACCTCCTCAAACCAGACCCGGACAGTTTTTCAACAACAGGACTCTCTCTCTCTCGCTCTGTTTCTCGGTCTGCGTCTAACTTTTTCACACTCTCGGTCTACGCTGCTTTAACAATCGCACAGCCGGAACAGGGCTGCTGATTAATCAAGCAGCACTCCACTGTTAGAGGACGTCTATCGTGTAGAAGAGAACGGCGGTGTGGGGCCGTATTCCGCCATCGGTCAAGTGGTCATATATAGTGGCGGTGACCTTGGCATATATATATATATATATATATATATATACATGGTTACATAGTAAAATAAGATCCTTGAAGAGAAAAGCTGCTAACGAAAGCTATCACAGGCAGAACTTTCTTCGGTACACTGTTTGGTGTGGATTAGTACAGCGTGCGACCGTGCACGCTGGTTTGGAAGTGGAAATGTAGTTGCTTGCAAAGTTATCTATGGTCTTGTATGTATGTTAGGTTGTTACAACTGATCAAGTAGCAGCAGCAGCAACAGCAACAATAATCACAACAACGACAAGGACAGCAACAAGGATCGCAACAACAACAACAACAACAGCAGTGGAAAGCAATAAGTAATGACTCTGATTATGTTGTGCTGTGTTACCTGACGGAAACAGGAACGCTGTGTAGTGTGTCCAAGTGTGCTTGGACACTCTCGGATACCATAAATACAACGAGCGGATAGCTCTCAGCTTTCTCATTCCTTGACTCCTCGGCATCCCAAATGCGGTGTTCATGCGGTGAATGTTGACATCTGTCACCAACAGACGAGGCGCGGACGCCACATAGCGTGCGTCTTGTACGCGCATACATGCGTGCAGCGTGCATACACGTGCACGTGGTTGGAAATTACGTAGAAGGTTGAGCAGACAGGTCCAGGCGCGGGGGAGGTACGTGGAAGATATTTCGTCGTGTCGTGTACGATCAGAGACGTAGCAGAGACACAATTCTAGCAGCAGTAACAACAACAAGAGCAACAACAACAACAACAATACAACAACACCAATAACAAAAAGAATAACAGCAACAACAACAGGAGCAAAATAACAACAACAACAACAACAACAAGCCGTGCGATATCGCTTGTAGTTGCGGCCATCTCGAATCGAGCACAGAGCAGCTCTCGCGTAACAATCAGTCGGCATGGAACAGTCCGCCGCTCCGACGGCTCATGTCGTTACCGCCGTCGACATTTTGCGTTTATGTACGAAAAGCCCAAGTAAGGAAGGTGACAAAGGCAATCATTACTGATAAGCCCAATTGCAGCAGCAGCAGCAACAGCAACAACACTAGTAGTAATATTAAATTAAGCACTAGTTAGTAATAATAAATTGAGTGGTTGTAGTAGTGGTGATTTGTTGGCTAATTTAGTTATGTCCTACAAACACAAACAGCGAGTCAATTACAACATCGACTGTGTCACATCGCTGAAGAAAGGGCAGACTGACAGATTGGCTGGATGCAAGAGGCCATCATTCCTCTCTATATATACATATGTATATATATATATATATATTATATATATATATAATATATATATATATATATATATATATATATATATATTATATATATATATATATATATATACGTACATATTTAAAAACATGTACACACACATATATATAGTGAACAAGTAATCAACGGCATTTGAAGCATGCCCATGTGACGATGACGCTGACGATCTCTCGATGAGAACGCCGGCCGTATCATCGATATCAGCTGTCTGATCGTGTCAGCAGCAAGTTTGAGCGCAAATTCGTAGTGTCGCTTAACGAGCGAGCAAGTGGTGGTACACCGTCACCACGACCGCGAGGGCGGGCGGCGTCGCCATCACGCCGTAACCCCCGACTCCCCACGTCGTACCCCCCACACCCCACCCCGTACACCGTACACCGGAGGACCGTCGTCGCAGACCAGCTGCTCACACCGTACGCCGCCGCCGCTGTAAGCGTTCGTGCGTTTCGCGCGTGCGCTTCGCCGGTCCCTTTCCGTCCGCCGTACGGATCAATTTGGTCATTTGGCCATTGGCGGGCTTCAGTTCACTTCACTCCGCCACTTCGCCTCGTGTCGAGGAGACTGTGTGTCGGGGAGTGATGAGTCGTTTGTTCTGGTAGTAGTAGTGGTGGTGGTGGCAGCGGCGGCAGCGGCGGCGACTTTCTGTGGGAATTTCTGTTTGATCGCTTTACGTCGTCGTCGTAATCGTCGTCGTCGTCGTCTTCGTTGTCTTGGCGAGTCGCTGTCGCCCGCCGTTATTGCTTTTGTCAACTATTGTTGTTGCTTGTCGCTGTTCTTGTTGTTGTTCTTGTTGTTGACGTCGTTGTTGTTGACGTTGTTGTTGTTGACGCTGTTGTTGTGATTGTTGTTGTTGATGTCGTTGTTGTTGTGGTTGTTGTTGTGGCCGCAGCCGCAGTTACAGTGATGGTCGGTGTCATCGCCGCCGCCACGTGCGACGACTTCAACGATTTTTTCAACGAGAATTTAGACAACTTCAATAAGGATTGGCAACAGGAGAACACATAACTCACATTGCCGGTGCACATCCAGCAGCAATTTGCACACTACTGAATTCGGCCACTCGTCAGATCGAGCGGTAGACAACGCACAATATCAACATCACCATCACCTTCACCACCACCACCACGACCTCCGATGATGACGACGAGGACGACATTGTGACTTCATCGTTCTTCATCTTGGATTGGAACGCGTTGGACCGCGTGATCGGGACCGCCGTCGCTGCGTGCTTAGTTGAACTTTGGAAGGGCAACAGCAACGCCGGCGGCCACGAAGGGCAGATCTACAAATGCACGCAAACAGTGACAACATTGGCAACGATTTGACGGCAAATTGTTGTCGCGGTTGTTGGTATTGTTGTTGTTATCGTTGTTGCTGCTGCTGTTGTTGTAATTGTTGATGCTGACGTGGTGGTCCGATTGTGGTTGTTGATGTGCTTTGTGTCATTGTCGTTGTCGTCGTCATCGTCGTCGTTGTCGTCGTCGTTGTTGTTGTTACTGTTGTTGTTGTTACTGTTGTTTGTTGACGCGGCGGAACCGCTCGACACGGACGATCTCATCTCTACACGCAACTGAGTCTCGACTGATCGGCGCCAGACGCCAAACTCGAATTCGGCTGGCGCTGTCATATGCGACTGTTACAGCATCATTCGAATTGGGAGCACGTTCTTCTTCTCTGCTTTTTGTCGGGTTGACGATTGACGGACGGCGTCAATAACAGTGATAACACGCGCGATATCGCTGCCGATGAGGACGGTGTTGACGATGATGATGATGATGGCGATGGCGATGATGTTGATGTAGTTGTTGATGATGATTCTATTTGTGATCGACGCTCGTTGTTAATCGAAACGTCTTCAATCGCGGCGCCATATCGACGGTGCAATCGAGAGCCATCGGGGCAAGCGGCGTTGTTTGTTGTTGTTGTTGGTAGTGAAGCTACGAACAGCATCACACTAGCAAACTCATCATCAACAACAGCAGCAGCAGCAGCAGCAACAACGACAACAATAACAGTAACAACAAATATAACGACATCAGATAATAATAATAACAACGACGACAGCAATAATAACATACCGTAAAACCACGAAAAAGGAATACAAATAAAGACTAGCACAGCCAGCTAGGGCATATCCTAGAGGAGAGCAGTGGGGAATTTGGCCGAAGGAAGGAGGGAAACAACATGAAGAAGAAGGAAAAGAAAACGGCCGAAAAAAGGGCAAAAAGACACTGCTCGTAATGATGGCCAGCGCTTCCGTGCATGTGCGTACGTGCGTGCACACAAGTATGTGTACGTCGGCCTGATAGCTTTTGAACACCTCGTTTTCCCGTACTTTCCTTGTTCTTCTCCCTGCTCATCTCGAGCCCAGCAGCCCTTGCCCCCCTTGCCCAACCTACCGTGGGAAAGCGTCAAGAGATCACAAGGTGGCGATCGATCGTCTTTGAAACGACGGACGACGACCTTCAGAGAGCAGCAGGAACTGTACAGGGATTTTCTCTATCAGGGGCAAGAACAAGGCGGCCACAAGAAATACTCAGAAAGAAGGGGAGAAGGGCAACAAGAAAAAGGAAAACTTCTCGGCGGCGGCGAGGAGGAGGAACGAGATCGGATAACGACTAGATGAATGTCGCCGGCGATCCGTCTCTCTCCTCTGTTTGTCAGTCTGCATGCCTGTCTGTCTGTCGTGTGTCTGCGTCTGGCGGTCTTTTGTCGGTCTTGTTCTGACTCCGTCGTTCATCCCGTCGTGCGTCGGGGAGTCGGGGAGGGGGCGGGCACAAACTGCAAACGCTGCTGTTAGCGTCTTGAACAGGCGACGACGAACTTCGTCGATTCGACATTCTACCCTCGTGCGAGCGGGTCAACGCCAGCGGTGACAACGAAGACTAACGAGGGCCGCCACGCCGACTTTGACTTCGATAACAGACAACGACGACCTCGATAGCAATAACAACAACAATAACAGCACAGCAGCAGCAACAGCAACAACAACAACAACGTTAGCAACAACGACAACGACAACAACAACAACAATCACGACCTCGACAACAAGAGCGACAACAACCACGTCGACCCTGATAGCAACCGCAATAACAAAAGCGACGACAACAACAACACCAGCAACAACAATGAAAGCTTTTGACCAGGCAGGTGTTTTCCTGCGGCCGCACGGATGTGTTCTTCCTTCGCCGACTTCGCGACTTCAGCCTCGCAACGTGTAGCCGTCGTGCGGTAGTGCTGGCCGAGAGACATCGGGTTACGTCAGGGGCGACGAAGACCATACGATCGACTAGTCTGGTACTGTTGCTTTTGCGGCGGCTGATGTGAATGGATACGTTACCGCACACCGATTGTGGCTGAAGATTGCTTGGTGCTGAATTCGTGAATTCGAGAATGGTTGAACGAAACAACCACGTCACGATATCTGCTGGTGACGATCGTTGATGATTGATCCACAAGCCATAGTGATAGAGAGAGAGCAACAACCTAGACAACTTAGCAAACAAGACCTTTGGACTGTTTTTCATTTCGATTTGCTCGTTCGTGGTTTGCTCTGCTACTGCAGAAGCTGCCGCTGCTGATCCGGCCTCATAGCCGCTGATGCCGCTGTTACTGAGGGATAGTTAATACCAGCAGTGAGTTCCATCTCTTCCTCCCCCCCCCAGGAATAACTGGATAACTGAACCGGCTGATGCGGCAAACCAACGTCCTGCAGCATCGACACAGCAACAAACAACAACGACAACAACGTTAGCAGTAGCAGCCAAGATCGATAGCAATAAAAAACAACAACATCAACAACAACAACAGCAATCAACCAATAACAACAGCGTAACTAGAAGCTGCAAGAACAAACAACGCAACAATAGTCTCAAGTCATCAAAAGCCACCACATTTAGCAAGGCGGTCAACAGCGCAACAACGATGCAACATCCATCCGTCGTTGGAGATCTTCTCGTGTAAGTGAGTCAATGTGTGCGTGAGCAACAAAAAGGTGACAGTGGCCACCGTGGCTTCTACCGGAGGTGATCGTCGCTCGTAATGGCATGCGTAGTAGGCATGCGTGACTGACTAGGCCGCGAAGAAATGAAACATACGAAACTGTATAGAAAATGCGCCAACGAGGAGAAAAAGAAGACTGTGTTGAGAGCGGTTGAGCTGGACCACCACTCATCTGACTACCAGCCCCTGTGTGATAATTAGTGTTTAATTAGTAATTAGTGGCGATGATGATGATGATGGTAGTGGTGATAGTGATGATGGTGGTGGTGATGATGATGATGATGACGACGACGACGACGGCGATTACGTCGCCTACAATAAATAGTAGCGGCGCCTAACGTTCCTGCTTGCCTGCCTGCGTGGAGTGCCCGGACCGCCTGTGCCGAGTCCGTTTCAGCCAATCGCGCTGGATACAGAATGTGTGTGATATGACAACACTGACCAAAGTGTTGCTGGTTAGTCTACGAGTAGGATAAGTGTGCTACCTACCGCTTGGAAATATTCGCTTCAACTTACAGTTATTACTTGTCGACATCTGGCAACAGCCTTCACACGCGTCTCACGTTGCTTGATCTGGATTGTGTCGGTGCATTGTAACATTGTGATAATGATGGAGGTCACAGCCCACCGCAATTGTAAGTAGCATATTCGTTCGTTCTCTTCTTTTTGTGTGTAATTACGTATGGTTACCTATATGTATTTATTTACTTTTGTACGTTATATATATATATATATATATATATATATATATATAATATATAATTCGGCTAATTATAAAAATGTTTGCAAAAAATGTTTTAATTCTCGCATAATCGACATAGTCAAGAAATCAATGCATCCAGAACAATTAAAACTGAACACTATTGAATGTAATTTGTTATATATATATATATATATATATATATATATCAGAAAAATCCATAAAAAGGCACGCCACAGGCAATGGACAAATTAACTTTCGTCGGCAGTCGCCCGAACGCATGTGTCGTCTTCCAGCGGTCTTCTGACGCGACATGGTTACACCTTGCGCATTGTTATTTGCTACAGTGCAACAGTTCAACATGTAGCAGACGTGTTGAACTGTTCTTGTCCGGCCTTACCCGGGCCGATGCTTGTAGGAGATTTGTTACCACACTGCACTGGCTTGAGCGCATTACAAGAACAACAACAGTTGTTCGGCCAGGCTAGCCGGGTTAGCCAGCCTTAAGAAGGCAGCTATGTATGTATATCGTTTGGCCAACGTTCGAGTAGGCGTTGGTCATATTGATCACTGCTCCGGGGTCCAGATGAAAGACAGCTGAATGAATGAGGAACAGAGAAGTAGGGGAGTAGTTGAAGGTCGGGGTTTCTGTTCTGAAATAGGTAGGGCCCCGTCGGGCTCTCTCGACTCCCCCCCCCCCGTCGCTTTGTGTATTCTCATTTTAGAGCTTCCGAATTCCTTCAAGATATTCATTGCTGCGAAGGGGGCTGGCCTCCTATTCATACGAATTTAGGATTTCCTATGCCCAGTTTGCCCTCCTGGGTGGCCGCCACGGCTAGGTAGGAATGTCACGACGACGCGAATGGCGAATGACAGCCCGTAACCAAGCAGGCAGCCATGCCCTTTCTCCACCCATTTCTCCACCGTTACTGCTGGCGCTCTTCGGCGGTGTTTGCGGTTGTCTGTTGCCGCACGTTACCTAGTCGGACAAGTCGCTGTCGCTTTGCTTGTTTGTTGTGTCCGGAGAGTTTTCTTTCTTGTTATGCCATTGTTTGCCTTAGTCAAACTTCATAACATGCCTAGCCTACTTTGACTGGAGAGTTATCCTGTTCAACAACAAGCAATATGCAATGGTTACCCGTGTGGCAGAATGATAAGCGCGAACAGAAAGGAATCAGAAAACGGTTGACGAGCCAGTAAGGGTTGTTATATTAATCGAGTAATAGTGTGAATATATATATATATATATATATATATATATTTAACACAAATACATCCATAGAACCGTTATATGCACGAGCGCAATACGCAAACAAAGAGTAAATATAAATGATTTCGGCTAACTGAATAAACCTGCTAGGTAGACAACTTTTACCCCAAGGAATGCAAAGAGTAAAAAACACTTTAACGAAAACCTGAGCACCAACATGATCAATCTTTTGTGCTGCACATGAGCTCGTTGCTTGGTTGAGCAATCTGTATGCATACATTAACGTGAAGCTGCGTCACACTGACATCCTCAAACCTCAGTTAGGACAAGATATCGAAACAAATTTTAGACCACTCGAGTTTGGAAAACGACTATTTCAAACTTTGAGCTAAAATTAATTAGTTGCGGCTATCTGTATTTTTTTTGTTTGTCGTTTCAACCTCTGCTAATACAGACGCCGCTATTGCACTATTGGTGTAATATGGCGGTGCTCTATACAATGTACATGTTGGTGTTCTTTTGTTATTTGCTGCTGTTGTTGTTTTTACTATTGTCGTAATTATTGTTAAATTTGTTTGCTATCATTGTGTTTACTATTGTCGTTGCTATTGTTTGCTAGCATCGTTTAATTATTATGTTGTGTTTTTTCTCACAATTCTTACCTGTGGTAATTATTAAAACGTCAATCTGTTTTTACCTGTTGCGAGTAGTGTGGCCTGTGATAATCTATGATAATCGGCAACCACTCCATTAAAACGTATGTCGACAGGCACGAGTAAACTGCCACGAAAATACAAACAAATATAAAAATAACATATATAAGAAGATCTAGCACTGGCCTTGAACTCGTGTATCACGATTCGGTTACGAAGCGCCTAAAGTTGCTCCATCCGCCGTATCCTTGGCAAAGAGGGCAACGTTCAATGTTGCTTTTCTTAATTTTCCTTTAGAAACACTAATATGATATGATTGGGTGAGATATAATAATTTTGACACGAACTGTTGGAATTCACGTACACATAGTTGAAGCATTCCTAAACGTGGAACGCTTAGCCTAAAAAGAGATATGCCTTCGCGCTCTAACAAAATTAATTTCCAAGTTAATTAGAGACGGTGATCATGACTTCCCTTCGTCTAGATGCTGATACAATTAGAAAGGAGCCCCGGTAGAAGAGGATCGCCTTTGAAACTACGAGCAGCTTGCTAACTCTATAATTACCTACCTTTTTGCATGCTGCCGTTATACCATGCTGGCCTTGACGTTGGCGCGCGCCAAAGGCGACAATACAATATTGGCATAAATGACTAAGCGAATTAATTAACTTGTGGCTGGAAAAACACACTATCGTACGTATGTTAATGTCGAGTGCACCATATAGAGACCTAAGCATCAGACCTAAGTCTTATACGTAACCAACGTGCATGTAGCTACTTTGTGTGTTGTATAATATATATATATATATATATATATATATATATATATATATAGGACTTAGCCGGGACGAAATATATTATTTCGTTAAAAAGTATACATACCCATGGATAGTTTGTAGCGTCGGCCGTCTACAATTTCAAATCAGGTTAATGCCGAATACAGCACCGGAGAGAGACGTTCTTCAGAGGAATAATAATAAGGAAGAATACGTGTCACATATATTTTTCGAATTGCGTTTGTAGCAGGCTGTGCAACTGCAACATGTCAGACCCTCCAGTGACACAGCAGCAAATCGAGCACCGTGTTGTGACTCAACATTTGTATGGTTTAACTGCACTGGAAATTAAAGCCAAAATGCAGATGGAAGTTCACGAAACTAATGCACGGGCGTACTGTTATGGATGGCCTCATTTTAGAGACTTAGTATGAACATTGGGGATGCACCACGTTTTGGACAGCCAAAATGTCAGCTTCGAAACGAGAAAACTGGACTAGAGCTGGTGATCTACAAACTCATGATGACTCGCCGCCGATTTGTGCTATAGGCATTATTGTGCAAATTATAGGCAGTAGTTATTTTGCAGTGCATTCAATATTGCAATATTGAACTTTTGAAACTAAAACCGCCGGATTTTTGGGGCCGATTCGTAACCGACAACACGCGACGAAATGCCTCCTACGCGCACTAAAAAAGCACACCTCGATCAGAAAGGTTTTGGCGACTATTTTCTGGCATGCAAAAGGTATTCCATTAAGTGACTACCTTTCAACAAAACAGCCGATAACTAGAGGGTGATACGCACCACCCTTTTGGACGATGGCGCAAAAAACCATTACTAGCTCTACAGGAAAAAGAAACAAATCGCACGGTTCCAAGTCCAAGGCTGGGTGCTTCAGCAGCGTGATTCAGAATGCAGCAAAAATTGCCGGGTCGTCCGGGTGAGACCAGTGAAAATTCTCAGTAGACATTTTGCAGCATTACCGTACCAGTTTATGTGGCGGTGTGGTCTAGGAAAGAACCGAGACGAGTGCGCTAGCATGGCTGCTATCTATAAGGGTGTCGCCGATTCAATCTCTGTTTTTGATCGAATTTTTTTAGGCGAATGCTCATTAAGAATAGATGATAAACAATACCGCTGGGAGTCAGCGGCCATGCTGCCACAAGGACTATTGAGGAGATCCTAGATATATCAGTCTGCCTGAAAAAATGTAAATTCTTACTATACCAATCGCTTTGAGAGCTCGTTGAGCATTGGGAGTTTTGGGACTTGGCAGGGCGTCATAAAGATGTACCCGAGCCTCATCTCTTGTGAACAGTCCCGAGGACAAATTAAACGGGCCTTCGTCGGCTATCAGAAATTCTTGACCCAGAAGCTACCGCGTCCCGTGTTCGTCCAGTGGCAAATCACGAAGTACCCACAGACTTCTTGGTGGCTTCCAAGGTGGTCAGGCGTACAAGTCCAACGTCACCTCTAACGATGCATAGGCTATGGTCGATTGAAACACTCTTGTGCATCAAACCATCGCTAAGAGTTGTAAAAAAAAATACAGCACGAAGCCCGATTTTTGGGGCACAGCTGTTGTGGCAGCGACATGCCTATGCTTGCCGTATTCTCATACAGTTGTTTGTGAATGAATCGAATCAAATGTTGCACCCAAACGTCAACAAAGATGACGCTATTCTTCAGTGAATTAAATTTCAATCCACACACCACTACGTGGCAACGTGCAGTAGTTTTCCCAGTATATATTTATATATATATATATATATATATATATATATATAGTGGTAACCATGCAGCGCATATATATATCTATATATATATATATATATATATATATATATATATATATAGAAGAAGAAGGAAAACCGAGCAGAAAAACCACAAGAGCAGCAATGGGAGTACCACTCGATCACCGGACCTGTCCATGGACGGGCATCGGGTATCCACCCTTCCACCATCTTCGACGATCTTCTCCTCCGTGGCGTTGGCTTTCAGCTCTCAAAATTGTTGGTCATTGCCGCTGTGGCCGCTGTCGTGCGTCGCGTTTAACAACTGGGGGACGACCAAAGACAGTCAGTTATCGTAGATGTAGCAGTAGTAATAGTATTTGCAGTAAATGTTTGCTGCTGAAAACAACGTTTATGTCTCGAGCTCGTCTGTTTGCTCGATATACGCGTCAAAATTAGCTCTATTTACACGCCAAGGGCTCCGTCTGATTTGTGACTTCAATCGAAAAAAGACAATTATCTTTTCATCACCACAATTATTACAACAGTATAACCCTACAGTATTACCCCAGTTTAATTACTTGGTACTATTACTGTTCCTTATTCAGAATTCTTTATTACTAACTCCCGTGACTGCGCGATGTGCAGGAACCTATCTGAGCAAACAGCCCAACGGCGATCTAGTGTTCACGTTCACGGGTGCCAGTAAGGCATCGATTTGTCTAGTATGTGCGGACGGACATCTAGCTTCAACCGATATGTTGAAATAATGCTTATTAAATTAAAATATATTTTTTGTGGAAAGCAGCATCCCAGGAGTTGTAGTTGTTAGCTATACTTAATAAGTACCGAGGCATATAGATGCACGGTGAGATCTCAAACAGCCTACAGGAAGGCGATATTTCTGCACCTGCAGCTGAAACCTCTTAACCTCTAGCCCTAGGCGACTTCCCTCGGTACGGCGGCGGCAGCAGCGGCCATTACTTCAAGGTTTTCGTCAGACGGCATAATCGAGCCTATTTGCCCCTAGTTTTTGTTGCATCGGAGACTGCTCTATGCTGGTACCTCATCTCTGGCTTTGGCTATTCACACTTTCCCATACTGAATTTAAAAGGATTTTCTTTAGGAAAGGCACGCCGCAGCAGCAGCAGAATAATGCTCAACCGAACCCAACAGCGAAGCTAGCGAAGAGAAGCAAAGTTTACCAAGGCAAATTCGACCCTACTCTGGTCCATCGTTTGCGACAGTCATAGCAATGATCCGTTTTGTAGAGCTGTGCCTTACCCGTCCAGTCCAGCCCAGTGCCGACACTCTACGCGAGAAAATCGGCGAAAACTGTATTTGATTTAAAACAAAGCCAGAGGAGAGTGAGGACATGCTAACATCGTTGATCAAACGTGCGGATATCGACTTTGGCCTTATGGAAGTGGTGGGAGGGATGTGGAAAAGATGCACGGGCACGGTGTTCAACCCTCTCCTGGACAACGCGTTTGCTACTAGCGAGTCAGCCAAAGTGGACGGCGGGGCGTGACAGGTCATCTTAACGAGCGCGGAGGAGAAGGCGGGTGAGAGGCTGTCTCAAAAAGAGTCGCTAGGAGGGTAACTACAGATATTCTTTCTGGCGTCAAGGACGCCAAAAGAGGGCCTTAAAACGGTCAATAGGTGAGTATGCTATAAGTTCAAACTTATGCCTGCCAAATGGACTAGAAAAGCCGACCCGGTTATATCCGGTCCCTAAATATGGGAAGAGAAAGCCCAATAGGCCAAGCACGGAGGTGTAATTGGCCCAAGTAGAACTGCAACCTCCATTGTTTATACGTATATGTATGTATATATATATATATATATATATATATATATATATATATATATAAACGACGATGTCTCGGAAGACAATTGTAGCTTCATCAGTATTCTTAATAAATTGAACTCTTCGTCTATATATATATATATATATATATTTATATCTTGCCGGTTTATCTGATGCCCGGATAAACTTGGGTTGGCTTTCCTATTCTATTCAGCAGCCATATGCTTGAATTTATAGGCGTTGCCACCGGCCGAATATTTTCCCACGATTACCCTGTAAAGCTTTCCGCCAGAAACAGAATTTGACTAACGTAGATCATCGGCGGAATCATACTCACTATGGAAAAGATAACGATACGTAGCCAAAACGCACAGATTCGTATAGGTTCAAACAGCAGCAGCTAGGACCACTAACGCAATGAACAACAAATAAAGTAAAAACACCTGATGACCATTTTTTGTGGCCATGTAGCAAGTGCCTTGACATGAGATGCTTTAGTGTTACTGCACTGTAGCTCTCTTCGATCGAGGTCGAGGGGGTAAAATGACGAAATGGGCAGCAGTGTATCACGTCGAAGGGGTAAAATGTCTTGATCTTGAACGCAGGACTAGAATTAATTTTTTTATGGAGGTCGTTTTTAGGAACTATTGTAATTTGCACTGTGAAGAGACACTCTTACTTGGATAATTGCCTCTAGGAGATATGAAGATAAGAACCTATCGGCCATCCCCTTAAAATGGCGCACTTACAGAGCGATGTGAAGGTAAACCAGACAGGCCACCTGTTATTGATGCCTCATTCCTCTTGCAGACCGATAGCGACATTGCCTGCCTAAGAAATTGACATTCTTTTCTTTGCTCCTCGCAGGTTTCCTGTCATTTCATACACCTATGCAGGGGATCTAGTAAGAACTCTGTTTTCTGCTAATGGGATCCTATGCTCTACAAGCGACAAACAAAGCGACTAAGTAGTACAGTTAACACTATCAGTATAAGTATATGCCATGATTATTTTAATATTACTCAAAATGCAACCTATATTATTATTACTATTTCTTTGATGTAAAAGTGTCTGCCGCTTTTTTTCTAGAGCGAAAACACGAATGCGAATTTATGTTATCACCAATATAGTTTCCCTCTATTTCAATTATATTTTGCCAACGATC
The DNA here is from genome assembly GCA_003439945.1 of Dermanyssus gallinae. Classification (NCBI taxonomy): domain Eukaryota; kingdom Metazoa; phylum Arthropoda; class Arachnida; order Mesostigmata; family Dermanyssidae; genus Dermanyssus; species Dermanyssus gallinae. The sequence continues at coordinate 50,529 of QVRM01003114.1, forward strand.
AACCAGCCTTTCGATTCTTATTTTATAAACGTCTTTTTTCCTGGAGATGACAAAGTGCTGCACTTCATTTATGGGTGCGGAAAAATAATATATGCTTAGATGCGTTGCACGAACAGAACATATCAACAATATGTACGCCTGGCGCGTGACCAGGGGTACTCACAACAGGCGACTGCGCAGGCCGAATCGTATGCACTTTAAAGCTGATGTTACTCGCGTAGGGTTGCGTAGGTTATCTTGGTGAAAGATCACCTTTTCTTGCTCAAAAATTGTGCAAGCGTGTGGGTATTTTTTAACTCGTTGGAGTTGTTGGCAGTAGCGATTTATGCGTTTCGGCAAGCTACGGCAGTGTTCGAGTCTCTTTGGAACTTATACAGCATAAGACTCTGAATTTGCCCTTTTATATCCACTGTTTCTCCGCCTTCTCAGAACGCAACTAACCGTTTGGCGTTAAAGTATCCTTACCTAGCCTACCGGCTGATGCAGTTGTGGTCACTCTATCGTAAACGCATCACACTTTCCCCATACTGATATTGCCGAAAGGGCGCTGCAAGCCCTCTAAACGAGTTGATACCAAAACAGCAATAACGTTTGCATCAATATCTAGTAGCATGCATTCGTAGAGACGAGGGCCAAATGAAACGTGGACAAACATACAAACAAATAATTACTGTTGGTGACTTAATTGGTCGCGATGAGCACGCCGAAACATACACAGCTCATACATTTACGTAAACATCGTTGTGTGAGTGTGGCTGTGTCTATCTGCGTCTCTGTCGTTCTCTTTCACCAGACAAAGCAAGATGAAGGTTGAAGGGAGCGAGGCAGAAAGGGAGAAAGCAACAAACTATTTTATAGAGAGCTTGCGGAAGAGAAAGAGTATTGGCTGTAAATACCAGTCGGGCTGGATTATTACAGGGGCATCAAGAGTCGAGAGACACCCATCGAGACAACAACAACCACCAGTAACAACTGCAAATAATAGTAATAACAACAACAACAACGACAGCAACAACAACAACAACAACAACAACGGCACCAACCACAACGGCACCAACAACAACGGCACCAACAACAACGACACCAACAACAACGACACCAACAACAACGACACCAACAACAACAACGATGATGAAGACAACAACAACAACAAAAACAACAACGACAACAACAACGACGACAACGACAACAACGATGGTGATGATGGTGACCTGGAACCTCATCGGCAGCAGCGGCAGGGTTGTACGGCAAATGCTTATTACTACTGGCCTTGCTGTTGTGGCAGCTGCTGCTGCTGCAGCTCTTGCCATTCACTCACTTAATAATGAATTTCTTCGTTTGATTCGCCCGCTATTCGTTTGGCGAGCCAGGCGCCATCACTGAACTCCTGCGGCGTTCAAGAACGATGTGTACGTATTTTTGAAACGCACACGTATTGGCGTAGTAAGTGTGTACGCATATCTATCTATCCATCTATATATATATATATATATATATATATATATATATATATATATGTATATATATATATATATATAATATATACATTTTATGTGCGCCCAACCCAAAGTCACTAGACAGACGTCAAAACGATTTTCAATTACTGTCATCATAAGTTGTCGCTGTGATTATGATGATTTCCGTTCGTTGTTGTTGTTGTTGTTGTTGTTTAAATTGCTGCTTTGATTACTATAGTAATGATTATTACGATTATGGATCATCCTTCCTTGGTTACATAACGCGCATAGGTGTTGTGCACCACTGAAACATCTACTAGTACCTATCTCATGGTTCGCTCACCGCAAGCTGGGTACTGAAACAGGGAGAAACAACGTCGATACCTTGCTATGGCTAGAAAAACAGCTATTTGTTTGTGACGCTTTGAGATTGGAGATAGAAGCCATGATCAATGGCTGCTGTATCTGGGATTTGCCGAAACAGGCAACCGGCAACAGAACAAACATTAAGTCAACCACGATGACTTTTCGTTTGTAAAGGGAAAAATGTAAATAAGAGAATTGTTGGCGATTGACTATTAGCATCATTTTGTGGAACGAGATAAGGAAAAATTGTTCAATGAGCGGCCTCATTCATAAATGTGTGACGGCATAGTCTAAAGGGCTAGTGCGCTACTTATAGTTATCATCGACCGGGATGATGCTGGTTTTAAATTTCCTCCAGCAATATTCATTGACAATAGATGATAAACCTGTACTACTACTACTACAACTATTACTGAGAGTCAGCGATCATGTCCGGTCACAAGTTGACTGTTGGGGAGACTAACTCTAGAAATCTCAACATGTCCGCTTATAATGCTGCTGCTGCTGCTCTAAGCGCCATAATAAAAAGTGTGACATGTAGTGTGCTTACGTATACATGTCAAGCGAATAATGTATCTATTCATCTATTAATAGACCGACGCCAACCGTGCGTGGGCGAGAGGCGGACTGGAGAAGGACACAGCTATTTCGGAAGACCCGCTTATTTGTTTGTATGTTTCTACCGTCACTACCATGCCAACGGGTCCTGTCGAATGTCTGATCGAGTCAGCGGCCATCTACGGCATCCGACCACCTTGGCACATTTGCTCTTATGCTCATTGGCCATGCTTGGTTGGCAACACTCTCTGTACAGCTAAGCTGTCCTGGTTGCTTCTGTTTTTGCGGTTGTTGTTGTTGTTGTTGTTGGAGCTGTTCGGAGGGTTCTAGCTCGTGTGTTGTTGTTGTTGTCATTTTTGTTGTTATTGTTGTTGCTGCTGCTGTTTTTATTGCTATCGTCGTTATTAATATATGATCTGCCCGAATAAACAGTGAACGGCAAGCACATATGACATCGTCATAACTGGAGCAGTGACGCTACAGCCATCATCTAGCGACGCGTTCAAGGCGTGTATCGTAGTTAGCGTGTAGCCGAGTCACTACCGTTCGTGTGCGAGAACATTTAAGGTGAATTTAACGCGTTGAACTTTTTTTAGATTTTAATAAAACGCATTTGAAAAGTTGGCGTTTCTGAACGGAGTACAGTGGTCGTAGAGTTTTACTGACAGAAGGCGGCCATAAGGAATCATTTCGGCATTCGCTTTCGGTGGTCGCCGCTCTGTGGCCGTTGAGAGCTGTTTAGCGCCCTAACAGCACCCATGGTGGTCTAGGGGGTGTAAAAGCTTTCGTGACGGGGCGGGAAATCAATGCCGGATCTGCTCAGCTCCGACCAGCTTACGCAAATACCGTGATCGGCACCAAATCTAAATCCGGCACTGAGCGATGTCGCTTTTGAATCGCTGTTGCTGCTGATGAACCGACTCGAGATCATCGAGATGGCAACTCGGGATGTTATCTGTACAGCAGAGAGCCCGTGAATCAGTGCGAGTCTCTGTAAATCAAAAACGATTGAGTCACCATATAATTTTTACGTGTTTGGTTATACGTTGCGAGGAAAACTTTTTATTCGAACAACATTGTGAAAAAAGCAGTGCAAAACTTCTTTGACCAACAGCAACCTCAATCATTTCACCTGCTGCCGAAATGATGGGACGTTTAAATAAAGTGTTTAAATAAAATGGCTACCTTTGCTTTGTGTACGTATAAAATGGCAACATTGGCAAAATTTCTAATAACAGTATTACGTTGTTCTTCTGTCTTTTCATTTGGGCACTGCCATTATACTAATTGTGTTGTTGTTTTTACTAATGATGTTGTTAGTGTTGTCATTGTTGCAAAAATGCTAAAAGCAGTCTCGTGGATGTTAAATCTCGGCTGGGAGTTCGCAAAGTATTTAGTGTTGTCATTGTTGTTGTTTTTTTTGTTATTGTTGTTAGTATCGTCGTTGCTGCTTCAACTTTGTAATAATAAGTAATGCAAATGCTCCCGAGCCACCCAGAAGACCGATGCTGGTCTGTCTATCAAGCCCTTAGCACTGGGGTGTGGGCTACATTATTTCCAAAGTAATATATCGCCGAGTTAGGCGGCACATGGATGACCACGAGACAGTTGTGATAAATGTAAACAGCATTATCGGAGCCACTAACCCGTGGCCGTACAGTGCAGAAATGTAATCATCAGCCAGACGCGTATAAGCAAGCGGTTTTTGGATATATGTATGATACGCGGATATATATATATATATATATATATATATATATATATATATATATATATATATATATATATATATATATATATATACATACATACATATATATATGTGCGCGCGTGCGTGTGATAAAGCGTTCGATGTTCCGCATATTCGCATGCTAAATTAGTGGAACAGAGTCGACTGTCAGCCAATTATATATTAGCTTCTACAAGAAATCGCAACATTTGTTATATATATATATATATATATATATATATACACGCTTCTTTTTTGGTTCGCGTGGTGTGCAACATATGCAACACGTGCTGTATAGTACGAAATAGTATATATATATTTATATATATATATATATATACCCACATATAGTATACAGTTCCTGACTAGTTAATGTAGATATGGATTTATCTGTGAAGCGGGGATGAACATGCGGGGAGTCTCGCGTCGCTCAGCCGTATGCCGCAGTGCGGAGGGAGCGAAGGAGGATTGGGAGACGGGCCGTACACGACGGACGGACCCATTGGGTTATCATCGCGCACCCGTTTGTCGTGGAATCGACGCTCCCTAAAGCTCAAGCCGACACTGCGGTCAGCCCACTTCGGCTGGTCCCTCCCGACTCTCCCCTCTGCTCTCTGGCTGGCCCTGGCTCTGTTGTCGTTGTCGTCGTCGTTCTGGTTTGCTTCCCCGCTCCGACAGCTAGCATGCCAGATAGAATCGTAATGAGGAAAAAAGAGCAGCTACAACCACACAAAATTCACTCTGCCGCACGACACAGCCAGCTAAAAGGGAACAGACACGAATGGAGAAGATGGAAAAATGATCCTTCGCGTGAATCAAGCGAAGAGCCAGTCCCCAGCCGCAGGCTGTATTCGCCATCGGCATAATCATCCGCCTACCGACCTAACTATCTATCTATCTATCTATCTACCGATCTACGTGCTCGCTTGTTTTGTATTGCATGTCAATTATCTCACCATTTGTAATTTAATACATTACCACCCCAAAACAATAATAAATGCGTAGGCACACATACACATATATATATATATATATATATATATATATATATCAGGGGTCGTAACAATATGTATGCATGTACGTGTATATACGATATATATATAAAGGGTGCGGGAAGTATCGCTGGAGGGTTTGCTTCGATTTTGTTGCCGTATTGAAACGGCGCTAACGTCAAGGTACTTGTAAACATCATCGTTCTATACAATTAATTATCAAGCTTATTCGTTTTACTATGAAAAATTGTTTAATTGGAAAAAAAGAGTTTGGTGGGCGCTTGGTCTCTCAGAAAGCACACGTTCACCTGCGAGCCACGTTTCGTTCGTATGACCTGATGCCCCTGGACTTTTTCTGTGAGTTTTCTTTTGATGAACGAGGTGTTTGCCGATAAGCCCGCCACTATCGTCGAGCTGAAGAGAAACTTTTGGCAGAAGATTTGAGAATAACCTCCTCTTAATGCCAAAAAAGTCATCTAGAACGGCGTATCTCGTATGCCGCGGTGCCGAAAAGTCCCGGGGCGGCCATTTTCCTGGCATGCAAGGTACTTTTTAGTAAAACTCGAACGTTGAACGTTCCTAATCTACTTTGCCTTATCTAAACCCCTCAGGTGACGTTTGCCGCTCCCTATGTACTCAGGTATACACTCGTATATATTTTGCATACAAACATGTGTATCGGGGTTGATGCTGCAATTCCAATGTTGGTAAATGGGATATACGTATTTGAAAAACGCAGTAACAAGTAAACAGCCAGAGACGCAGTGGTGCTACTGGCAAACTGGCTGTTTATTCGGACAGCCAAACTATTATCAGAACGGCAGTAGAGCAACAGTCTCCATGGCTGTCCACCTCTTTGGTTGTTCGGATGCATACATTCCATTTACGAACAAGTTGAAATGTCACAGCTTAGCAACTCTGTATTTAGCAGCGTGACCGACCCGCGAGACCACTTATCGTAGTCCGTATCGTATGCGTTTAGATTCGTATTCGATGGTGTCTCTCGACACCATTTGTTAGCAGAAGCTATTCAACAGACTGGAGTTGATTGTGTCTTGTTATGAGTGTTTTTCTCTCTTTACTCTGAGGAACACTGTCTTCTTGACTAAATTTGTGCCGGTTAAGGCAAGATGCGAGTACCGTCGAAAAAACCTATGAACCCAATATGCGTTCAAAACGAATTACAAGCAGCATTAGCGGTTACGTACATCAATAACATTGTGGCTGCATATCGCGACGTGGCGACCATACGGCTTATCGTCGATATCGTGACAATCTAGCTAGGTCGTAAAGGCCTTCAGGCTCTCGGCGCCAACGTTCCGAAGGATTTGAACTAGATACATCGTGCACTAGACCGTCCAAAAGGCCAGTAATCAGTGTCTCAATCGGTTCGGATTTAAATGTTGAACTAATAACGATAAGAGGGCGGCCAGACGCCTTGACAGTTGCTGCATTCCTGCTTGTCCCACTTAAATGGAGACATTGACAAGAGCATCCAAAATCAAGATATATGGCCACTTGGTCACGCACGTGTTAGATTGCGTTATAAATTAAGTTTATTGATACATTATATATATATATATATATATATATATATATATATATATATATATATATATATATATATATATATATATCGCACCTGCCTTTATTTTAAAGCATAAAGCGTGTTTTATCAGCTCCAATGAGCTCTAGTTCACAGGAATGAATATTTATACTATACCACTTTCATGAGAGCAACTATATTTCTTTAGCGATGTCACGGCGGTTATAGCGTGTGTAATAGTTACTGATGGTAGACCCACGATCGAAGTAACCAACCATCGATTACTAACTGTGCGAAAACATGATAGCTTTATGCGGGCTGTAGAGACAGGAACCTAACAATATGCAGTTCTGTTATATATTCTTCTAAAACTGCATAACTTGGTTGCGAATGTCGACATGCTCACTTCGTGGCCGCGGTTATTTAGCGTGTGTATAATTCATCTGTGGGTACCATTTTAAAACTGGTTGAAGATTCCAAAACTATGAAGCGCAAAACGAGGTAGCAGGTTTTCGTGTTGCACTTTTCAATCTGCAGTGAAGGCGTTGTGATTTGAGGCACAGTACGTACATCAGGCTGTCCAGATGGCAACGTAGTGCCCAGTACTTTTGAACACCGAGTGTGGCTTGGGCACAGCTCGATGAGGCCCGCCTTAAGCGATTTCACCGAACCCGTTTGTGGGAGATGGCGATGGATTTATTTGGTGCTTGTTTCGATGCGTTCAGAATGTTCACTCTGCTATCAACGACATATTTGTGCAGGAATGCTCTTTCACTTAAGTGTGGGGATGCTTCTATGAGGTGCATGCGGGCTAGTACTCACTTTGACCACCTGCAAATCGGCTCAAATGAAACTACATTTCAGTAGATCGGTAACATCGCTTTGCGTACTGAGCCGTGCCAAGGCTCGCTGCGTTTTCCCTAGATGTCCAACCTGTAACTTTTCTTACCACGAGAGGCGTACTGAAATTCCATTTCTGGTTAGCTGACCAGATGACCTTTGAATTTGAGGTTATTAACATTTATTATTGTATTTCCAAGATGCACAAATATAGGTACACTTGACCAGCAAAACATTTTAGTTTAGTAACATACGCAAGCTGCGCTCTAATATCTGCAGACACGCCTGGGCGTCGCATCGTGAAGGCTCATCCGCGTGATTTTGTCACTTTGATCGACCCTGCATGGAGTACCCCACTGGGGTCTACTGCAGATTGCTGGAGCTCAAGGTGTACTGCACCCGTAAACCAGCGTACGCGTTATATAACTCTCTGTTGTCGTTTCCAAAGACGTGTGCTCGTTTATCTATATAGAAATATATGCCGTGTAAACTGTCGTTCCCAACATGGGATCGTCACTTAGCATTTGTAGGTGAGTTTAAATTACTATGTGAGGTTACTCATTTATATATATATATATATATATATATATATATATATATATATATATATATATATGTATATTTTGTACGCGCCCTTGCGCGTACAAATCTGTTATTATTATTATTATTATTATTATTATTTTAGGCTATTAATATTTATTATTAATAACCTGTCCCAATGTAAGAAATCGGTCGCCGCACACGCCAGAATAGCTGCGCTTATGCCAAAGAGCATGTATATATATATACACGATGTAATCACAACCGTCAAAGATCGATACGATGCGACCATGCCATGTACAGCACAACCTGTAGTCAACGGCTGCCTCAACCCTCCGCATATAAGAAACTATAGAGGACGAACGTGTGCCAGCACGTACTTAATTGCAGCGCAAACGCTTATCTGTCGATAGACGAAACACGTCTTGAAGATGTGTCGCAATTTACAACGTTTTTTTTTACAATTGAACTAATACCGTACTGAATATGTTGATGTATAAATCTACGAAAAATGCACTTAATGTGCCACTATAGCTTAGAGACAATAGACGTATTAATTTGAGACAGGAAAAATATTTAGGTATTTATACCGATGTGTTTACTAGATACAAACCGCCAAAAATATATGCCCTGAATTTACTGCCGTGTGTGCGCATACACACACTATATATACACACACACACACAAACTTCATTCGGCACAAACTTGAAAGTGAAATGCATGTAACAAGTATCGTAGGCAGTTGGCTTAAGGCTGCCTGGATGAACCGGTATTTTTCTCGATTCTCTGTTTTTGCTACTGCTGCGCGAAGCGATGACGAATGCATTGAAATGACGGTGCATGCACGCGCCAACAATGGCACGTGATTAGCTTTGGAGAGATACGAATCAAGTCAATTTTTTCGCGATTACCCGATAGATGTTTATTCGGCTTTGAAAGATGGAAAATAACTTCAACAGAGATACGGCTGCCAAAATTGTTTCAAGCTGCGTAATTGATTTCTTTTGCTTTTTCTTTCTGCCTATTTCTCTTGTTGCACATAATTGTTTATATGTTTGGTTATGCTGCCGGTCTAAGCGTCCCTGGTATATAAGGTGACACGTGTATTATGTTCACATGTTGAGCGAATAATAAATCAATCAGGCATCCCATTTAGATATGTATATATATATATATATATATATATATATATATGCATAATATATATGAATACATATCTATGATTTTAGAAGAATACTAGGCTTTGATGTTGCGTTACTTTTGCAAAGGTAACGCTGGTTGCCGTTGCAAGCAGGCGCACGCAAGCCAATCAGGTTTCAGCCGGCTCGGAGCCTCAGAGAGCCGCTCGTTGGCTTATCTATCCCTGATGGTATACGTACCCGTACACACACATATATATATATACACAGCGAGACAGAAATAAATAGATAGTTAGATACGCACACCTGCCGGGTGTGAAAGATTGTGACCTTTGCGACGACTACTCAGTGCAGCACCGTACTTGGATGACCGCAGCCCTATCATCGGCATAGTTGTTGTTGTTGTTGTTGCTGCTGCTGCTGTTGCTGTTGTTTGCTGTTGCTGCTGTTGTTGCTGCTGTTGCTGTTGTTGATGTTGCTGTTGTTGTTGCTGTTGTGGTTGTTGCTGTTGCTACTGTTGTTGGTGTTGATGTTGTTGTTGCTGTTGTTGTCAGCGTAGCCATCGCGCGGTGTCAAACACGATGAAAGTATGACAACGCGTATGTGCGAAAAGGCCAGTCGAGACTTTCTATCCCCGATCAGCAGGCGAAGCAGCAGCTGTTGCTCGCTCAGCATGTCGACTTGACTAGCGACACTCATTTATCCATTTGTGTCCATTCATCTCATCATCCACCTGATCATTCGTCAACAACAACAACAACAACAACAACAACAGCATCAACAGCAGAAGAAGCTGAGCCGGTACTGTGGCAACAGCCGACAACACCGCGTTGGTCGTCGTCGTCAAGATTTTTCTTAGTAGGCGTAGTTGCGATCGTACAGTCTCGCTGACATAGACAGATCTGTAAGAAGAGACAGTGATCGACTGGGATAGAGAGGATGATATATATATATATATATATATATATATAGGTACGGAAAAGGTAGGCAAATAGAGAGAGACAGAAAGAAACGCGAAGCCTTTTGGAGAGTTGATGAAGGCCTACGACAAGATTAGCATCGAGCGTTGACGAAGCCACGTTGCTGCTGCCTTCCTCCGCATGTGCCGTTGATGCTGCTCATGTTGCTGATGCCGTGCGTTCTTCTGGCTACTCGGCCATACGATAACAACGACAACAACATCAGCAGCAATAACAACATCAACAACAACAGCACCAACAACAACAACAACACCAGCAATAACAACACCAACAAACAACAACAGCAGCAGCACCATCAACAACAACAACAACAGCAGCAATACCAACATCAACAACAACAACAACAACAGCAGCAATACCAACATCAACAACAGCAATACCAACAATAACAGCAGCAGCAATAACAACAACACCACCAACAACAACACCAGCAGAAGCAGCAATAACAACATCAACAACAACAGTACCAACAACAACAACAACAGCAGCAGCAGCAATACCAACAACAACAGCAACAGCACCACCACCAACAACAACAGCAGCAGCGCTAACAACATCAACAACAACAGCAGCAGCGGCAATAACAACATCAACAACAACCACAACAGCAACCGCCAATGAACGGTGTCGGCCTTTTTGTTGATCTGTCGGTCTGATCGTTGGTTGATTAATGTTCAGCCAAAACACCAACACCACCACCGACACCCGCTCGCTGTCTTCGCCGCTCGGGCAGCCCGCGTTGTCTAAGCTTCCCTCTCGGGGCGGCAAAGGGACCAAATCACGTGCGCGTGCCCCGGCCACTCGACGATGATGATGATGATCGTAGTACAATCATACCGCGTCATGCCTCCCCCGTACTCACCCTAGCTAGCAGCGGGCTTGCTTAAACAACTACAAAGAGACTGAGGGAAAAGGAGACAGAGATCATCCGTTCAATGACGTCCCTAGATACGTATATATATATATATATATATATATATATATATAGATATATTCGTACATATGTGACATAAATATATATATATATATATATATAGAAAATATTGTGATGATTTATTAATCATTTACAATACGTTTGCACACTCGGCAGTGCTCGCCCTATATATATATATATATATATATATATATATATATTCGTACATATGTGACATAAATACGTACAGACGTATGTATATCATGATTGCCAATATAGGCCAAGCTACGGGGACGTTGCTAGTAGACGTAGCCATATTAAGAACCAAATGGCGGATAGCACTATGCATCATAAATCGTGTTGTTGTTGTTGTTGCTGCTGCACCTATTTGCCATCTTCCTATTGCTATGATGACTCATACAACGACGTCCGAAAGCTTATTTTCAACTGTCAGAGGAGAATGCTTTCTTGTTCTTCTTCCCCTCTTGTTCATTCGTTGTTCTTTTTTAAGATTATTAAAGATTAAGCACCGCCTGCTATTTGTGCGAACTGTGTGCAGCAGCAGCATCTGCTCACAACTAGTGGCTGCTACAGCTGCTGTATTGAGAGATCCATCTCTCAATTGACTGCATCGAGCACCAATAAATATATAACCTAAACCCACGGTTATAATATCTGTTTATAGCGCTGCATACCTAGACAGGTTACTGCGCTTACCAGGCTGCCAGACAGGTGAGCAACAATCAGTCAAAGGCTATGAGTACACAAACCTATATTTCTAACTATGCACACACAATTCTTTACTAGATTGGAATTTGTGTTTAGAGGGCCAGCTAAAACGACACTACTACTAGCAGTAGTTAGCACGAGTACATATCCAGACAAAAATAGTTTCCAATTGAATTATGTATATATATATATATATATACATATCTATGATCGTATGCCGTGTACTCCTTGTAAAGTTCGCATCCGGCCTAAGCGTCAAGCAGGATCTATGACACAAGAGGCAGCACACACAGATGTCAAATGCCACCGCGGAATGTCATCATGGCATGCATCAAACAAACCATCGACACCAAGTCACTGGCCGTTTGTTTGGCAGCATTGAACAGTCCCGCGCACTCATTTGTGCATCGGGTAGACGCAAAGCGGTAGCATGCGGAGAGACCGGCGATTACGTGCGTTGCATCGCGACCGATTTGATTTGACCGACGGACCGACGGGCGCGTGCATGCCTGGCGTATGCGCACCGTGTACAGCGCAAAGGCGGTGTCAAGGTAGATCGGGGTCACAATAAAATGCTAAAACAGCAATTATACGGAAATATAAAGGGAAACACGAAACACGGACAGATGAAGGGAACACGGAACACGGACAGGTGAAGGGAAACACGGAACACGGTCAAATGGAAGAAAGGAACACGGTCAAATGGAAGAAAGGAACACGGTCAGATGGAAGAAAGGAACACGAAACACGGTCAGATGGAAGGAATAAAGGAATACTGGAACGATTTGAAAAAAAGACGAAAGGAGAATTGAACGGCAAACGTGCTCTAATACACCTAGATGGGTTCGGCCGCGGTCGGCGGGCGAGTGGGCGACCGTTAGGTGGGCGGTAAGCCTTGGGCTAAACATGGGGATGGAACATGGGGCCCACAACATGGGTGCTTTTGGCGCGTGACGCCACGTGGACGTGACGTCGCCCGGGTGGGTGCAAGCTATGCCGCCTGCAGAAACAACAGCAGCAGCAGCAGGAGCAACGACAGAGGCACTAAGTTCAGCGCTTGGCCAGAGCTCCCCAGACGCGTACCTCGTTGAGGTGACACTGAGGCGTTTTCCTTCTCATGTCGCCTCAGTACACGGATCTCCTCGTTTGAGTAAGGCTGGCTCAACTCAGTGGTCGAGGTTGGAACGAAGTTAAGGGCAAACGACAAACGTTAAGTCAAGTCAGCTTGTTGTCGTCTGCGCTGAACAACATGTTGTGACATCGAAACGAGACGGGCAGCCGAAAACAGGAAAACGCGTTGAGCGACTAGCGACTTGCTAGCTGATAGGATCCGTAATGTCGTCGAACGAAATGACTCAGATCAAATTCTGAAGAATGAAGGGATGTTGGCAGTGATAAGGACGCCCGAGGCGACCGACTGCATCTTTGAGCGAAAGTCACGAGGTTGATCGTGTCCCCCGCGGCGGTGGTGTGTGCCGTTGGCCGTTGCCAAAACAACAGCAGCAACAACAACAACAGCTTTTGCCACCAAGATTACGGCGCGGCGAACAAAACAACGAAGAAGAAAATAGCGACATCTAACGAGCAGTGATTTTATCGGCCACATGCTGTTGCTGCTACTGTTGTTGTTGATTTTGTCGTCAGTGTTAATGTTGTTGTTGTCGGTGTTTTTGTGTTGTTTGTCTTGTCGTAATAATAATAATAATACTAATAATAATAATAATAATAATAATAATAATAATAATAATGATAATAATAATAATAATAATAATAATAATAATAATAATAATAATAATAATAATAATAATAATATAATAATAATAATAATAATAATAATAATATTTTTTTTTTTGAACAAGGGTTTATTTTATCAATATGTACATGCTATCACAATTATCAATATATTACTTATATAATATCTACAATATTGCTTATATTATTCTTATTGCATGAGTGTCGGTGACCACTCAAACATCATCTTGGCGTGCTCTCTGTAGTATAGGCCTCTCTAGTATAATAATAATAATAATAATAAGTCGGCTTTAAACAGGCTCTGCGCCGTTCTCATCTGTCTCGTGTGGTGGATTGGTCGATTCTCACGGTGTCTACACCCGGTTAAGCTGCCTCAAAAGATACTCGACACGCGCAAGACACGCGGAGCTCAATAGAATAGTGAGAGGGCACTGAGAATAGCTGGAATACCATCCACGCTCGAGCCCAATGGTCTGAGCGGGAGCAATGAGCTTCGATGGGGTGACCATACCTTCATAGTCACATGGCAAAAACCTTGTTTGGGATGTAACTGTGTCATGCACGGCGGCGCTATCATACCTTTGACACTGTTTTGTATACTGTGATTGAGTCTGTATACTGTGGAGCGATGAAAGTGTCTCGAGTTCAAGAAGGTACCACCCCATGCCTATTGTTCGGAAGAAACTGGGTTCTATAAGTGTCGGCACCTTGAAGTTTTGAGAGATATTGCAAAACGTACAGCAGATATCACGGGCGACCGACGCGAAGCGATGTTTCTGAGGCAGATGATGTCATTGGCCGTTTGTAGAGGAAACGTGGCCTCTATTAGAGGCACTATGGACTGACACTGGAAATTAACTGATAACACTAAAACGTTTATTCGACACTTTTGTCTAACAATTATAAGAATTAATAACCACTAGAAAATAACCATAAATAATGATAACAAAGCTAAGTATATTCATGATTATCACATGTATAAAAACAAGTAATAAAATTTAAATTATAATTTCACTTTTTATTTTTCAAGAAGGAACATGTGTTTACGAGTACCTCGACGTTATGAGGTAGTCTGAGACATGACACGTGCGCTTATTACCACCCATTACTGCTAGTTAAGACAACTACAGCAATAAACACACGCATATAAGTATAAAATCACTTTAGTAGTGTCTGGACACAATGGATAATAGCGTTAAAATAATCGGCTTTGTGTTTTAACGCGGTTGAACATAGTTGATTACCGCTGATTCTGTCTCGACTCCCTCTCTCTCGATAAATCTCGACTCTCTCTCTCTCTCTTTATATATATATATATATATATATATATATATACATATATATATAAGCAACGCAATGTACTGGTCGATTGGAGGCATTTGGAGGGAAGCGGCTGGTTTGATCCCAAGATCAATTGAAAGCATGCGAGACCGAAGCATCAAAGTGTTTGATATAGTAACTACTCTAATAGCATGGTTGCTTTGATTTCCAGTGCACTGAAATAAAACTAAACTAAATTGCAAAAAAATAAAAGTATAACAATAAAGTTAGTTACTAGAATAAAAACATTCTTTAAAAGGTTGTTTAATTTCGGGACTATCATTCGTCCCCTACGGTGACTTCGAATTGCTGCTTTGAGGCTTTTTTTTCCTCTGTGCACTAAGGGCCGGACATGTTGCGGTATATGGTATATGGCTTTTGGTTTTTCTTTGGTACCGCTACGTACACGAGGGCTGGACGGTCCTCAGGAGGCCAAGCGGCCCCCTTATCTACGTTTAGCTTAAGAACGGCCGACTGTCACAATCTATCAGTGTTAGCGTCGAAGTAAATAGAGTCGACTGAGGTTTCCCCTTCTTTTGTCTTTGTTTGCGGCCAGGGGGGTGCGACGACGTGTATGTAGTGATTGTAATAGATGGGTGCCGATATATATATATATATATATATATATATATATATATATATATATATATATATATATATATATATATATATATTATATATATATATATATATATATATATATATATATATATATATATAACACGACGATAAGCATAACGACGAGAGCGACACCACCTCACGACAACTTTCACCTTGCGTTAGCGGTAAGCAAAGTTTGTCTTCCTCCCCCCCTTCCTCCCAGCAACGTCCTCAGGGCGGCCATTTCGATCAGCCGCTGTATCTGCGGAGACAAGTCGTCAGCTTTTCTTCCGCTGCCCGCAGTCTAGAAATGAAGGCAGCGTGAGTCGGAAGCTCCTGCTGGGTGTCGACGCCGCCGAAATTGGCGGACGGGCTCTGCTAAGACAACAAGGCCGACAGATTTTGGGGCGGTTCGCAAGACGCTGAATACAAGTTGATGGCGGCGCCATCAGGAAAATTAACTAATCAAGGAGCAAAATCTACCTGGAAACGAGGTCGGCCTTGGCGAGGTTAAACGGTCTAAACGACGTAGACAACCTCCACGATTGACTGTTGCGCTGTTAACGACGACACTGTGTAACCTGGTCAAAGAAAGAAGAAGTCGTCATTATCTATGCAGTATCACGCCTCATTGGAGCGTCCCGATCTCGTACGTTGTAGCAGCATAATTAGTTAATTAATTATGTCATTCTTTCATTCATTTTTTCTAGTCGAGGAAGAAACGCGACTATCGTCAAAAGGCAATCGCTCTAGTGAATGGCGTTACGTACTTCTACGTGTTATTATTAGTTTTATTAACACCCCAATTGATAACAACAATTTTATATTTGTCTATATAACGTATCTTCGTATTATATATATATATATATATATATATATCCTGAGCAAAAGAGCGCTGCCTGTAAAATGTAAAAAAAAATTCTTCTTTCTTAAAAAAAAAAAAAAAAATCTTATAACTGCCTCTTCAAGCAAACCTTCTGTAATCCTATAGACAGGACGTATTCTATGTAGCACATAGATCAAATCTTTAGTTCCGCAGAGTTCCTTGTGGAACGAGCTTGTCCGGTGAGTGAAGCGGGTCACAATTTTATATTCGTCTGTCATCCTACTGTTGCTTCTTTCCTATGGTACTACTACAGCCCTTTAAGCGGTCGGCACCCATCTTTAGCTATAGGACAATTAAGTGGGCGTGACGGTTGCCATTGATTGCATCTAAACACGACGTTTTACGAGGTTACGAGTGGCCATGTTTGAACTATCATCCTTATTGCTGTCTCTCCGCGAGATATTGATTAATGTTCTTGGCTCCATTTTCAAATAACTCACAAATAGGTAGATATATGGGGTTGAGGAAGGCGACGTTGTGTATCCGAGCGGCAGAAAATATGCGATGCGCAGATGTGCGATTGAGCTGATTATCAAAGCTAAGATAATATGCTTTCTAACATTCCGTAGAAGAGCGTATCGTTGAATGGTTGAAATTGCCGCCATGACTGAATTGCTGTCTCATAAGATTGCAAATATTCCTGTTTCACTATTCTCGTAGTAGGTGAAGGACGATTTGTAAGCGGCGCCTTAGCAAACCTTACACATACACACATATATAAATATATATATATATATATATATATATATATATATATATATATATATGTGTGTGTGCGTGTGCGTGTATGCGTGCGTACAGCGCAGTGAGTGCGGACTTTGTTTATTATGCTTTTATGCATAATAACGTAGAAGGTCTTTGTGGATTTCGTCAATGCACGGCCACGAGCCGGTCTGGAGTTCGGCCGAAGACAGAGACCAAAACAAGGCGAGACGAAAACGAATTAGCTTATTATGAGATTGTTTCTCAGCGGTTGACAACGGACCGGTGAGGATTCCGGTTGTTGCGTTCGCCTTCAGCCATACAATAACTAGGCCTCTGAACGTCGAGAATAATTTCCCACCGCCCTTGCCAATGAGGCGAGAGATTTTGTGAGCCGCAATCTCGTTGCCGATGGCAAACCAATTGTCAGTGGGCAACTCGAACCACACCGCTGCTAGCCGCTGTTGTGCCTGTTGTCTGTCTGCGCGGGAAAAAGCGGGAACACACAGCGTGTGTACTGTGTGAGTTCAACTCTAACGCGCATTAGCGATATCACTGTAAGCACCACTACTTTGTTACGAAGTCACGATGACGCCGATGACACTAACACCGTTATGATTCAATGAGACCACCACATCTGTGACGTGTAAATCGTGTGTTAGAATTTCATCAGCCTCAGTAGACTCAGCCCGTGGCGCCTACGTGGTGAAGCTGCTGCATTTGCATTAGAGAGAAGAGTCAAAACGTACTTTGCTGTCTGCCTTCACGTCGATCACCGGATCGGATTTTCTTTATGCGTCTTGCGATGCTTTCTAGACACTTAGCAGTTTCTATAATGGATACTCTCCGCAGCTTGTGTCAGCGGTCGTGTTGTTTGATGCCAGATGATTAGGCACAAGTTGTAGTTGTGTCTTTGCTAGAACTCAGCCGCGTAGACGCAGGAAAACGACAAGGATGTCACAGCGATGAGTGGAGTGAAACATATTCAACCGACGCCATACATCGTCGCGCGTTCGGTCTGTCGCACCACGTTTTCTTGCATTTACTGCGTTGGGCTCCTGGGCTCTATATCACCGCGCATCATCTCGCATACGGTCAGCTTTGATGGGGGTGGTGGCTTGGGGGGGGGGTAGGGTGTCCCTCGTTGAGCTTAGGTTACCGGATGCGACGAATATTCTGCGCCAAGTAGAAGCATAGCAAGACGCATCGGCTTTCTCCAGCGCAAGGTAGACCAAGGGAGAAACAGAACGAGAACGATAGAGAGAAGTAAGGAAGAAGGAAGGTAGATAGGGAAGAGGTGAGGGAGAGACTTCCAGCGAAGAATCAGAGGGGTTCAGCGAAGGAGAGGGTTTTAGCAGCGGGAGAGGAATAGCAAGCTAGAAACAGCAGAAGCAGCAGCAGCAGCAAACACATCGACGGTCGGGGGTGTAAGGCGGGTACGGTGTAGGGGGGTGGGGGAGAAAACAGAGCTCGCGCCATATAGGAAATTACGGGAGGTATTGCAGTCAAAGTGTCGTCGAGGCTGGTGCCGAGGACCGGGGGCGTCGTAGGCGACGAGACCGATGAGGCGAATGGCGGGATGTGTGGTAAGCAGCGGTTATCTGATACGCTCCTTCGCCTGTCACGAGTAACAGGGGCGGGCGGGAATGCGGCGGGGATCGACGTGGGGTAGGTGCGGGCAACCGAATCGGTGGGCCCGAATCCCGGTGTGCCAACCAATGAGTGGGAGAACGAGGACAGCGAAGCGAGTGCTTCGTTCGTTGTGTGTATGTGGTTCGTCGTCGTCGTCATCGTTGTCGCCGTTGTCCCATCACCAGCAGCGGTATCCCTCATCATTCGTGCCGCCAAGCAAGTGCGCCATTCGCGTCCTGAGTCGGCGACTCGACACGCGGGCCACCACACGTCGGCGACGAATATCGACGAAAGCCCTGCAAGTCAGCGATCCGACTGTTTTCCTTGCCTCTGGAGCTTATTTCGGCGCCATTCGTCTCAGAATCAGGATCAACCACGTGATCACCACGATCTCATTGCTGCCCTGTCGCTGTCAGGGCTCTTGTCGCATGGGTGCGTCAATTCTTGTTTTGGGCCCGAATTGTGGCTTCAGACAATTAAACGTTCTCTTTTGTCGTGTTTTTTACTCGAACCTAGCAAGCAAATAGCATATGGTCACGTATTGTTGTGAATTTTTGTCGCCTATATGAACCACTGCTAACTAATAAGAGTTATTAGCAGAATAAGAATCGTGTTCATGCACGAGATGAATGCACACAAGTTTGGCTTCTGGCCATATGTAGGAGATACTGTCTGCATCTGTGCGGTCGTCTTAAGGTGAAACGATTTGAGAGGCTTACAAGTGCTCGAAGCCTTTCGTTCCTATGCTTTGTTGTAGTTCATGAAAGTTTCATCAAGTAATTCGATTATGATGTAGATCTATGCTGCTTACAAAAAAAACAACACTTAAGCATTTTTTATTATTATTATTATTATTAGTCTGAACTGGTCTGCTAGAATATAGGCTCAATAGGAGCATATTTTAAACAGAAAGGGCCACATAAAACGAATATCGAAAATCAGGTCACTTGCGGAATGTCTATAATATTTACTGTAAACTTATTACCTATATACAAACGCAAATGCGTACACTATCTGTCGGAAACAAAACTGCGTCATGTAGATAACATGGGGCCCTGAAATAATTCGTGGTCAATTAGTCCATCTATCGGCTTAACAAGCACTCGCCTCTGAATGTCGCTTAGTGTTTAAGGATCATGGCTGTCTTGGTATTGGCATAGCTCGTTCCAACCGTCTAACCCGTATTCCTACTGCAAAGTTGCTAGCTATTAGTCAAAATGCCAAACTTGCTATCTCTGAGCTGATCGTTAATTACACAAATATTGGAACCGCTAACTAGTGCCAAGAGTTCAGTGAAACCTGACCAGGTTCTGTTACAAGTATTGTTTATTTAAATTAATTCGTATCTTAGTGCCCGTCCAACCTCCTTAAAAATGTTCTAATTATAGGACTTTTTTTACGCAAGACGCTTGAGTTGGTAGATGCATATACCTGGAGAATAAAGCTATGTGCTTCCGGCTCTGAGAGAGTATGATTAAAGTGGTGCCAGTTGTAGATCAAGCAGGTACATTGGATCTAGTACTTATTCATGCAGTGGCCTTCTTATGCCTGCCTAACCTAATTTCTTTTTGTGGGATACTTCAGCTCTCTTGATCTGCCGCTTTTATAGGGGGGCAGCAAAAAGTTTTATAGCTTCCAAGACATGGTTTGTCAAAAAATCGCGACCTGTTAATTGCTGCACATTGTCACGTTTAGTATGGAAATCCACGCACAACTAAACAACACAATTGCTTATTATTTGTCATTTTGCCATACAATGCCAAGGTAACAAGATAATGCATTCTGTTTTATTTTTGCAGAGAAAGGCACTCATACGTTGTTCTTTTAAGAAAATCAAGTGTTTATGGGTTGGTAGTTTTACATTTCAGTGAGAAGTTGATCCGTCGTTGAAGCGTAATATAATCATATATAGCTTGCGCTTTTGTCTATGTC
Organism: Dermanyssus gallinae; assembly: GCA_003439945.1. Taxonomy (NCBI): domain Eukaryota; kingdom Metazoa; phylum Arthropoda; class Arachnida; order Mesostigmata; family Dermanyssidae; genus Dermanyssus; species Dermanyssus gallinae. Next base: position 71,142 of record QVRM01003114.1, read on the forward strand.
TACATCACGTAGCCCCTCTGCAGCTCAAACTATGCCATTTAGGTATTTGTTCACTACGCAATACCGAGCTGAGGGTCGGGTAATCCTTTCGGTATTTGCAACTCAACAGGAGCAGCATGGCGCTTGTGCTGATCTTGCTCAACCTTCTCGTTGCGTCGCTAACCTTCCCTTGCCCTGCGCAAGCGACCTTAGTTGCAGTAAAGCTGAAATGCGAAACTCTGCCAGGATTCAGGCTTCACTGTGCAGTGACTGCGTCCAACGTGCGCCCGTATAGCAAAACATACAACGTCTGCTCGCATAGTCAGTAGAAATCGCAGCAAACCCGATGACACCAACAATATAAACACTAAAAAAAGGGCGAGAATCGTTGCTCCACAATTTTTCTTTACACTAATCGGAATTCGTCTTCATCTCAGAGATAACGATGTAAACTACCACTAAGCCTGACATATATCGACTGCGTCGTTTGGCGTCAAATTAAATTGTCTTTAGCTAGCTTGTATCTCGCACATCTATGCTACCAAACCCTTTTCAGGAAGAAATGTCACATACATACTGGTGTAAAGGCAATGATGCCTGACACCACAGGAGATCAACTTTACACGATGCAGATAAATACTATTTTTAATTAAGCAGGTTTATGAGATCTTCTCCGTTCATTTTCTCCTCCTTGTTCTCTACTACGTGGCTTCAAAAGACCTAGCTTTTTGCCGAGTGGTGACCGAGTACTGGGGTTGCGCGTCACATGTCTAGCATGTGCACGGACAGAGATCGGCAGCTAGTATCTAGATCCGATGTTCGCCGGAGGACCGCCAAGCCACATTGAATGCGTCAAGAGAAGAACGGTCAGGCGTCGGTGCCACACGACATTAAACGCCAAAGACATGACTCACAACGAACGCCCATAGAACACGACCACGACCACGAAGCCACTGCAGCCCCACGGAACACAGTGTCTTTCGCCCGTGATCCGGCGTTGCCGGCGGCGGAGTTCAACCGCTGATCGGCTGATGGCTGATAAGGCCATGTTGACACAGTGGGTCCCCCGGTCCGAGTGTTCCCGCGCCACCCCCTCGTGTCAACCTCAGCCGACCGCAGCGGTTTCTCATCGCACAGCACCCGCACACCATCACTTGCCCCTCTACCATCACCATCACATATGCACGCACCACACGACTGAATACATACATAGAATACTATGTAAAGGAATACCGGGCGTTGGTACATTCGCATATGCTTGTGCAGGTTTCCCACGGCTACGAACTAAGCTAACGTAGGTGTATTCGTTGTCACCTAAGCTGGCGTCTCGGCTAAACACAACGTCCTGGACGACTTGCCACACCATCGTTCGGCAACGCTTCGAAAGACGGCCGCTGTCCTCCAGAAAAATGTACATTCTCCTCTCAGCCCATAATGTGGCTTACAGTCCGTTCTATCCTCGCGATTTGTCACGGATGTTCAGCAGGCATTTACATGGTCAACTGGCATGCCTACCTATGTGTGTATATAGGTGTATGTTTGTGTGTACGAGTGCGGGAAGTGTTTGGAGAGACGTGAATAAAACGATTGCCGCCATGCCACGTTGGGTCATGACCCATAGCCCACAGCAAACAATGCAACAACGCCCCCCGCCCCCCCCCCCCTAAGTGGCGGATCAAATTCAATCAAAGTCAAACCAAAAATCGCGACAGGCCTGAACGATACGACAACGTTGTCGTGGTCGTAATTATTAGCATGTAACCTATAACCTATCGGCGTATTGACAAGAAGTACATACGAGTGGCCGTACCGTAGCGTTTGCTACTAGAATGGTAGCGCGTTGAACGCGTCGTTTACGCGAATCCTTGTCGCTCTCTCTTCTGCCTCTTTCGATGTCTTCCTCCGTCCCTTCAAAATGCACCCTGAAGGCGCTGCTTGTGTTGCACAGTGACACTGTGAACAACATAGTGCATCTCAAATTGTTCCACGATGTCCCCTAAGCGCAACAGCTCTCAACAGTTTCCGAGATACGATTCGCCCCAGGCAGCGTCCATCCACAGGGCGGCGGCAGTGGCCGATGGCTGAGCATGTTCATGATCAATCTTTTCCTGCTACCTTTGTTAGATGGGCTCGAGACGACTAGATACAGTTAGCTATAACGTTTACATGCCGCTTACGGCCGTATTGATGTATCCGGAAACCCCGTTAGAATGCAGGGCAATAACAAACTTGGTCTAGCAAAGATCCACCTCGACAATGTCGCAATCGGACGCAAGCAATGGCTTGTTTTTGAGGTGTTCGAGTACAGTTTGTCGGAGTACAGTATCCTGTTGTCCCCGTACCATTCTCGATGTGTTACACAGATATCCGGTAGCCATATGAAATGGCTTCCGGTTCTAACGACGAGCATTTTTCTCGTTGCGGTCTGTCAGAAAATCCCTGTCAGAGGATTGTCCTTGTTGGCATAGCTACGCGCCATAAAAAAAAACTACGTCAACTCGACGCTCGGACGCGTTCGGGCCTGCTGACTCGTTGAGTTTGGAGAATATAGGTGCTTCACACCGCACTCGCGAAATCAGGTACAGAAAAATTTGTCTAGTAGATTATCTAGCAGTGTAAATGTACTGGCGCAAAATCGCATTTGTTATATATATATATATATATATATATATATATGTGCTCCTGCAAAAGGGTTATACGCATCTTAAACGTAAAAGTCAACACACTTACTGCATTTTGACTGGAAAAGCTTAACACGCTTATTATTGCAACCATATCGCAATCGGCCGACGTGCCGAAAGGCTTCGGTCGGACCTTATAAGACTCGAACCGATCCACCCAGTCGAAACTTCAGTCGCAGACGATGCTGACTGACAATCATTATTTCATCGTCATCATTATTATTAGCTGGAGCGCGAAAAAGCAAACTGTCGTCGACGATCATTTCGGTCACCCTTTTGTTGGCTACTGAAATAACAACAACTAATGTAGATATGTATATATATATATATACATATATATATATATATATATATGTATATATATATATATATATATATATATATATATATATATATATATATATATATATATATGCATTTAATTTTCTTTAATTCGCTTCAACTGCTTTATGTTCTTCTTGGTCCACTATCTGCTTCCCTCTCGTCGCCTCGCCATGCTTGTCTATCGTCCGCTTAATTGTGGTCGCATTTATTGCACTGAAGAGTCGGCTGGGCCGATCAGCCAAAAAGGCACATTTGTCGTGCTTTTCACCCTGCTGCTGTCTGGTTGGATAACCGCTGCCATTAATAATAACATTAATAATAATAATAATAATAATTACTGCTATAATTACGCATAGGTTTTAATTCGTATGTTTATTTATATTGTTACTCATATTGCTACCGTTGTCGTATAAAAGCATTCATAACGTTGTCACCGTAAGACAATGAAGAAGAAGATGTGGCCGAAAGATGCATGTCCTCCATATTTATCTGCTGGACTTGGTCAACGGTTCAATTATCGCGCGATCTACGACCCAGCATAATGACAACAACAGCAACAGCAGCAGCAGCAGTAACAACAATAACAAAAAACACAACAACAACTCACTAGACTAAAGCCCTAAGTCTAACCCGGTGGCGTGATGCAATCGCCTGCGCTTCGCCACCAGAGGAGATACATAGGTGCGCGGGTTGGAGCCCCACACAGTTGGGAGTGGAGTTGCACATTTGTATTTATGGGGGTCCGTCTATGAAGCAATGCGAAAAGCAGTCCCATGGACGTTAAATCTTGGCTGAGGGTCAGCCCGAAAAGTGTGTTAATATGATTTAGACTGAAGCCACACTCGTCATCATTCGCTTCATCAGTCAATAAAAAAAGCAGCACACCTGATGGTGCAACGCCTTGACACTAAAACGAGATTCTCCCGTGTTTTAGCGGTCATCATGTCGAACCGATGACAATGCTAACTACTGCAATGCTATAATACCTATTACGACAGTCTATCTATAACTACGGAAAAAAGATAAATCTGTGGCCTGCAATAGGCGGTTGGCCCGATCGACCCCGATATCTTTGAAAATCTATCGGAGTTCGAATAAATCCCGTAGACTGCGTTGACTTCTGCCTGCCCGCTCGAATCGGCCCACCTTTTTGCTTCTTTGTGTTTGTTTGTTCGTCGTTTGGCCGGTCTGCCTCCGTCTGTGTGTTCCTACGCGTCCAATCGGCCATTCGCTCATCGTGATCTTCTTTTTTTTTTTTGGTAGACGAGTATCTGGAAAATGCGGTTTGCATGCACAGACACCACTGCAGGAGACTCGTCTGCAAGTGCAATGGACCGATAGTGTGGGACTACAACCCACCACCAAAAACCAGTCATCGCCCTCTTTCCCCCCACACCGGCCGTGAGCCGCATATGCAAATACTCGTAATTCAAACGATCGGGGGAGTTGCGAGTCGACTAGTGGCTAGCTTCTTCTCCGGAGATCTGAGGGGTGCGCACAGTGCGGCGTTTGTTTGCCGTAGATTTGGACGTAAGTGTGCCGTTAGAAATCTTTCTTGCTCTTCATGCCACCGGGGCAGATACTTCTGCATTAACTTACAGTTGATGGCCAAGTCCACTCCCAGCGTGATCGGTTTATCTTGCTGAAAAGTGCTAGACGTCGCCTGCAGTCTTTTCGAGTCCACCGCCGCTGTGGATGCATGTGAGGCTGGGAGCCTTCCTCATCCTGGACAGGTAGGACTGGAAATCACCATGACCCGCCAGAACCTGGGTGGTGTGGAGGGCTAGTTTTTCTCCCCGGTATGCACGTTCTAGGTATTTTTGAGCCTGTTGGCGTTATATAACTAGCTCTCTGCGCCATTTGCTTCAACGGTTAACGTTAAGTCGTCGGCGTAGGCCACAGTTTTTGTGTCCTTTGATATTTCAAACCTCATTATGCGAACGGTTTTACAGGTTTGAATCCCTGTGGGACTCCTGCGCACATTTGGTACTCTGAACCCGACACTTTGACAATAGTTCATTGCTGTAGATAGCAATATGTCATTTGGCTGAGATAGGAAGATCTCCTTCTGGTCTCGAGCAGCTCCTCCATCCAGCTAATACTACAGCTTATGAGGGAAGACGAGCCGACTTTTACGAAGGTAAGACAGTGAGCTATCTAGTGCTGTGAGCTGAATTGCAGATCCCGTCCGCTAGTGGGCACCCCTGCTCCTTCTTAGGTAAGAGTAGAACTACCCAGGTTGAGACCAGGTTAGTTAAGTTGTTTTTGAACTTTTTTTCGAACGTTCTTGTAACGTTGTTTGGAGTTTTTAACCCCAAGTCCGTGTGGCAGCGCGAAATGACCAAGCGCAGAACCCAAATGCCTATCGAAGAGTGTCTTCATCTTTTCTTCTTTTTATACGTTCATACATATACGCGCACGACATGACATGCTCGAACATAGGTTATAGATCTAATATGTGGTTATAGATCTAACGTCCTCTGCTGGGCGTGCTTACTAATGCAGCAGCGAACCGAGTGCCTGATTACGGGTTGCTCAGCCCGTGTAGTTAGCCTCAGGTTTCACCGCAACTTTACCGTCGGTGGTTAACCGTAGAGCAAAATATGTCATACTCGGCCGACCAGCGCACGCACCTACTGCGAGACCACAGCACTGCCATCACACGACTTTGATTGTTATTTGTATTTCTCTTTTAATTTTCAATTTTTTTTCTTGTAACACGTTTCGGGCACGATCATACTGCTTGCTAGTCGGAAGCACTTGTCGAGTTGCCGCCACGAATACTTCTGTTTGTTTATTACTGACAGCACTGGCATGGGATAGCTGCTGTCTCGCTATCCCTAGGGGCCGAGATGGCAGAGGCAGAGTTCGAACAACGGACGAACTGACACAAGAGAGGAAGAAGGGAATCAGCGGACGTAGGCGGACCAGCATTAGCACGAACAACGATCGTAACGTAATCGCTGTATGACTAATTGTGTGTAGTAGTAGTAGGAGAAGTAGTAGTAGTAGTAGTAGTAGTAGCAGAGCTGGAAATGGTTATATCAATAAAACCCCTAATATGAAAAAATAAATATAGTAGTACCAGTTGATGTTGTAGTAGCAGTTGTTGTTGTTGTTGTTGTTGTAGTAGTAGCACTCTGATGTAGTAACAGTTAGCTGTGGTGAATAGTAGCTATTTAGCTACAGTTATTTAGTAGCAATAAGAAAGAAGACGCGGTCGGAATAGTCAGGGAACTAAGTCGACAACTCACTACCTCAATCGTGTGCCCAATACGTCGAGCAGGCGCGGCTATTTTGTCGGAGTGGCGTTGAGCTTGGTTGCAGATCTAGAACAGGAGGGCGCCCAATGGACATATACGAGTTCAGGTAGGGATACCAGAGGGAGACCCGTCGAGAGAGAGAGAGAGAGAGAGAAGAGAGAGAATGCATAAAGAAGGAGGGAGTCAGGGGAACGACCAAGTAGACGTGTGTGAGAGAAAACGAGAGAGAGGGAGAAATGAACAGAGATGGCGGACGAAGAGAGGTGAGAAAGAGAGATATCCATGAACCATCTCAGTTTGTTGACGCCTGCTCACGCTGGTGGTGCTGCTATTACCGTCGTTGAATAATAACGACAACGTGAACAATAACAACAACCATTACAGCGGCAGCAGCAGCAGCCATAACAACGACAAGGAAAATGACAACTAGAAAGAGAGAAAGAGGACAACAACAACAGTGACAACGACAACAACAGCGACAACAACAACAACAGCCACGACGATGGCTCGAGTAAACAAAGAAAACAGAGAGATTCGTCGACATTGATGCAGACTGCCAACATTACGATATGTCGTTGGGGGAATCGTATAACTTATTATGGTACTAATCAGAAACTGAAACCAATTGTACTTTTCACGCCATAACTCATGGTCAATAAACGTTGACCCATATATAAACATATATATATATATATATATATATATATATATATATATATATATACATACATAAATGTATATATATATATATATAGATTTTTGGACACAGAAAATGTGTCACCCATCATATTTCGCTCAAGGCAAGGTTTCTACACGCAAAACTAGCGCCATAATAAAAATGACTGTAGACTTGAAATGACACCGTCCTATTCTCGACCCCGTAAACACAGTGAACTACAAAAACGCTCAGATACGAGATCTCGGCTTGGTCACTTCCGTTCTAGTCACAGATGTCTCATATCAAGCACATGACCAAGTGTCCAGTAGAATGTTTCGTGTCAGCCAGTGACAACGGCGGGAGTGGAAGAGCCCGCACCAATTTCCGAGTAGTGGATGCGACACGCCACAGAGAGACGCCTAACTCGTGGCCCTGCTTGAGCTTGGCTATCTATAGTCAACGTTCTGTAGCTCGTCAACTGAATATAAAACAATCCACCCTTTGTAGGCTTTACTAACAGTATCAGCTCACGGGCAGCTCCCACCGAAGAGCGGGTTCGGGCAGGACTCAGCCTACAACAATTCAGGACAGCACATCCGCTTCCTTCTAATTAATGCCTTTGTGCGAAATAACGTGATATTTTGCTAAATTCCAAACACTACACACACACAACATAATTCTTAGTAGTATGTCAGAGTAACAACAATTATCCGAGCGAACGTGTAAGCACTCGCCGTCGAGTTACTTAGAATTGATTTAATTGTACAACGTCTAACTTCCTAACAGAAGCTGCATTCCCTCGTGTATATCAAATGTCAGTCCTCAGATGAAAAACTTTCAAAGACTTTGGGTCTTTGGTGATCGGACTACTGGACTTACGCTAGATCACTGGATGAGCAGCCTATCTATAAGGAAGCCAGAGCTTTCAGAAGCTGATGCCAAGAAAACACTCGTGAGTCGCGCAGTTTATTCCTGAGTATTTCCTGCATCTGTAGGCCTCAGCAGCGTGGCCTGCAGTCGCACCGATCGCAGCTTGCCGAAGCGGTTAGTGATTCTTGTTAATTAAAGTGTAGAATTATTAATAACAGTATAACATTAACTATGAATATAAATAAACTAATTTGTTATCCATAATAGTATTATTGTATATGTAATACTCATAATTAGGAGCAAATTGGTCTTGTGTGAATCGTTAGTCGTGCGTACGTGTACCCCCCCCCTTTACACATAGGCAGACGTGTGGACCTAAGGTCACGTGCTGAGTCTAGGACCAGAGGTCACTTATCGAGTCCACCCAGAGACTGTCGCCGTTACCCTGCTTTTAGCCAGAATCAGCAGCGGGTCGGAGGTCACGCAATTCCCGTCGATGTAGTTAGTCTATATATACTTTCTGGGCTAACTCTCAGCCAAGATTAACCGTCCACGGAACTGTTTTTCACATTGCTTCATAGACGGACCCCCATACACACAAATGTGCAACGGTGGGGCTTGAACCCGCGCACCTGCTATGTGTCTTCTCCGGTCGCGACGCACAGACGCGAATGCACCCACCACGCCACCACCGGGCTCGACCGTCGATGTAGTCTATGGCAACGTCTATGGCATCTGCCTGTGGAGAGGATTAATATTTATTTACCTAACTTTGCTATGTTAGTGGCACTTTGGAGTGGACAATTGTCTCCACGCGAACGTGTGATTACGGGTTCTCTAGCCCCCAGGGTTAGCCCAGTTCAACAATGTGCCCCGTGTAACAGACGCTGCATTTCCTCGTTGGCTGTCGAGCGACAGCCTCTGACGCAAGAATTCGGATGCTCTCGAGTCTCCTGTCGAAAGAAGAGAAGGCTTCTGCCTACGCGTTGAATCAGTTTGCGCGTCAGAGGGGGCATCTGCCCATAGTCTGCATTCAGTTATGTAGTGCGGTCAGCTGCTGATGAACGTTAACACTTTGACGTTTAAAGTTGCCCGCGCTACGGAACACGTTTGTTATTGTTTCTCCTGCTGTTGCCTTTGTAGATGTTGTTGTTGCTGCTACTGCGGCGGCGGCGGCTGCAGTCAATGCTACTGCTGCTGCTGCTGGCGCTACCGTGTTGGCTGGCGCAGCTCCCGTCGACGGAAAAAACGTCGGCGCAGCGCCGTCATTGTTTATCGCAGACGAGATTTCTTTCCACCCGGTGGTTCACTGTTTATCTCGCTGTCGTCTCGCTGTGGCCTGTTGTTAACACAACATAACACAACAAACGCCGTGCGCAAACAAATCACGAACAACGCTTTTCTCTTTTCGCTGCAAACGCGTCTGTCGTCACTCGCTTTGACGGTAAATGTGAACATGTTTATATATGCACCTTGTATATTTTTATATATATAGATTTATATTTTATATATATATATATATATATATATATATATATATATATATATATATATATACATATATATATATATATATATATATATGCGCGTAAAAGTGCGCCAGTCTAGGTGCTCGTGGTGTATGCATTTCGTGATAAACGTCTAGTTTGTGTGTATGTATATGTGTACCAGTGGGTGGTGTGCGATTTGCGCGAGCGTAACTTAGCCCGTACGAATGCTGAGTGTACGCCGGTGTACGCGCGTGAGAATAATGTATGCGTGACGCGTTTATGATTGCTATGGGGTCTCGTCTCACGACACCTTACGGCGCGCGGCGGACGAACGAACGACGCATAGAGACGACGCGCTGATAATGCGCGAACGTGCCGGATCGTATCGTCAGTGCTTCGTGACGTTCACCCTCGCTAGAAACGAAATGAGGCTGAAGCAACGGAATTATTTCTATTAAGGAAAGCAGGCGGCGGCAGAGTTGAGAGACAAAACATCTCCTCTACGAATGAGGAGAGTTCTCACTTCGAGTTCGTTCATCGTCGGCGGCGGCGGCGGCATGATCAGAGCACAAAGTGGGCGACTATCGGCCATTTGCTTACTAGTCAGTACTCATAGTTACGTAGCTTTTTTTTTAAAGATTTTTCCGTAAGGCAATTGCCCGTGTACGGTTTATTCATGTCATGGATATTTTTTCCCCACTCCGGCATTTACCTTGTCTAAATTGGAAACCATGCAAACCAATTTAAGAGTGGCCGGTCTAGGTCTTGAACCCAGTCCTCCCGAATGCAAGCCAAAGGCTTTGCCACTAAGCCATCTTGCTCGTTGGGACGGTTGTGTCGATTACCCTAGAGCTACACCCAAAAGGTGCGCGCATCTGATTTTAAATTGTAGGTACATACGAGTATATATATATATATATATATATATATATATATATATATATATATATATATATATATATATACGCTTTCTTCCTGTGTACATGTTTACGTTTGTGTGGTTTCGAGTAACGACATTGTTTTGCCTTCGAAAGATTCCGAGTTTGACTTTACCCACTTTACCCACTGGGCCCTGTTAAATTTATTTATAGTAAATTGTATTTCTATAAATAGGACTTACTGGGTCACGCCGCTGGAACAAACTCGCTGCATCTGCTTAGTATACGCCGCCTTAGGATTAAGCCCGTGACGCATAAAGTCAGAGTCAAGGGCTGTCACTAGCACAGCATCCCGCCCACAGTATTGACTAGGGAAATCAGGCGAACGGCGGAGAGGGTTATCGTAAGGTAAACAAATATACAACACGGATATACCAACGCAATATAGGTGTCCTTACGAAAACATTTTTGGCGTTTAACCGTTATATCTTTCGTCGGACAAAACCTACTAGCAATTAGCTGGTGGGCTATTTGGACTTTTTCAGTCTGGTTTCTTTTCACATGTAGACTAAGGAATGGCGCGTTAATGAAATGATTGAAATTCGTCTTAATTTTTAGGTCCAGGTTAGATTTATCTGCGCGTAAGAAGTAAAGTACTTTCATCATTTACCGGCAGTCAGCAGCATTACGGATCTTGAAAGCTGCTCCGTCACTCAAACATTGCGGTAGAAAATCTGTCTTTTTGGCGGCGCTGTCAAAGCTTTTTTTCGTGTCTTCTCTCGAGTAAAAAACGAACTGGTCATTCGACTAGCTTAGAAACAGGTGACCAACCGCTCATTTATCGTGACAACAACAGCAACACAACAACAACAACAACAACAACCACACAACAACAGCAACAACAACAACAACAACAACAACAACAACAACAACAACAACAACAACAACAACACAACCACAACAACATCAACAGCAACAACAACAACATCATAGTCGAATACAACCGTTTGCCTCCTGGTCACGCGGTAGCTGTGTTGGTCCAACTAACGCAGCAGCGTTCTTCCGTCGCGTCCCACAAACGTCTGTTCCCTTCCGTTTCGGGCTTTATGGTCAGGAATCTTTCCCGGCATGCGTTTCGTTTCGCTTACGCGCTCGAAATGGCAGAATAATACCTTATTGGCAATCAAGCTACTGTATGTACAGTAGGTGCAACCACCGACCAGCCGGGGCGACGCCGATCCGACTGCGCCAATCATTCGTTGTCGTCTACCGGCAGGGTGTCGTCAGTTCGCTCCCGTTGTCGAGCCCGGAGGTGGCGTGGTGGGTGCGTTTGCCGTGGTGCGCCTTGCGACCGTAGGAGAAGACACATAGTTCGGGGTTGCACGGGTTCGGGGCTCGATCCCCACCGTTGCACCGCTGTATTTTTGGGGTTCGTCTTATTACGAAGCAATGCGAAACCGATTCCGTGGACGTTAAATGTTGGCTGAGAGTCGGCTCAAAAAACAAATTTGGTCTCCAATCTTTGTTGATCGATGAAATTACCTTGAGCGATACTGCCCAGGCGGCCATGCTGCCACAAAGAGCTGTAACCTGGAGTAAAGTAACCTTACAGAAAATGAAACTGAAAATCCAATCTCAACATGACCGTCTCTCAGAACGTTGAAATTTGCTTAACGACAATCCCAAGCCCGTAAAGAAGGAAGAATGGTCTAGCCTTTAAAACAAATATTTAAAAAAATGTTTTTAATTCTAGAGTGTTTGAATTGCTTTTTCGTTTTATGTTTGCCTTATATTTGCTTTGTTATTTAAGGCTTATATACAAATGTATCCTGCCCTGCAAAATGTAATCTTGCATGCACGCTCGCTATATTTACATTGCAACGAGCTAGCCGTGCACCACTGCGATGGGCTGACACTCGTTAGATCGAAGAATGGAGGCTACCTCGATGTTGTTGTCGATACAACAGAAATTTCCCTTGTTTTGTTCGACCTACTTTTGTAAGTCCAGCTCTCACTGATGAGCTTGTTTCTGGCGACATCTAGATTACACTTGTTAGATAATAGACAACTACATATATATCAAGCTAGATTCCTGAATTAGCTGGTATGAACAACTTCCAGCAAGCAATATATTAACTTGGTAACACATACACTACGTAAATAGTGTATGTATAAGTATATATGTATATATATATATATATATATATATATATATATATATATATATATATATATATATATATATATTGTTTTTTTAAAGATTTGCTGTAAGGTAATTGCCCGTGTACGGTTTTTTCATGTCATGGCTAATTTTAATCCACTCCGGCATTTACCTTGTCTAAATTGGAAACCATGCAAACCAATTTAAGAGTGGCCGGTCTGGGTCTCGAATCCAGTCCTTCTGAATGCAAGGCAAACGCTTTGCCACTAAGCCATCTTGCTCGGTATATATATATATATATATATATATATATATATATATATATACAGCTATAATAGTGAAAAAAAGAATCCCCTTTTTTTAACTTTTTTTTTACTTTTGCCACAGTACACACATTTATTTTATCCAGTCATGTAAAGACTACAGTGATTCATGCTCATAGAGTAACAGCGGAGACTTCCATCGAAATTTGGGGTCTCGAATTACTTTGAAACACGATATCTCTATATTTGACACACCTACACCGCGAATAAATTATACAAGTCACTAGCAAGATGTATGTCTTAGTGAGTGAATCAAGCGGAGTAATGACGTTTAAGCATATTTAACGGCTCGACGGAGACAAAAGCAGCAACTATACTTAATACTCAGTGAACTTCCCGTTAAGTCGGATGCCCTCAAAAATATGGTTAAGTATAGCGTTAAACAAGTTTCGCATGACGTCTTATGAGAGCTCGCCTCAAGCCTCCACAAGGTTCTACCTGGTTTGAAAATTGTTTTTCGTGGGTGTTAACCTTTAGGGCGAGCCAACTCCACACATTCTTTATGATATTAAGATCAGGTGAGACTGCAGGCCAGCGTAGGACCCCAATGTGACGTTGTTCGAACTAGCTTCCGATCAGCCTGGCGGTGTGGATCTGAGCGTTATCGTGTTGAAAATCGAAGTCTAGCCCTCCCATCAGCTCAAAATGCGCCGATTGCTCTTCTAGTAGATTCCAATTGCGTCTCGAATTAACAAGACCGTCTAAAAACACATTCGGCGACTTTGTATGATGCCCGACAACGGCCCATATCACCACCAAACCGCCACCTGAGTGAAGTTTTTGTTCGTTCTTGCGCACATCGTGGAAATAATAGTTAAATCCATTCGGTACATCAAAGTTCAACTTTTTTTCATCCGAAAAGAGCACTCTGTGCCACTCAGTGGTCCATGCCATCGTATCGTGGGCACTCAGTGGTCCATGACATCGTATCGTGGGCGAAGTCAAGACGAGCTTTCAGCGGTCAGCGGTCAATCGTGGTTTTCTCTTGCGTTTTTTTCTCGTGAGCCAATGGGTCGTCCTGAGGAGCTTTTGCACATTTCGTTTGCACACCAGCCGTCGCAACATTTGCTTTTGTCGAGAGCGCAGAGTTCGACGCCTGCTTCAGAATTGCACGCTTGTTTTCTTCCGAGATGGCATTTGAACGCCCGGAACTCTTTTTTACAGCATAATTTTCACATACATTCACGAAGTTGTTCATTACCTGCGGAAAACGCCTCAATTGACAAGAGATTTCGCGATTAGAGAGGCCGACGTCCTTATAAGTCTTGTTTTGAACCTTTCGTTGCTCGTAAGGCGCCGGTTTAAGTCCATCGTTCCAGCACAAAAAACGTCTGATTATTCGCGGTGTAGCTGTGTCAAATAGAGAGATCTCGTGTTTCAAAGTAATGCGATACCCAAAAGTCGATGAAAGTCTCCGCTGTTACTCTATGAGCATGTATCACTGTAGTCTTTACACGACTGAATATAATAAATGTGTGTAATGTGGCAAAAATGAAACAAAAAAAAACAAAAAAATGACTGTATTTTTTCACTAATTGTGTATATATATATAAGGATGTATCGCTATTGAGCAATGTGATCATTATCTCATTGAGGCAGGCTGGGGAAATGTAATAACGTTGGCGCGGCACCGCTCTGCTTAATGCGAGAACAATGCTTGTTGTATAAATAGAATACATTTATTATTATTATTATTATTATTATTATTTATTATTGCAACAGTGTCACGTGAAACAGGTGTCGACGTCACACAGCGCTCATAGATAACGGAGCTAAATCCTCGCTCAGATGCCGAGAACACGAATCCCTCTCTGAGCTCTCATATCTCTCCCCGCATACACACCGATAGTGGAAGTACTTACTGCCCTTCTAGAAGCGGTGCCTCCCGTCATTGTCATTTCCGTCGTATCAATGCTAGGCAGCTGTCGCTAGCTTTTTACTCTACTACGAAGATATTCGTGCCGGTAGAGATCGCTACTACCGCTGCAGTAAGATTTATACCACCGACGCACGATGTAAATATCGCTACACAGACGACGATGACGACGACGACAACAACGTCATCCCAATCCGCCGCCGCCGCCTGCTTCGAGTCCGGCAACGCTGGCTTTTGCTAATGGTGTGACTCATATTTTTCCTGTCCCGATAGATGTAGCATAGCCGTCTGTGGGGAAAGGGAGGGGCAAAAAATAAGAGAGAGAGAGAGAGAGACAGTTAAGGATAGAAAGATAGAGAGAATGATAGGTGTTGAGGGGGAAAGGAGCGAGAGAGAGAGGAAAGGCAGCCGAAAAACTAACGGTTTCAGTGGATAATTAGCGGACATCGTGCGCGTGTCGTCGCTGCACCGGAGACTTTTATGGGGCTGTCACTATTATTATTATTATTATTATTGTTGTTGTTGTTGCTGTTGTTCTTCTTCTTGATTCTACCGATGATGCCGTCGGCGTCTCGATTGTCGGCCATCGGCTGATGAGGGGACCGAGAGGCCAAATAATCGTTAGAAGCATGTAATGGAAGACAACTTATATATATATATATATATAAATGGAGATAAAGGGCAAAAAGAGAGAGAGGCACGGTAATGTAGCTCACACCTTCACGGATTCCGTAACGCGAAGCCTCTTCCACGGAATTTCTACGGCACTCGACACCTGCGAGCCTGCGAACACACGGTGCCACTACCACCCACTGTAACAATGTACAAGTGTTCGACGCAGGCCCTACAGATGCCGCACCGTACCCACCGGCCTCTAATGGAAGTTCCTTGGCCGCCCGGCTCTTTCCTCATCTAGCTGGCCGTATTCCTGTCACGTTCTACTCGAAAATGCTACATGATCAACACACAAAACCTTAATCATAACGAATATTATTATTATTATTAGCATTATTATTATCAATATTATTATTATTATCAAATTATTGCCAGCCGGTAATTGTATAGATTGAACTTCTTATATGTGCATCAGTTCAGACCTTTCTCCTTACGCGCGTGTTAGAAACTATTCTTTCGTTGCCGCTCTGTACGTCTAAGGCGATGCGCTGCATTAGGAACACTGGATCACTTGCGTTTGTTCGACGTCTTGATGATCTTACGACCATGGCCCCCCGTCTCCACATATCGCAGTCTGATGTCTCAGTGAAAACGAACAGATAGTGTACTCGTTCCACACAAAGCTCTGTACTGACGAGTCTTGTCCTTGTCCGCTTTGTGTGGAACGCCCGCCGATCGTACGAAAGATCGTCGTATATCTCGCCGCATACGTGTGTTGAATCGACGCGTCTCAGATCAACAGGTTTCCTATGGTCCCGTCTTATAAACACTGATAATCACACAAAAGTGGCTTCGGGCAAGGGGTGGATTCTAAAAGACAACACATCGCAATAATAATAATAATAGTAATAATAATGAATGGACTACAACCTGCTATGACGGCGTTACCATACCTCTATGCTCGCTGGAATAGGTTACAGAACACGCGTATTCGAAACAGCAAAGAAGGTGCCTCAAACTGTCACGGAGCTATCACTTCGCTGGTGCTTTGGGGGCACTGGGTCCTATGAGTGTCGGTATAGTTTAATCATACCAGAAAAAGCACGAAGTTTTTTACAGGTATACGATGCTATTGGAACGCACACGCACGAATGTTGGCCAGTTTAGGAAGACAAGTTATTTTCTAGCGCTACAGGTTAAGATTTTCATCATAAGATACACGATGCTGCGCCCGTTTTCAGTTCTCTCTGTTCGTTCTCTTATCTTAATGGTCCAATCTGCAATAGGACTGGACGAGATGGATGTTGGGTTAGGAGCCTAGATTAAACTCAATTTTTTTAAATCTGTTGTCGGTGCTGAGTCATGCCGTTCTGTGCTGTCGTACTCTTCCAACATTTGACGACTTGCTTGCTGCGTATACTGCACTCAGCATTGGATCGAGAAAAATGTAAAGTTTGTGAGATGATGCAGAAACGAGACGGCGAAATAGCCGACGAATGTAGTCTAGACAGAGGGAGTGAAAGAAAATTCAAGAATTATAGAAAAAAAAACGAATGCCGTTAAAACGTGACAGGAATAGTTAGAGGCTAGCCTTAGAGGCCCAAGCAACCTCGCAAGGCCCAAGGCGCCGTCCTCCGAGGTTGCTCGAATGGAACATAAATAGATCGAGGGGGGCGGGGTGATGAAAGGGTGCGGGCTTGAACAACGACCTAAAAACAGAGACCGGATAGATGTCCTTCTACCAGATGAGGTTGGTTGCTTCGAATCAAGTCGCCTCCTGTTAGCGATGGAACACTGCGATGGCGAGCCAGTACACGAATGGAAAGCTCCTTCTTCAAGACGACGCCAACTTAGATTTCAAAGACTAAATTAACGCTGTTCTAATATATATATATATATATATATATATATATATATATATATATGCGGTGGTGCTGCTTCGAATATTTCCATATACATCACTTCGATAACTTCCCAGTTCTCATGAAATTAGTGTTTGACATTGGAATAATAATAATAATAATGATAATAATAATAATAATAATAATAATAATAATAATAATAATAATAATAATAATAATAATAATAATAATAATAATAATAATAATAATAATAATAATAATCATAATAATAATAATAAACTTTTAGTTTATATTGGTCTTATCAAGTTCGTAGAACATAGAAACACAAAGGCAACAAATGTTTTTGTGTTTCCATAATCTATTCCCCAACCAAAGAACTGCTTGGGGATGCATAAATGCTTTGGAAAGTAGCCCTATTATTTATACGCGGAATCATTTCATTACCGCCTTCCACTAGTACGCGTTAGCAAAGAGGAAAGTAAACGAGTTTCGCGTATCAAAAAATGAATTACTCTGCGATGAAGGATTACGCGCTCTAGTTGGCCTTGGCTTTCATAACGAAGGTAAAATTATGCGTAGATACGTCATTTGTGTGTTGCTCTCTTGTAAAAATTAAGCTCCACTTATCCCCGATTTTCTTGTGGTGTTCTTTAAAGGAACGTCGACATAGCAGGTATGGTTCGTCTGCTTCAGCCCAGTTAGACACACTCTCGAAGCTCGCAGTGGGGCACTCTCGAAGTTTGCAGTAGTTCGAACGGATTGCACTGAGGCACTTGTCGCGTACCGCCGTCTGCTGGCGGCGCGTTACCTCCACAATGCGGATCTGTGTGCTCGAACAGGAGGTGAAGCCTACCGGGACACAGCCGACGCCCCACGACGTACTGCAGAAGACACTGAGCCTCTACGAGAAATCGTCGAAGTACGCCTACCAACACGGATGCAGCCTTCTGGTGGGTCCGGAACTGGGCGTCTACACGGGTCTGACCGCAAGGCAGAAACTGCGTGTCGCCGAACCGTTACCACGGCTGGGTCACGAGCCAAGCGGCGATGGCCAACGCGTGTTGTGCTCGCTGGCGCGGGCCGCTCAAACGTACGGCCTCTATCTCGTCTGCTCCGTGGTGGAACGAGACGATGCCTTCTACAATACAACGGTCGTTCTTGATCCGCAGGGGAAGCTGGTTGCCAGGCATCGCAAGGTGCACATGTACCTCGAGTCCGGCCTGACTCCGTCGCGGGAAAAGCCAAGCCTTGTGCCGATCGCCGGCCTCGGTCGCGTCCAGCTGATTACCTGCTTCGACGTGTTCTTCGCCGAAGCTAACCGAGTCACGAGCGATTTCGCAATTCTGGTCTCGCATTGGTACGACGAAATACCCTAATCTGTCCGTGCTCTCAATGGCTCGCGCATGGTCGATTCGCAACGCTACGCCGATTGTCGTCTGCAATGCGCGCTGCGTACGCGAAGGAACGCTGGGAGCAGGACTACTGTTTCCGGATGGCCGTGGCCAATACTCAATGTCGTTTGGACAGGACCGTAGCGCGGTTCATCTCTTCGACTCGGAGGCAAAGCCTCCGGACTTGGTCAGAAATCCTCGCGATGTGACGGTACCCGATTTCGTCTACCAGCCGATTATCGCGGACCTAGCCCGTTTTCGACAAATGCCGCTTGCTCGACGCTCAGGCACCCTACAGATCGATCTGGAGACAATCTCCTGCCAACTAGCGTACGAGCTCGAATATCAGTCAGTTGATACGCTGTATGTCCTACTGGCTACAGATGGGACGCGTCGATTTGGTAACGGGGATCGTCTGTATCTTCAAGAAGTCTACGTGGTCGCCATAGACTCGGCTACTCATAGCCTGACGCTACGTTCCGGTCCACCATTCCGCACACTGCGGATAAGCTTAGGAGTCAACGGCGATCCCCCGGACAAAGCTGTGTTTCCAATCATTGTCGGCGACAATTTCTCTCTAGTGGACGCCGACCATTGGCAATTCGACCCGGATCTCGCCACGATATGCGCAAGGGACGTCGGCTTTGCATGCGTCGGCATGTTCCGAAGGTTGTTCAGCAAAGACAAGCCAGTAATTCATCGTAAGAGGAGGCATTCCATCTAGGCCTGTCACGCAGGCCACAACTTCAACTAGGAGTTTAACTTAAATAATTTGGGTAATACTAACGTTATTACTACGAAGCTGTATTACTATGAAATTATTAGATCAATGACATGACATACATACAGGTACACCTGACTAGACTCACTGAGCGAGCCACTTTGGAGAGGAAACTTGGCCTGCGAAAGCTATGTTTTGCGACTTCTGTGACAAGTATTCTGAAACGAATGGACTTTGGTTGCGTATACGTATTTTGTTACGCTGCTAGCATTTGACTGTGGAACACTCTGCTAATCTAGATTTCTATACATGCGTGTCACGCCGAATACACCTCTCTTCTGGCATGGCCGAACAAGCGGCGTAGGCAGCAAAACTATACAGGAACGTGGGTATATATTCTAGCTGAGCCGCTCGACCAGGAAATGTGCTACTGCATCCTGTGTTCCCACCGAGATGGGGTCGCTGTGCCAAAATGCATATCCGCCAACTTTTATCGTATGTACCTCTATAGCAGCCGCACAGCACTGGGACGATTATTGATGTACACACCTTGGTGTACCTAGCTATCAAACTGTCTCTTGGAATCTTAAGACTAAAACTATTAATGAAATCTATTAATAAGCTTTCCAGTACGTGACGATGGCGAATGCCGAATAGCTATGATCCCGTCCATTGTTTCCAACAAAACAATTTCTGCATCTCTTCCAATAAAGATTAACAAGATAGCGCAGATATCCTGTCTGGTTGGTTGAGTCTGCAGAGAAAACAGTCTGTAGTTATCAACTCCAGGCTCAAAATGATCGAGATAAAGCTTAACTGGTTCATCACAACCAAATAATAATAATAATATGAATACTAACGATAATAATTATAATTCTAATTATAAAAATGCTACGACTAGTCGTTGTTGCCGTGTTTGTCTTTATTATCATCTTAGCTTCTGTATGTTTCGCTTCCGGCTGGTTATTATTAGTTGTTGTTGTTGTACTTGTTGTCACCATCGTTTTTATTGTTATTAAAATATATGTTTTTTTGTCTTACTCGTGACCTTTGTTGTGACTTTCAATCACTGGCGTGGCGTTGCTGCGATTGTCATAAACAGAATACTACAATTGTAGCCCCATTTGTGTTTTTAATAAAAGTTAACCAGCTATAACATAGTACATTAAATTGGCGGTTGGTGCATATGTGCCGTATAGCTGCGCATCCATACGCTAACGGCAGTTTTGTTACACGTATTCCTATACTCCCTAAGAAGAAAGGCTTGCCAACCGCTCAAATGTATTCTCAAACGAATACGCAACGAAGTGCAGCGGCGCCAGCAATTTCTTGCAAGCGTGTGCTGTAGTCTCAGGTAAATAAAGCAACGTCTTCGGGCTGACCCTCAGCCATGATTGAACGTCCACGGAACTGCTTTTCGCATTGCTTCATAGACGGAAGTCCCCCTTAATTCAAATGTGCAACGATGGGGCTCGAACCCGTGCACCTGCTATGTGTCTCCTCCGGTTGCGAGGCGCAGACGAATGCAGCCACCACGCCACCGGGCTCGACAGTCTCAGTAAATACGTCAAGCCAACTTACTATGTAGCTAGCATGCACTATGTAAAAAGTAGTGTCTTTGTTGTGTTGCTGCGTAAATAGAAATTGTTAAAAGTTTTCTGTACTACGAGCTAGACGAGATAAATCGATTGCGTGACGGGCGCAGCAGAATCCCGCAGTAGAATTCTCTTGGGCGCAAGATCGCACAACTTCAAGCAGGATGGTCGTTGAATTCTTAGATGTATTAGGGGATTGACTGGCGCGATTAGCACACGGGTGCAATTTGGCACAGATAAGGTACACTTGCAATATTACGACAAGCTTCGGCGGTGCCGACCGCTCTTTAACAGGTTTCGGAGCTAGTAGATTGAGGGCCTTCTAGCGGAGGCGGACATGACTAGGACGAGTCGCCGGTTCACTAGGTGTACACACTTCCGCACCTCATTTACCGTACAGAGAACAGCGTGTAGAAAAGTGGACGATGTGCATATATAAAGGCAGACATTGCAAAGGTCAGATCAGGTCACAACAGATGTGGTCCCTGCAAACTCTTTCGAAAAACAGTAGAATAGAGGAATGTGCGTAATTATTTCCACTGCCTCTATATTCAGCAGGACACACTTAGAGAGGCCAGTTTTTATGTTGGTCATATACATATTTAAGTTATCATAGACTTTATATTGCGCCAAGCTCCATTCAACTTAGCTCACTTTATAGTTCTCCTAGATTGGACAAGTATTGTATATATATATATATATATATATATATATATATATATATATATATATATATATACATACATATATATAAATGTATATATATACATATATATAAATGTATAAATATACATATGTATATATAAGGCAATGTTCTCAATTTAAGGAAAAATATCTCAACAAATACTACGCGGTGGAGGACGGGACCTTGGAAAGCCAATTTGACTAGACACATACGGCCGTACTTGTTTTCCCGGCAGCTTCATAAAAGGTCTGCTCTCACACAAAGATGGAATGAACTGCTTGTCAGACGCGCGAGCGACTGGCATGTTGGGGCGCGCATCAGGGTAAAGCTGACTTCTTCTAGAGGCTATATGCAGGACAGCTTGTCCCAATGGGCTGAGCCCATCTTCTGGCGCCCGTCTACAGCGACAATAATAAAACGAAGAATTACGTTGTCAGCCTTCTGGGGTCCCAAGCCCAACCAAAGCCAGCGATGTTACGGCAGCCGCGTTTCATCTGCGAAGAAAATGGAGTGCTTCACGGGCCTTTTTGGGGCCCTCATGGCCTGAGAGCGGGGCAACATACGCGGGACTGCGGCGGCAGCGTCTTTTCAACTGGCTTCTCACCTATTAACCAGCAAAGGCTGTTGTTTGTTAAATTGCGTGATTCTTCACGGCTGACTCTGTTGTCGCCCACCCCACTGTTGCCGATGGGCTATTTGCAGATGGCTTTGTGTAGTGCGTAGAAACCAGATTGTGATGCTGATCGGGGAGGCGGTTGCCAATGGTGCCAAGTTGTACAGCGCCGTATTTCTGTTGTTTTGGTCGTTGTAGAGTCGTCGTTGTTTTCGTTGTTGTTGTTGTTGTTGTCGTCGTCGATTGTTGTTATTGTGATTGTGGTTGTTGTTGTTGTTGTTGTTGTTATTGTTGCTCGTGTTGTGCATGTCTGCAAAGCGCTCCAGCCACATTACCCTCTTCGTTGTCGTATCGTTAAAGTAGCTGTAGTAGTCATGGTAATAGGAAAAGTCATTTCGAGACCAGTGGAGCGCGGCCAAGGAAGTCAGGAGTGTGTCTAAGTGTGTACGTTGTGTACCCGTCTATGGGCCCGTGATGGGTTGGCGTCGTGACGGTTTGTTTGTTAGAGAAAGCCTAAACAACTTTTCCCGCTATCTCTCTCTTTGTCTCTCACCTTTCCTTTGTGCGGCTTGAGAGTTTGAAGCGTTCGCCTGTCGCTCTGTCTGTGGTCGGAGACTACGCCTCTTGTGGTAGAGCGACGGCAGCAGCAGCGACGGCCATTAACGCCCATTCAGACCGGCTTTCAGCAGATGACTCGAAACAGTTCCAATGACTGGCCTCACCCCTCACTTGGTCGTCGGCCGGGAGCCTTCCTTCAATTGAGACCCTGCTCCCGACCATACCTATCTATCTCTCTAAGGCGCTCTCTTTCTCTTCCCTTCAGTCCGGAGTCCCTTGGGAACAAGGGTCCCTCTTTCTCGATGGGCGCTATATGAAAGCTCGGCGCAAACCTTGCCCCCCTGAGCCGTTTTAGCGCTTTCAGCACGAAGCTTCGGCAAGCAAGTAGCCACGGGTTGCTTCCGGGACAGAGTGACGACGAAAGTGTTATGTAAGTATCCGTATATGTATCTAGAGTTGTAGGTATATTTATATATATATATATATATATATATATATATATATATATATATATATATATATATATATATATATAGATATATACATCGTCGTCGCAAATTAGCCTGTAACATAAAGAAGAAGAGTGCTAAAAATATTCTAAAAATAATACTTTATATATATATATAGTTGTATTGCAAGTGTATTGGAATACCATATTGGTATAAAGTATCGTAGTATAATATAACCAAACGAGGTCAACGCCTTTTTCGGTTTTTGCGAGCTGTGTACAAAGTACCCAATTGTTTAGCATTTTTCACTTTCATTCATACACTCACTTGAACGTTAGTCTTTTGTTCTGATGGCCGTAGGGCTAACGTACATTTTACTTTTATAAAAAACACTCCCTACATGAAAAGTCGTAAGGCGTTAAACAACGTAGATCTTGGGGTGCAGTGAATGTCCTCGCTATGCGAGATTACCGCAATGCGTTCGAGTTCTATGCATGCTACCACTGTTGTCGGTTTGTTTGCAGAGTTGAAGGCACTCTATTCTGCTGCGTGTTCAAGCATATGTTTTGATCCGAGATGGTGCTCCATTGTACGTCAGAGTATAATGCATAAACAAAGCACTGATAAAATTAATGTTACCCGGCAGATGTAGCATGCTATCATGCTGCCAGCCTGACGTTCTATTTATAACCCTAGTTCTGATAACCCCGATAAACCTAGGGAAAATGGGCTCCGGCTTTGACGTTGATTTATCTATGTATAACACCTCCTTTCGTACGCTCAAATCTTCCGAAGGTACGTCTACATTCATCGAATTACTGGCATGCATGGTATCCGCGAACTGACCGGCGGAAATTGGAGATCGTATGAATATGGCCACTTCGAGGCGTCTCGAACGTTGTTTTTGTTGGCCTAATATGGACACTGTATTGCACGTATCATTCATCTGGTGGTGAAATTAACTTATGCAGGTGGAAAGTGGGGACGTGGTCTAAAGGACGATAGTCGTGGTTGTCATGTACCGCGGTATCGCCGGCTCGATTCCTGTTGTTAATCTAATTTTCCTTGAGCGATGCTTATTGAGAATAACTGATAAACCAAACCGCTGATTCTCTGAGAGTCAGCGGCCATGCTGCCACACGAACTGTTGTGGAAACCCTAGACATTCTTAATGTGTCCGACCTTTCGAACCGATGCAGTATGTACGACTGTTTGTGAGTTTGCATAAAGTTACTACAGTGAATACGTTTGTACGCAGCTTTGCCACATCAATGTATAATATTGTACTAGAGATGCGATTTTACGACGAGAATTGAGCAGCATCGCTTCTTTATTTCATCTGCATTCATTCTGACGAGCAGTCTGGGATCGCTATTTACAACAGCAAGATCGGAACCTTTACCACGAGCCATTGACTTTGACCATTAACGAATCCGTGTCAAGGAAAATGTCGAAGCAATAACGACAAGCCCTTGGCGCCAACCCGTCGGCACCCTGTACAGATAGCAGTTGGTGCATGAATGTGGACCATAACCAAGCCGAGAACCACATCGTGTACCTAAATCCCTTGCCACAGACGTGATGAGGCAAGCAACAATGATAATAAAGATCTACTACAACAACGTACATGTACAATTACGATAGAAACCTTGTTTGTGACTCAATACACGTTCACCGTTGGAAATACTGAACCTAAAAGTTTGTAGTTCACTATTTGGGGTCTTTCTCCCTGTTGTTTAGATATTCAGTTCAGTAAAGAGTGTTTCTGTGGTTAAACTTTTTGCTCGGTTGGTAGCATGATAGCATGGCAATAGTGATTATGCATACATGCATTATGGATGTATTGAAAAAAACGAAGATCTACCAAAGTTCCAACAGAGAGCCCAGCAGATTATAGGCCTTAACCATTGAGACAGAATACTTTAGGCAAACTTACGGCGTTTTTTTAAACCATCTATTTTAGGCACTTCGACCGTATAATGTCTGCGGAGACCGACGTGCCTGGCGTCAAAATTGATGCATGATACACTGCGAAACTCGTTAACTGCCCTTCCTTTTGCAGACCGTGTATGTACTGTACCCACACTGGTAGCAGCAGGCCTCAGCGCGTCCTGAACAGAGGAACATAAAGCCCAAAAAGTGTCCGTCATCACAGCCTCTTATACAGCCAAACTTTTCTAAAGACTGTGTAGAGTTAAAGAATAGCGAATTTATTAAAATTGAATACGAATCCCTAGCAAGTTGGTGTACGAAGTTAGGCACTAAGCGATATATCGGGATTCATCACGGGAAATGCGTCGAAGACAGCGGAACGCGCTAGACGGGATCATCCTCAGCGCGACAGAAAAAGCTGGTTTTGCTGGATTAGGATTCGAATCGGCGCCCACTGGTAGCCGTAATCAAGCCTGTGGGTTGCTTAGAGCATATTTGCTTACTTACTACCAGCGAGTGTGATGGCTGGAAAGCATTCTATCCGCATAGGCCTTCTAAACAGTCCATGTTATTTCTTCTTGTCTATACCAATATTGGTATATATCAAAGGAAACGTAAAGTCACCTAGAACACACGTTGTTGCTTATCACGTAGTCTACAGGTCGTTGCTCTTCATAGTTGAGTATAGCATATTCCCGCTATGGGTCGTTTGTTCGCAGAGAAAGTAGTAGGTCTGGGGAAGCCTGAACGAAATGATCTACATACATATGTATATGCTAGGCTAGGTGCCGTGAGCCTACATTCCAACTGACTCAAACTTTGAATGTGCAGGCAATCAAAACTGGCGTGATGTAACATTCGACCATGTGAACGATCGCTCCCGCTAGAGTGATCAATGAAGAAACTCGTTCAAAATCGGAACGAAGGTTAGCCGTACATGTTGTGATATTGGATTTGTCCATGCAACGATGTAACATGTTCGTAGCTCCAAACGGCAAGCATCGGGGACTAAGCAATGCTTCGTCCCGTCTTTAGTTTTATGTTACTGTTTGCCATCGGTCATTTTAGAGCTACATAGATAGACAGATTTTAGACTGTACAAATAACTATGTAATCCTAGATTGATAGACACCATTTGCCACGGTAAATGATGGCTTACCGAGTAAGGTCATTGCACACGCCGTTAGACTGGCTAAGACAGGCAGAATGAATAGCTAATATTCTAACAAGAATGATTAGACAGTTGCCACCACCTCAACAATTTGTGCCAACCAAAATGTTACAATCTATTTGTAGGCACATGTTTTTGGAACAGATGATGTTTTTGGCTATTTGTAGAGGAAACGTGGCTTCTATCATAGGCGCCCTGAATTGACAGAAAGCGAACAGAGCAGAATGAACCTGGCTTAAACGTTCATAATAATCATCATCATCATCATAATTATTATTATTATTATTATTATTATTATTATTATTATTATTATTATTAATGGTATTGGCATCTTCAATGTCAGAGCTTACACACACCGCCACTTACGCTGGCTCTGGATGCAGCTAGCCGGGATTGCCGGGTCCTGTCCATAGATGCCCCTGTACTTCTAAGTGTTATCTGCCTATATGCTAGACGCATTCCTTGCACAAACATCACATTGATGTCCATTGCGGCCAACATGTCTAATTTGCCGTCGCCGCGGCTATTACTGGCTCTTTGGCTCGTCTCCCGGGCAGCTTCCGAGTGTCTCTGCCGTTCGCTCTGGACTCGCGTGCGCTGGTGGTTGTGAGCCTAGCCTCCCCTTTGTGCTGTCATTGTCCGTTGGTCGTGGTGAGGGACTCGTTGGGACGCTTTTTGTGTGCATTTTGTCTCGTCTTGTTCTCTCCTTAGCTTGCTTTGTTGTGCATACCGAGATAGATTGTTCGCGCGTCTAACTTTCCCCTTCTTCTCTTCTTTGTCTGTCGCCTCGGCCTTCGTCTTGCGCGCCGCATCCCCAGCGTGATTTGTTTGTGTCCTTCTTGCACCTGAGGGCCGATTTGCACTTATTTGAAGTTTCGCAAGTAGCAACAATTTTACCAGTATCGACACTGGATCAAACTTCATATCTCACTCTCGATTGTTGTGAACTTGATGCAAAACTCAGTAATTGATTTATCAGTTGTATGTACAGAAAGTACAGCGTAAAATGACGTATTCCGTGTTCACTATATGTAACTGCAGCTCGAAGG